>JAMAKW010000049.1:0-346779 GCA_023628315.1 Neopestalotiopsis sp. M2102B
CTTTGACCGGCGTACCTTGACTCTGACAAAACTACAATCTGACCCTCACGTAAACCGGCTTCCCTGTCTCTGACAAAACTACAATGTCGCCCGCACACGTACCAACTTGCCCCGACTCTTGCAAAACTACAATTTCCTTCCTAACGTTGACGCGTTTGACTTCGAGAGAACAAAACTACTATTTCTTGTCGCCTAGATTATGCCCCGTGAATGTCCAGCTGGATGCCATATAAGACTATATAGTTCCGTAGAGATGTATGAGCTCTCACTCTCAGCATCAATTGAAAATCTTATTCCAGTTCATGACTGCCAAAATTTCACCCGCGATCCGACTGACATTCATTATCCCAAGTATGGCGGACCCTGGGACGGTTGCAAACATCATAGCAGTGTTACTTGGCCTCCTTCAAGTCTTCATCGGGCTCTTAGCACTTTGGCAACAATGGCTCCTTAGAAAACAGCAGTAAGACACCACGGAGAGACAGAGTAGATATCGACTTGGGCTGACTGTTTGACTCTTGGAAGGCTGCGACACGCATCAGTGACGCAGTATGATGCAGAACCAGGACGTTGGAAGGTAGACGGGGGTCGAATAGCCGTGGAGCATCAAGCGCCTCGACCTAGCAACGCTCAAGCTTTCGGAAATCAGCTGCGCGTGGACATCTATCAAATGCAAATGACAGCGAGCAATGAGTCCTACCAATCCGAGAGTTGAAACAAACAGAAGAGTTGTTCATTTGGACAATTTGGGCAGGAATTATTGAAGGACGGTTACCGCGCCAGCAGGGGATGAGGGACAACTTCGATTACATGAAGTGCTGTTTGTGCAAAACTGTAATCGGAGCTATATAGTCACAGAGTTGGGGAATGTTTGTGATCTACTTCAAATTTATAGATAATTGATACAACAAACCCAAAGTCAATGACAGGTTCAATTTCCATCAAAAGCGCTGAAGTATGACGTCTAAGATATGAATGACCGAGACCCCACTCTAAAATTTACAGCGCAGGATGGCCCTTGAAGCTCAGAAAACTTAGTGAGCCAGGGTAGCTCAATCGGCGAGCGGCTCAGTGCGATACACGCTACCTCCTCCCTGCTAAAGAGGATTGCCGCGCCCAACGGAGCGCCAATTGCGTGTGACGACAGTGAACCTATGAACCAACGCTGAACAACCTCATTTTCTACAACACCAGAAACGCAATTGATCAAGATGGCGGCAAGAAGCTCAAGGATGGGGACATGGCTGAAGATGCTGGCTACGTAAGTTGTTCTCCAACCCCCTCTGACGCGCCTGATTCCCGCCGTTCCGTCGCAGTCCTGTCCTGCTCTGTCGCAAGTCGCAAACCTCTCGGCTAACGCGCTTCACGATGACCACAGCGGCGTCGTGGTCTGTGTAGGTGGACCGGCATTCGTATTTTGGATCCAGCCGACCGACGAGGAGCTCTTTAAGCGATACAGCCCCGAGCTGCAGAAGAAGAGTCTGGAGAGGCGACACGAGAGACAGCAGGAGTTTGACGACTTTGTCAACCAGCTGAAGGACTTTTCCAAGTCGGACAAGCCGAGTACGTACCGAGCGCCCGGGCGACAAGAATCATGCGGCCGATTCCGCGACATATATACTGACCAAAGATTCTAGTTTGGACGGTACAAGAGGAAGCCGCCAGAGCCTACCGACAAGAGAGGTTGCGCGAGGACGCCCGGGTTGCTGACGAGGCCAAGGCGCGGAAAGAGGCAATGCGTAAGGAGTCGGGACTGTCGGGCAGCTCATGAGGACCTCGAAATGTAACAACGACCTCGTTATTATTGTCTTGGTCGGCTATGTACGAGATATGGGACGTCATTCACATGCATGGGAAAAAGACGGCGTTTTGGGGGATTGATCTTCTACTATACTGACAGAATCGCTGGCTTCAACTTCTGGCCAAGCCAATATTCTAATGGATATACTTGTACATCAGAGTACTGCACGAATTATGCAGTTCAAATGAATCACCACTCAAAGGCATCGACATTTGCGACTCCCATGATCAACATGCAATTCCTGGTCGCGAGCAAAAAAATCACGTCTGCCACCACGAGTGGGGTGTCACTAACGAATGCCCGAGTCCGCTAACGGCGCACTCACTGCGAATGAGAATGGACAGGATTGTAATCAGCTTCCAAAATTGAGAATCTGCGATGAATATTTCTCAAAATTTGGGAGAACAGTCGGCATGATGTCTCTGGTGTTACGATGAAAATGAGAGCAACCTTCAGACCATGGCGATAAATCTTGGTGAAAACAAGCTCATTTACTTGCATTATCCGCCATAAAATTTCTGATTTGTTCCTCATCCTCACTCATTTACACGCCATCGCTCCACTCAACCAAGATGGAAAAAGTCGAGGCTTTGCTCCAATGGGCTACAGAACGAGGCATTCGGCACAATGGCATTTTGCCAAAGCATTTGCCAGGCCGAGGCGTCGGTGTGATTGCAACACGTGATGTCAAGGTCAGTTTTCACCAGCTTTGGCCAAGAGACCAACAGCTAATGAAATCTACAGCCCGGTGAAGTCATTCTCGAGGTGCCCACATCAAACCTGCGCAGTATTGATACGGTACCCAAAAATGTACGTGCCAAATTGCCAAAAGACCTGTCCGTCCAGGGTCTATTGGCCGCAGATCTAGCCCTGGACGACACGGACAAGTACAGCGCCTGGAACGCCGTGTGTCCGTCCCTAGAAGACTTTGCGTCCATGCCGCTTCTCTGGCCGGCGTCCCTACAAGCCCTGCTCCCGGGAACGGCCAAGAAGCTGCTTTCCAAGCAGCAAGCCAAGCTAGCCAAGGACCGCGCCACGGTAGGCGCCGTGTTTCCGGACCTGGACCAGGACCGCTTCACGCACGGCTGGCTGCTGGCCAACACGCGCACGTTCTATTACCTCAGCCCAGCGCGCCGGCGGCGCAACCGCGACGACCATATGGTCCTGCAGCCCGTGGCGGACCTCTTGAACCACGCCGACAGCGGCTGCGACGTGCACTTTGGTGACGCGGCCTTTACCGTGCGCGCCGATCGGGCCTATGCCGCGGGCGATGAGGTATACATCTGCTACGGTCGCCACGGCGGCGATTTCCTCATGGTAGAGTACGGGTTCGACATGGACGCGAACCGCTGGGATGAGGCCGGGCTGGACGATGCGGTGATGCCCGTGCTGGCGGCCAAGTCCAGGGAGATGCTCGAGGATCGCGGGTTCCTGGGCGGTTATGTGCTAGATAGTACCCAAGTGTGCTATCGCACGCAGGTGGCGTTGCGGACCTTGTGCTGCACCGAGAGGGAGTGGGCGAGGTTTGTCGATGGAATGGATGATGGAGAGCGCAGCCAGAAGAAGGTTGATGACTTACTCGTGGAACTGTTGGAGAAGTACTCTGCGACAATCAGAAGCACAATGAATGATATCGACAACATGGGCGAGGGAGAGCCATGCCAGAGAGACCTCCTGGCGGCGAGATGGAGGCACATCCAAAACCTTATTCAGAGCACTCTTGAGAGGCTTCGAGAAGATTTGAGCAAATGAAAATATAGCATCAATACATACAACAAAAGTCTGTCTCTAGTAGCATGTATCAAGGACAAACTTTCATGAACATTCCATGTTACGAAGCGCACCACTTTCGAAGAAATATTCCATGAGGAAATCAACATAATTCATATCATTAAATCGTGTTGCCGGGGTATTTGGATAGAATGCTCAGAGCTTCAACCACTTCAACTCTGTCGACAGGAGGCCTGGGAAGACCTATTCTACCCGTCTGGACCATTATGAACGCAGACGGTGTCACATGCCACATCACTTGTGGGATTTACACCTGCTCAAACCTTTTCAGGCTTATCGAGGTCGGCCTCGGTCCTCAGGAAATCCAACAAACCAACATCTCTCTGAGCGTCGAGCAACATCTTGGCATCCTCGGCACCAGTGTGACTCTTGAACACGCGGTCCATATCTTCGAGAGTAGCATTCTGTAGTGGAACCCTGTGTTAGTATCCCATACTCATACGCGGAAGAGTGGAAGAAGACATACCTTTGTCTCTGGCAGCACAAACCAGACCCAGAAGAACCCAAAGAACAAGAAGACTGCAAAGAAGATATAAGTACCCCACGCCCAAGCCTCAAACATGGGCGGGACCAAGAAGGCAATGGCAAAGTTGTTGACCCAGTTGGAGCTGGCACCGATGGAGGCGCCGCGGGCGCGGATGGACAGGGGGAAGACCTCTGACACCAGAACCCAGGACGCGGGGCCCCAGCCGTAGCCGAACGCGCCAATGTAGATCCAGATGAGGACCACGGCGGCCCAGCCGGCGTCGGTGTGGTGCGGCCAGTCGTGGCGGAACTTGGCGACGATGATGCCTACTGTTACCATGCAGACGAACATTACGATGGAGCCTGTCATGAGCATGGACTTGCGGCCTAGCTTGTCGATGAGGAACTATTGGCGAATGTTAGATTATACTCTGGGTTTCAAAAGTCTCTACTCGGTTTTCACCGAGTTTGATGTTGAGAAAACTCACCATAGCAGGTAGCGTGCTCACAAGGAACACACTTCCAGTGACACCAGTCGCAAGAAGGGCAATGGTACCATCAGAGAAGCCGTAGCTCTGGAACACGTTGGAGGCATAGTAGATGATGGAATCGATTCCGGACCACTGCTGCCAGAACATGACCAGCCAAGCCGTGGCCACACGCTTAAAGTTGTCACGCGATCGAAACAGATGAATGTATCCCGAGGCCTCGCGGATAAAGATGCTCTGGTTCTCCTTGGCTGCCAGCTTGGGGAACGTCTTGTGAAACACGCGATCCTCGAACAGCGCCTCGGCTCTGATCTCGAGGTACTCGGCGTGGACTAGAGGATCTTCAATGTCGCGCTTGCGCAGCCAGGCCAGTGTCTTCTTGGCCTCGTCGAAGCGGCCGACCTTGACGAGCCAGCGGGGCGAGAACGGCATCCACCAGATACCGATCGCCAGCAGCACCGAGGGGATACCCTGGATGATGGAGGGGAGGCGCCAGGCCAGATCCGACTGGGTCTCGCCGGTGCCACCGATATAGTTGCTGCCGTAGCCGATCCAGAAGCTGAGAAAGATGCCCAGAATGGTGGCGAGCTGGTAAAACGAGACGATGAAGCCGCGGGTCTCGGGGGCCGAGATCTCGGCATTGTAGAGGGGGCCGACGCCGGAAAAGGTGCCGACGCCGAGGCCGGTGAAGAAGCGGCCGGCGTACAGCAGGGACGGGTTGCCGGGCGTGGCGCCAATGTACAGGTAGGAGCCCAGGATGACCCAGCAGCAGGCGCTGAACATGGTGTACTTGCGCGAGAACATCTCGCCCAGCAGGCCCGCCGACAGGGAGCCCACGATGCCGCCCAGCTGCAGCACCGACGTCAGCCAGCCCTGCGCCGTCGAGGACTCGACCACCGAGGGGAAGTTTTCGGTAAACCGCGTCATGACGAGGGACTGGGAGAGAATTCCCTGTTGATATCCATATTCGAAACCACCGAATCTGCATGGAACATTTCACATGTAAGTAAGGAGGCCCATAGAAAGATTAATGTGGCATATAGTGAAGGAAACACGTACGATGCGAACAGAGCAATGAAGATAATCTTTGGATTGGCCTTGATCGAGTGCCATCTGTCCTTGACGGCAGCCTGGACTCTCCAGTCCGCCGTGGCAACCTCGTCGGCGTGGACAGGAACTTGGGCCTCATCGGTGGCCGTCGTCTCCTTGTGGCCAGTCACTGGCACCGTGTGCTCTTGTTCTGCCTTTTCGGCCATGATGCTTCTCTACTTGAGCCTGCAGATGAGCAGGAGAAAGAGGGCAAGAGATTCAGAACAAGAAGTTTCCTCGAGAACCCGTCCCTCATGGGCAGGACTGTGGGCAGTTGTCCTCGGTTATGTACCTCATTCGTTTGGCCATGCCGGGTCTCATGCGGTGTGAATACATAATAGATCGGTCCTATGCGAGGCCGAGTTGCCTGCCGATCGTGTCATGTTTTGCGCATGGTTCCCGTCACCGTTGTGACATTGATCCCAAGATGGACTGGCAGGACTGGTAGCGGTGCCTGTCTAGAACCCACATGGTAACTTTTTTTTTCTGCCCTCCCTTATTCTTTTTACGAGTCCATCGTCTCACGGTCCTTGGATACTTGGATCCGGTGGTTTTTTTCGTGCTCCACGGGCGCCTAGTACTTCCTAAAACGATCAACTCGCGGGGTTAGCACACAGCAAAAAGTCAAGGGGGCCCTAGGCGTTATGCGGGGAAGGGGGGGGGGAAAGCGGATGCTTAAAGTTGTCTCATTCATTCGTTTAACCTGGGGAAGAACGTGGAGAAAACCGTGAGCGACTCGGGGGACTTGGGCGATTAGTACCATCGTGAAGACTTTTGGCAGGGGGCTCGAGGGGCCTTTAATTGCCGCTTTTCGTACTCTGTACGTAAGCAGCCGATTCACGGCGATTCAAACTAAAACGGGACAAGCTAATGCATATTCTTTTTGTCTTGTTTTACGAAAAATCATCCAAATCATCGGATACTACCGCCGTCCTGGAGGGAGGTGGCCGACATTTTACTACTACTACATAATGTGTACATACGTCCAGGGCAGTGAATGACTGGACAACAGTAGCGTACAATAGTGTACGGCGAAATGATGTGTATGAAAGAATGGATGAGTATTTGATTTTGACGCTTTTAAAGTCCCTTTCTGCTACGAACTATATCTCATGGCTCTGCGAGATGGGCCTCGAGGACATTCTCTAAATCTTTGCCACGACCCCGAACCCATTCTGCTGGGGTATTTACCCATGCCTCGACAAGTTCTCTCATGGCATCGACGTCCTCTTGGCTAAGCTGCTCCCTTGGCTTGCATCGCAAGAAGTTCTGGACTAGCTCTTGTATCGCCATGATTTTGAGGTTATCTGCCAACGTCGGGTGCTGTGCATTGACCCCATGCGCAAGGGCAAGGCCCACAAAGAGCGACTGCTCTCTTGGAAATCGGCGAACAACAACATTGCGGAAATTGTGCCATTCTTCGTGGAAGGGCACATTGTCAACCAGCTTCTCGTCAAGCAAATTGCAATACTCGGCCACAAATTTGTTCATCTCTTCCCGTGACGGTTCCTGGTCCAGGGTCGGATATACTCCTTCCAATATCATGACCCTGACCCCCAGCGATTGTGGAAGCACCTCCGGATTTCTGTCTCGATTGTGTTGCCATTCCACTGTTCTTAGTGCTTCAACGTCCTTGATAGCCTTTTCCAACATAGGCAGGCAGTTGTTCTTCCACTGATTCTGCTTCTTGTGCAGTGGCTTGCCAATGACGCTTGTCAATTTCTCGAAACCACCCACATCAGAGCTGGTAATGCAATCAGTCAGAAGCTGAGCCCAAAACAGCTGGATTCTCTCAACAGTCTGCGGTTCATCTTTGGAGTCAATATCGAGCAGGACTTTGAAAATCTGACTGAGATCATCAACAGTGACAGCACCGAGTTCGGAGAATGACGTGATCGTTTTCTTCCCTTGGCGACCACTTGAGAGAGGCAGAGTGATCGCACCTCTGCCACGACCACCACGAGCTCGGAATCCGCCGCGTCCACGTCCACCTCGAAGGGCAGCGGTAGCTCTAAGGGTATCCTGCCCCGTCTCAGTGCCATCCCAGAGGTAAAGCCAGTGCTTGCCTCCATTAGATCGGGAAACATCTTTGTCTTCCTTCACCTTGTCGATTGCAGCCTGAAGACTTTCATCAGGTCGCATTTTCACAAGCAGATAGTCCCTCAGCAACTCAAAGTTGGCCTTGTTTCGCGCCTGTGGAATATCGCTCCAAAGTTTGAACAGCAGCGTGGGCTTGACTGGTATCGCAGGAAGAGAGAATACGGCAACATCAAGCTTGTATCGCTCCACAAAGAGGGCGCTCCATCGAGTGTTCTCTACAGCTGACCTTACGCAGATAGGTAGCAGGATACGTGTGACCCACTCATTGTACTCGGGACTTTCTTTCTTCCATCGACTCGCTGCCGCAACTAAGCATGTAAGAAGTTCCGGCATTGTATCAACGGGCTGTGCATCATAAACCTCCGGCAAGACTCCGTTTGTATTTTCAGCCTCCAGCCATTCTCTCTCTTTTGGCGGGGTCCGCTCATTGATTGAGGATACAATCGGCAGGACGTGCTTCTCCAGAGTCTCCCAGATTTGACTCTTGAGCTTTGACTGCTTCGTCTTCTCCAACATGCTAATGAGACTCAGGACAATCGCATAGCGGACGTCCGGGTGCGAGGAGCTATTCAACAAGGTACCAAGTATGTCGCACGTCGTAGACTGATCGATAAATCCGGGGTTTTCGAGCATCTGGGCCACCATCTTGATCGTGCTCACCTTGGTATGAGCTGGCGGGGCATCTTGCTCACTCTGGTGTGTCTCGGGAGCAGCTTCCAGAATAGTTGATTGATCTTTGGAGGCTTCCTTCTCGGCTCTCTTCTTTGCATGATATGCCGCGACTTGCTCATGCCGCTGGTGCATGCTGGCCGACAGTGCATTCACAAAAGCTGCAGCATCCGCAGATGAAAGTCGGTGAAGAAATCCAATATTGAGCACATGACGATGCCAGGAGCTATCATCATCCCGATCCAGCACAACATGTTGGACTAGCTGAGTCGCGGCCCTTGGACAGTCACTACTGACGAGCATCTTGACGACTATCATGGTTGTTTTGAGGAGGTCAGGGTCCTTTTTCTCAGCACTGTCCAACCTTTGCATCAGAGACTGGGCCAGCCTTCGAAGCAGTGCAATAGGAACGCGCGATCCTTTCCCTCGTAGGACGGTAATTGGCCGACTAGCATTTTCATTCTTGTAAGCCTCAAGAAATTCCTGATCCAGATAGAGTCCAGGGTACCGGGGCTCGGCTTCTTCTGGAAAAGCCTTCAACAATAATGAAGAATCACTGCCGTATTTAGTGTTGATGTAAGCAATGGCCGCAGCAATCAACGCATCTTCATGTTGCGGAGTCGGCGCATCGAGACCGGACCAGTCTGGCAACTTTGTTGATGGACCCGTCCAGCATTTGACATTTTCAACAAATGGTGAGTAGACCGTAGCCTCGTTTTGGGCATCGTTCCAAAGTGCGTGATCGAGACAGAGTTCAGGCTTGTTTCGCAGTGGTTGGTTGCTGGGCCCTCTTTTTCCTGCCAGCCAAGGTGTCCACTCTACAGGAGTACCGTTGACATCAGACTCCGGCAAGCCTATGGTGTGTTTCTTGATGTCCGAAAGGAGACCGAGCCGATTGAGATCCTTCTCCATGTCTGGAATGTTGAGCTTAGCACAGTAATAGTGCTTCCAGAATTCCACCGTCATTACATCGCTCATCCGTCTCTCTGGCGGTAGGGTTGTCTTCATGAAGAGGCCCAATGCATGGACCCAAGCCTTGCGCAGTCTCTCGTCTCGGTCTGCTTGACCTTTGGCTGCATACAAGTAATGTGAAAGAGCAAACTTATAGCTATCACTAAATCGACCAATGGCTTCTCGAATGTCTTCTTCGTCCTCGGAATCCTTGGCCGGGGTTTCATCCATCATGCTTGACTCGCAGAAAACGACGTTTTCGCAACGGTTCTCAAGATATGGCATGCTAGGCATGTTGAAGTCTTTAGGACTCAGTCTTGCGCAAAGGGCTTGAACTGGAAGACCACGCGGCCAGGGATCCTGGATATCGGCAGTAGCAGGATGAATGGTGAAGCGGTACTCTTTCCAAAGCTCATCCCTTCTCCTAGCTAGCTCGTCCAAGAACATACCAGTGGAGGAAGATGGTTCCTCGACGGTCCACCACCCATTGTTGAAGGGTCCAAAGATTGAATTAAGGCCAAGTTCCTTGTTCTCCTCTTGCAACAAGAAGCGCTCTGCCTTGAGAAGAAATTGAATTGTAGGCTCCCATATATGATGCATGATATCACCATCCGAGATTTTGTGTTGCTTCTGCAGCGCCTGCGTGCGTGAGATTCGCTGCTCCAAGACCTCGTGGCGCAATCTTGTGACCGAGTACCAGGAGTATGTTTGAAAGAAAGGCTCCTGAATACCCATCCCTGCTGTTTCAAGCAAGCCGAGGACAATATCATTGCCTTTATGGACCATTCCGCTGATGTCTGCAAGCTGAGGAAGCTCACGACGAGTATGGGACGGTATACCGCTAAGCAAATCGTGGACCATATCGAGACTGAGAGGGCCATGTTGGTAAAGGCGTTCCACGGTAACATGGTCGCGATTATAGCGCCGGGCCCAAAGAAGCGTCTCGGAAAGGAGATTCAGTGAATTCGCCGCAATGCAAAGATCCAGGGCAGACTTGGCCCATTTGCCGCGCTCTTCGGGGTCACGAGAGTTTGACGCTTGTTTCTTGCGCTCGGCCAGCTCCTTCTTCACATTGAAAAACCAAGGGGCTGTCTCGTCTGGATAGGGATTCAATTGTGACTCAAGAGATGCAGAAACAATATGCAAGTCAAGTGAATTGTAATTCTTGCTCGTGTATGATCGCACTCCGCGAGGGAGCTCGCCATTCCCTTGAACGGTGAATTGATCGTCAGGGAGGATTCGCCACAGTCGTCTGAAAAGCTGCACTGCAGAAGGCCGGTCGAGCATGGAAAATAGATCGACGGGCCACTTGTCCAAGCTCGCGATTTTATCATTGTCGGCTTTTGTCTCGACATCAATGTCCACGTTCCAGGTCGAAGTATGCAGCAGGATCAAGCGAAGCAGATCAAATCTCAATCTCTTTTCCACTCCTGCCATCAATTGCATCGGAATGCGAAAAACATTACAGTTTTTGCGTGGCATGAAGGCAATGAGCTTTATCAGAAGCTCCTTGGCTGTGCTATCATCAGGTGAGCGCCGCCACAAATAGACTGCATGGAACGCCAAGTTCGAAGCATTGATCTTCTCAGCTACTTTCGGCTCTTTGTCGGCACAAGCCAAAGCGATGCGAAGAACATGTGCAATCGCCTTGCGGTCACGAGCTCTGTGCAGTCGGACTAAGGCTGGCCCAACAAGTGTCGAGATGACTTGATCTCCATTGAAGCGCAGGACTGACGGATCGCTAGCGATGCGATCCAAGACGGTCATGGTGAAATGACGGTTGTTGGTGAATAGATGGGTGTAGTCAGTGATCTTCTTGCGTTTGCTCTCGTCGGTCTCGAAAATGGCCGCCAGCGCAAGCTCCTCGTACGAAGAAGCATGCACGGCTATGAACTTTCGTCCCGGTACGTGATTCTTATCCTTGGTGGTGTGTTCCAGCACCTTGTCGACGGTGCATGTGGGCAACAAACGCCGATAACACCAGTTTAACGGTCGCTGATCGGGGTTTGGCATATTACCATGCCCTGTCAGAGTATCGTATAGCTGTGTGATAGCCTGCTGACGCGATGCCTTTGCACCGCGGGCTGGAGCAGAGAAACAAATGGTGTCGCACATAATGGAGACATGCTGAACACTGAAAGTCGACAACAGCTCTGACAAGCCCTGAACACCGCCGACAGCGTCCCAAATGGCTGCGAACGTCTCATCCTTTCGCAGCCACTTGCCGAACCGTCTGATGGCGGTTAGGCGGGCACAGTTGGATACATCCTGGGAAAGAGCAGCTACAATGGCGTCTGGACTTTTGCACACTCCCATCCACACATGGAAGACATTGGGGGCTACCGAGCCGGATTCGATGGACCTGAGGAGGTGATCTGAGATGAGTTCCCAGCTGTTGGATTGCAGCTGCTTTCGCAGATACTGAGCTTGTTCGGCTGGGCCATTGTTGCGGAGGGTCTTGTTGTCTATGATAGACGACATGGTTGCTGCTGTGCAGTCCCCAAGATGAAGTGCTTCGGGAATACTGTGGCAGGCAGAATTCCCATCAATCGTCGGGGGAAGACGACGGAAAAATGCATGCAAACTACGAGTACAGGTAAAAGTACACACGGCAGGTGCGTCTCTTATTTATCCATGTCCTGCTGTTTGTTGTCTCAAGAGCTCCGCTGGCTCATTGATTGATTGGTCTGCTGCATCTCTAGTCTGGTTGCAGTAGTCTGTTTAGTCACGCCGAACAGGCACCAGTGCCGTCATTTTCGATGATCCTTAGGCTCAAACACCCGGCGAGCTGAATGTAGTAGGGCATTTTGTGGAGAATCCAGTGGCACAGCGTAGCTATGTACATGTGATATGACTGTTGGCCTACTTCAAGGAATGAATACGGCTGGTTTTGTTGTCTAGCCGCCCAATACGGTGATGCATTGCCTCAAAGCAGTAGGAGCCTCGTTTGCGAGGAGCAGAGGCTGGATGATGCTGGGGCTTTTCTCCTGAACCTGTCCAATGAACAGCCCATTACGATTAAAGTACAGCAGATCACTGTCAAATACATTTTGGCACCCACCAAATAAACATGTTATGATTGATAGTAAAAAATGAATTGCATTGCGCCGACCGTCTATATATGTCATTATAGTAACGCCTCTAAGTTCCCCATCTTTGTATGTCGAAGTGGCTTGAGTCTATCATGAATGCGGTTTCGTCTATAATCCAACGTACTCGCTTCTTCTAAAGCCAGATTCATGCTTCATGCATCCATTGGTTTTGTAGAAACCCAGGCCCCTTCATCTCCCATGTTGCATGCAAACATCGCCAATTTTTTATGTCATGACCATTACTCTTCATCGTCAGTGTCGGGAGGGTGAGGAGTACCCTTGGGGCTGTTGAGCCACTCAATGTGCCTCAGACGTCTCCTCACCTCTTGCTCCTTGAGCTCCTTCTTGGTCTTCTTCTTCTTCTTCCTGCCACGGAACTTCAGCGGCGTATTATCCTCAGCACCGCTGTTGACCGCACTGCTGACAACGCTGCTGGCTGCGGTGCTGGCCACAGCGCTGGTGAGTCCCGATCCTGGTCGCGATTCCTCCAAGGAAAGCATGTTTGCGCCCTTGATGACCATCTTTCCGTCATTCACGTGCCACTGCTCATTGGAGAGTGCGCCAACAAACTCCTCGTTGTGAGAAATCATAACGACACCACCCTTGAAGGTTCGAATGGCCATGGCAAGACCACCCATGGAGTCTCGATCCAAGAAGTTAGTAGGCTCGTCCAGGACCAACAAGTGAGGGTTGTTCCACATGGCGCCGGCAATGACGACCTTGACTTTTTGTCCTCCGGAGAGAGAGCCGATCTCGTTGTGGTTGGCAATCTCCGGGTCGAGACCGAGATCCTCAAAGTGCTTTGAGATGACCTTGGGCTGCAGCTCGCGGTAACCAAGACCCTCACGAGAAGCCTCGTGATCGTCGAATTCCTGAATGAGCTTGTCAAAGCCCCATTCAATAAGCGTCTCACGCGATACTTGTGAGTTGTACTTGGGGAGCGTGAACTTCCATTTCCTGAACATTATAATTAGTATGGGGCATTCAAATGTGGCAGAGCAAAAAAAGCTTACACTTCGTATTGGAAGGACTTCTTCCACTTTTGACGACCAACCAAGGCCTCGATCTGCCTCTCAGTGCCATCGCCAAGATCAATCTTCTTTTCCATCTGCTCCTTGTCCTTGTCGGAAAGAATACGAGTCTGCTTCAAGAAAACTTCGCGATCATCACCATTGGCATATCTCCACTGCAGGTACTGGTTGGGCGTCTTTTCGAGGTGCATTTCCACGTGCTCCAGGGCATGCTGCTTAATGTATCCGATACGCAAGTTGGGGTGCTTCTCAACGCGTCCAGTGGTAGGAATGGTCTCGCCAGTCAACATCTTGATCAAGGTGGATTTGCCTGCACCGTTCGGGCCAATGACGGCAATTCGAGACGACAAGGTAAGTCGGCAAGAGACATCGGAAAGCTGAACCTTGGTAGCGCCGGGGTACTGGTAGGAACAGTTGGACATGCGAATGATAGCAGCAGTCTGCGACTTGACACCACTCAGGATACCTGGAGGTGGGAACTTGAACTGCACCGTCGTGGCGGCAAGCTCATAGTAGGCCTTGGCCTCTGGCTTCACCTTGACAAAAGCAGCCAAGTTACCCTTGTAGCAGCCAAGCTTCTTGCCAGGCTCATAGTGGTAGATATCGGTCGTGACGTTATCCAAGAATCCAGAGTCGTGGGAGACGATCAAACTGGTAATGTCGGTGTGCGTCTTGAGATAGTTCTCCAGCCATGCAATGTTTGCAACGTCCAAGTGGTTAGTAGGTTCGTCCAGCAGGAGAACATCAGCCTTTTGGAGCATAGCTCTGGCCAGAGCAAGCTTCATCTTCCAACCTCCAGACAGAGAGCCGACCTTTTCAGACTGACGACCTTCAGGACCAGCAGTGAAACCGAACTCAGCCAAGACTTCTGAGATACGCTCACGGCCTTCCGAAGCGATTGTGGGATCCTTAACCATGAAATCCAAGATGGTGATGTCAGCATCTTCACCCTGGTTGTGCTCTACATAACATGTTCTCAAAACATCCTGGGGCGGGAAACCTTCCAGCTTGCCGTTGGCAATACTCTTCATCAGGGTGGACTTTCCAGCACCATTTCGGCCACAGAGACCATAACGGTGACCCTTGAGGAGACGCAGGTTGGTGTGGGAAAGCAAGAGCATACCACCGTATGCTAAAGAGAAGTCTGCATTGACAATCTCAATCTCGCCGTCGTCCTCCTTTTCCGGAACTCCGTACTTGCGCTGGTCCTCCTCGATGAAGTATTGCTGGACTGCGGCGCCAACAGGCTCGCTGGGCTCGTTCTTCATGGCGTCCTTCAGGTAAGGGGCGATTCTCTCCTCAATACGCTTGACCTGGCGGTGGTTGACGTCTTCGACAACCAGCTCGCAAAGATAGACGCGCTCATCCTCAGCAAGGACATCGAGAGGGCCAACAGCCTTCTTGATCTCAGCGCCAAGCACCTTCCAGATATCATCGACGCTGGTTCTCTCAACGACCGCCTTGTCGTTGCTCATGGCCTGGTCCATGACGTCGAGGGCACGTTGGGCCAGTTCACGGACTTCAGGAAGAGAGGCGCGGTCAAGAACACTCTTGACACCAGGCTGCAACTTGGGCAAGAAAGTACGAGCCTCAATGGGATCGTGGACAAGTTTGGTCAAGTTCTCGGTAATAACGACACTCTGACGGAGGACTTCCTGTGTTGTGGACGGGTTGTTGAGGGTACGCTCCAGGAAAGGGGTAAGGAGCGCAAGAACGGGCGAGGTGACGATGGCGACAAAGGTCGTCTGGGACAGCGCGTGGATGGCCTTCTGCAGGGTCTGTGTCGAGGGGTGGTGCATAGTGTCAATCAACAGAGGGATTCTCGGGGCAACGTCGTCGTTGGAGAGCAGGGTGGTGAGAGATGTCATGGTTGCAACGGCTTGCTTCTCGACCTCGGTCTTGAGATCGTGCATGTCTCCCTCGACGATGGGAATGAGACTAGCAAGCTTGGCACCCATGGCCTCGCGGAGAAGATCCTTCTCCAGGGCCTCCTCCTTTGTGCAGCCAATTTCCATCTGAGACTTGTCGGCCATCTTTTGGATGAGCTTGAGAGCGCCGACACGTCCTTGCCACTTGCCAGTCTTCTTGGAGAGGTAGGCAATGAGAGCAGGAAGCAGACCGACGACGAGGGCCTCGGCGCTCAGGCAGCGAAAGAGAGCATCGAGACCATACTGGGCGGCATCGCGCACCACAGCGCCCTTGTCCGAGAGAGCATCCAGAGCACAGCCGACAACGCCTTCTTGGCGGCGGAGGAAGGAAACCTCACTCAGACGCTGCTTGGGAGTGATTCTTTCCAGGAGCGCACCGAGAAGGTTCTGGGCAGACTCGCGCTCGAGGCCGCTCTTCTTGTTGGCAGCGCCAGCCCTGACCCTGTTGAGGACACCATATTCAATCAGACCCTGGTACCCAACAGTGTTTAGGAGTTCGTCGCAGAGGGCATAGGCGCGCTGGATGGACTCGTCGGAAGTCTTCGCGTTGAAGATGCTCTCGAGGAGTTCGACAAATGGCGGGGGAGGGGCCGACCCCGACTTTGCGATCATTATCGGTGGCGATACGGGATGAGGCATCGTGAAGTGATGCGAATAAACGCAGAAGGAAGATGGGGAAACTTTTGAGGGGCAAAGTCGAGTCTTTTGGCAATAAAGACTCGGCGCTGTGTACCAAAGATACAATCAGCAAGCACCCAGAAAAAGCCCGTCTGCCAGGGCAAAAAGTAGGAGTGAGTAGAATGTGAACAGAAAAGAGTTTTCGAAAATGGGAATCTGACTGCGCCCAATGTCAGAAATGCGAAATGTCAGAGGGGTGCCGCTTATCTGACAGGCGGCGCATGCATCTGCCCCTCGAAATTTTTTTTTCTCCCTCCCCCTTCCTTATCGGCGTTTGGGCAGCATACATACAAAAAAAAAACGGATATCCCCCGGCCCCTCGCTTGGAGGCCTAGGTTCGTCTTAGTTCGGGGCCAGTACCCAGCTGTGGTAGGTGGCTTTTGGGCGGTGGCCCACTAATGAGAAACACTAGATAATAACGGAGAGCGCAAGTGACGGCATGTTCTTTTAGTGGCGCGGGATTGGCTGGTTTTAATATTCCAATGTTGGTGACTGAACTGTATGTCTGCGAGACATGCATCTGATGAGTGATACACAGAGCGCGAGTATCTTCATTCCTGGTGCCCATGAATATTCAAATCACGCCAATCAGGTTGTTGATTCATATCCAGGATTGCCGTTTGCTCAAGATCTCCTGAGCCATGCCGAATACATGAATGTACCTGGGAGTGAAGCGAGCACCGAAGACAACGGGCATCCCATTCCTGATAACCGAGGGCCGACACACCTAGATTGTCCCTGTGCAAGTGCTGGGAAGATACACATTGATGTACCTGCCTGCGTATGCTCTAATAATATCACCCAAGTGCGCCTTCCTTGGAAAAATTGCAACACGGCAATTCCGTCAATAGCCCATCAAACGCCTGACGATGCTTCCCTAAAAACGTCTCGATACACCCTAAATTCGAACCCTTCAAACCTTTCTGCCGCCGCCATATGCCGCTAAAAGTACAATGATGCCAACCCAATTCACCAGCATAATAAAGTTAGGGGCCGGTACCTGCACCGATGCGTGCCCAAATCATCTCGAGCTGTCTCTCACACCAAGTATCAAGCCAAATGATACACCTAAGCCTCCTTGTCAATATGTCAAGGTCCAGAATCCCCCGACTGGAACAGTATCTCTTGAAACAGCCGAGGAAAAAGCCCCGGGAGTCCACCACCGCCCCAAAATTGTCCCGCGAATGAGAAGGTGGCACCTGGACACAGGATCCTATAAACAGGATCCATAACAGCACATCTTCGTGGAGTTCGTCATGGGCTTCGTTCCTCAACGAGCCCGGCGTACTGTCAGAGGGAGAGCTGTAATATCCTCCGTTTCCTGCCTGCCATTCTTGCATCGTTGATACGCCAAGGGCTGCGACGTTTCCATGGCTCCTCTGGTCGGATGACTCTGCCAACGACGCGTCCACGAATAGGCTGAGCCCAGCAACGATGCCATACAGACTGCTCATCAATGTTTCGACGAGATATCTATGGCTCGGTGCTTGTGGAGGTTGTGCTCGCAACGCCATATGCAGGTACAGATGGCTTGCATACACCAGTGCATCAGACAGGTCCACTGCCTTGGTGTTTGCCATGGCAAAATGACTGTCGCCTCCCTCAACTGGCGAGACGAGTGAAATGCTGCGGCTGCGAGACCGAATCATTTCCTCCAAGTTGCACAGCCTGTACTCGACCATGTATACACTGTCGCTGATTCGCCCCCTCTTCGATTTGAGGCTTTCCAGCTTGTCGAACTCGAAGGTGTTTACCGCTTGTGTTGTCGAATACAGCAGCTCAAACAATTCAGTCACTTCACGGTCGCGAAGAACAAGACCGCCATCTTGATGACTTGATGCGAAGGCATTAATCATCATGGACCGCGACATGAAACGATTACTCGTGTCGAGGGCTGGTTCCAACGTCGGTATGAAAGGAAATGATAGCGAGGTTTGGGAAGCGGTTGCGTAAGCAAAGTCGGCCCACGCCAATGCGCGCTGTAGGAGAAGACTGTGCCCAAAAGCTTCAATGCCACCACGCATCTCAACCATCTTTATCAATCCCCTCAGATGTGCCGCTGCTGCAGGAAGTGAGCCAATAAAGGCCTCGACATGAACCAGCAGGGCTACGGATACGATCACTGCGTCAGAAACCGCGGCGTCACCCTTCCCCTCGAATACGAGTCGTTTGTTGATAGACTTGATGGTTTCATATCGATGGAAGTCTATAGTCGTCATATCGTCCCAGTCGACCAAAGCGCAGTGCATCGCCGCTACCAGGCCCATGAATCCGTGGGTCATGGCTGGGTCGATGGTTATCTTCGAAATCGTGAGCCATGACGGAAGGATGTGCCCCGACGCAGAAACTTACAAAATCGAACCAATCTCCTTCTGGATTCATGGCGTGACCGAGCGCAAGAAAACTGGAATGATAAGTCTTGAAGTACTCTGGCGTATCATCTTGAGCAAGTTGCGGTACAAGGTTGTCCTGTACCGATAGACAGATGATTGTCATCCACCTGAACAACCTTTCTGTCAGTGACGTTGTTCGGATCGGCAAAACAGAGAATGCAGGCAGATGAGACGCCACAATGAGGCCGAGCCCATTGTCGTATGCCATGTCGCTTTGATAGTCATCCTGCCTCGGTTCAACCTTGATCTCCCGGATGAGTTCATCGTAAGTGATTCCTTCAGCATCCGTCGACGCTGGGCTAGTTGACGGCAGAATATTTTGCGAATGCGTCGACGAGGTGTCGCTGGGACTTGCCTCGCTTCGAGGAGAAGCTGATTTTGGTGGAGTATATCTATTGGAAGACGCTGTAGGCTTCGTGTTCAGCCGAAACTTGGAAACCCGTTCTTTCTGAGAAGCTCTCTTTGGCGCTGCAGTCTGTCTGGACGAAGGTTCGTTGGGCAACTTTTGGCGCCTTGCGTGTGACCGTACTCTTTTCCTCGTCTCATCATCCCGCTTGATCGTATTCACCGAGGTGATGAACTGAAAACCAGTAACTCCCATGGCTGTCGGCGAGGTCATCGTTGCTTGTCACACATGGCATCGAGTCTTGGTCGATGAAAATTCGAGATGGCCTGATCTGCCTCCCCACATACAAAGGCGCTGGTCGAGGATATTTGAAGGTACCGGAAATAGAATGAGTCTTCAGATGACGGAAGGACGCTGGGACACCCAAGGGTTTCTTATTGGTTATCTGTGGCCTAGCCATCACGGGGAGGCACCGCCTCAATTAAGTATGCATGCTGAGCTTGAAAGTTGCATTGGACGGCAATGCAAGGATCGCCACGACCACTTTTCTTTCGCTGCTACGCACCCGCACTATTGCGCACAAGTCTGGTCACATCCGGCCTGCCGAACACACCCATCAGGAAAGCAATAACACCTAGTCGACCCTGGCCGACCTGGGCGAGCTGGGTTGTCTGGGTTGGGGTCTGGCAGATCGCCTATGTCAGCACTTAGGTGGATGCCCCTAGCGGACTGATCCAGTGATCCCCCCCACTAACGGGCGGCAGCAACACCCCGAGCAGAACGGCTTAAAGTATTTTGACAGGGCTTACCTAGCAGCTACTCCCGCTTCATTACATAGTCGTATCTGATCTGGCCGCCCGCATCAGATGGTCATTGACCCAGAACTCGACTGCACAAATCGTTTCGCCTAATCTTTCCTGCGGCCACTTATCCAGGTGCCTGGTGCCTACAGAAGTTTCTGTGGAATCAACTTGGTCAGGCTGGGCACTCTGCTGGCGGATTGCTTCATGGCCATGTCCGACCTCAAATCCACAGATCGCTCTTGGTGAAAAATGTCCTAATGCAAGCAAGGTTCTACCTCCTGGCGGCGTGTCCGGACCAATTGGCATGCGACGGAATCCTTCCAACGGCCATGCCTGGTAGCGCTCTTGGTCTTTTACTGCATTTCGCCGCAAGAGGAAGAGGATCATGTTCTGGTCCGACTTGCAATAAAATGTTTCGTTTCAATTGTCGAAGAGAACCAGCAAAGAAGCAATTCACACAGCAGTTGCAGCCGAGTTCGTTTGAACTCTATGAACGAGACAGGCATCAACGTGCAAGGATCCGATCTTCAGCTAACTCAATACACGCAAATCTCATTGTCCATTTTAGGAAATATTGATTTTTCGGCCCAGATCATGCCCGGGACGCTAACTGCATCGCCACAGGCCCGTAGCATCGCCAATTCGACAACTTACTTCGCGCGCGATACGGCGGCTATCGCTACGGCTGACATAAAATCTCCGAATTCCAGGATCAACAGGTTTGTAATCGTTTGACAATGCAGGCGTTTCTTTGTTTAACTCTACAATGATGTGCCCCTTGCATAATATGGGGTCTCTTTTGATGGTGACCCTGGCGAGCCTGGTAGAGAGGAAGTGGTCTCACCGAGCATGTGAAAGACCACCCCCATCATTGAAGTAACAACACCTAAGATCATAGTCCGTTCGAATGACGACACAATCACAACGATTTCAAAGACCATTTTCTCTCTCTTGACAACTCGGACCAAGCAAACATGGACATTGCATATCTTAACGAATGTCGCGGATCTGGAGAACTCCGTGGTGGCATGGCCATGGTGTCTATATTTAAATGACATGATTGCAATCCTCCGGAGCAGGCAAAGGAGGCTATGCCTTTTCCCTACATCAACTAAACATTGAACTTGCACACCAGCATGTTTCAAGACATGGAGGTCTAGGGTGTAGGACCCCTTCCAACATTACAACACTACGGCTACCGGGCAGCCGCCAAGAGAACTCGAAAGGACATGATGGCTGCATTGTGCAGCTCATGCGTATCGTGCAGCGATATTGTTGTATGGCTCAAGCTCGGTCAGGCCTTGGGATCCTCAACGGCGCCTACCGTTGCCGTCACTAACGACAGTCTCACAACCGCTGTAGGTGGCGTCTGCCTGCTCCTCGATACCTGTCAATACGCTTGTTCCGTCGGCTGCGTCCGAAAGGAGTGATCATAAAATGCATGGCAGGTTAGGCGCATGAACGACGATCTCCTAGGTTAAAATCCTATTACACACGTACTGCAGCAACGGGACTGTAACGTTCCTTAGCATGTCTGCAATCATTCCACCCGCGAGGTTGCCTTGGATGTCACCGAAGAAGAATTGTCACCATCTCCTCATAGGTCAAGGGCCACAGATGAGCGTGTCTAGATGGCTGCATCACGAGGCTGGAGATAAAGCCTCCTTTGACCATGGGAAAAGCGTAATGGGCAGGTGTTCATACTGCCAGACATGGTCTACGGACTAGCAGTGGGTGTTGACTGCAAACTTTGGAGGTTGCTTGGTGGGACCTACCGTCTTCCATGCAGATAGTGCTGACAGGAATTAAGATTCTGTGCCCTTGACCCGCAGCCAGACAGATCACTCGCGGAGCACGATGCAGACTGTGCTCTCGTTGAGGAGTCACTCCTGAAACATTTGGACTCGGTAGACGACATGCTCCTCCGGACACGCCTAGACGGCAACTGGACGTTTATCGAAACCACGATGTAGTAAGCACCTTACCTGCGGATACTGAGCTACGCTCGACTGCCCTTCTCTTTTGATTCCCCATCACAATGGATTTGATTCAAACCGTTCAGGGATCCTTTCAAGACTCCCCAAGATTATCGGCCTCGTCGAAGTTCTTGTCTATGTCATGGTCCTGGCCTCTGCGTGGACCCAGAGAAAACGGGGCAACCGGCTGCATTTGAACCTGGTTATGGGTCTTCGCATAATGCCCAATCACTGAGACTTTGAGGTTGTGGGGTATGGCACACGATCATATGGAGATTTCTTGCCTTGACCAGAGCCTCCTATCGAAGGAGTCATGTTCGGTATGTCAAGTCTCCCGCGCAACGGTGGGCCACCCATCCCACTTACGCACCATTATCAAATCTGGTTACTCGACTGTCAAGATCCCGACTGGGATCAATACACGCCACATGATCGAAGTGGCTGTGTACGTAGAATCATACTTACTGTAGGAAGTCTCCATTGTTGGAGACATATTCACCACAGTGGACAGTGGCCACCATCCAGTGCACGAGCCATTCATTTGATCCTGTGATATGCGGCCGCCTGCATCTGCATGACCCCCCAATGACGCGAAGTGTTTCTATCTTTACTTGCAGTCCTAGCCAGTGATTCTAGCAGATCCCAACGTTGACTAGTATCCTTGCAACGAAGGGACTATTTTGTGGAGAGCCGCTGCAAGCCTCTCTCGAAAGGTTGACCGAACTTCACCTGCCTTGGCGTGCAGAGAAGCTAACTGATATTGACCTTCCGTCTTGTGTCAGTTCTCTCAAGGCTCTGTCAAGACGACTAGTGACATCCTCGTTACTCATCTAGACCCTGGTTTCACAAGGGTTTGGTTAGTCTCTGATATCGTTGCCGGGAGATGGGCATCTGCTGGACAGTCTTGCGCCCATGTACTTGGTTAGGCTACCTGCTTGCGCGCCCTGCATGTCTCACCAGACCTATTGCGTTTAATGGGACTCATGGAAAATACGGACGTCGATTGGAGAAGGAGAAACAGACATGTGACAGAATTTGGGCGGAATGCCGTTACTTGAAGATTAAATGACATGTTTAATTACCAGCATCTTTGGATAGAGGGCCAAGCCTTCAAATGGAGTACATCAGAGAAACCAACCATGCGATAGTCTGAAGCAAAGAAAAAGAAAGACACGGCCCAGCAGTACACGAACATGTAGCCTTGGAGTGGCATTCCAGCTTTCGATACCGAAGCACTCCTCAGTAGCACCGAAAAGCATGCTTTCCAATCTCAAGTGTAGAGTCCGATCTAATGCAATATTAAGGCCACTTCTCCCATGTAGAATGATTTGTCTCTGCTCGGAGAGTTCTCCGATCAACAAAAGATCACGCCCAGAATATGATTTCAGAAGATAAGGTGCGATCATCTAGTACCAGGTTGGGGTCCCATCTGCCCAGTGCCGTAACACTGCAAGGCCAAGAGTCAGCACTTTGTTCACCCAAACGGACAAGTAAGCAATGGGCCAGCTTTTGCCAAGTATCAATATATTGGAACTCCATATTGCAAGTTCAGAATATTGTAGAACGACGACTTTTGCCCTCTTTTTCTCTACTGTTTTTCTGCCTCTGCGTCACAGAAAGAATCCAAAGGAATGTATAGGGTAGAGAGTAGATGATGACAGAAACGTTGGACTTACTGCTTTCAATGGCCTGCATCCATTCCCACTCAAAGCAAGCCCCGAGCTGGTCGGCTTCTTCTTGCGACGGGTCGCGACCTCCCCACATTTCCCTCTTCCACGCCTCGACGTTGGCGTAATGAGGAATGAGACCACTACGAGGTGGTCACGGATGTTAGTAATGTCTACTTGGACAGACTCTGGCTCATATTCCATCGGAGAGTTTGGCCGGACCTTAAGCAAAGATAAATTGCATTGTGGATTAAGCTCGAAAGAATGGAAGGCAGGAATGGGCAAGAAGTCAAGCAGTCCTAGGAGCGGGAGGGAAGAGAGGAGGGGGGAGAGAAGAGCATTGACAACAGAACTCACTCATCCCGAATCTTGATCAAACACAACCACGCCATGTTCCAGCTCCGGTTGGAGCCCGGGTCGCTGCGCACGCGGCGCACGGCCTCGGCGACCACGTCGGCGCTCATGGGGTAGTTGGGCGTGAGCCCGCGCAGCTCGACGAGGAACTGGTTGCCGACGTAGTAGGACCACGCCGCCGTCATGGGCGCCTGGAAGGCGGCGGCGTCTTCTTCGGTCTCGCAGGCCGCGGCTACCTTTTCGATGCGCCGTAGCTCCGTGAGGGTGTTTACGCGGTGGGTACGCAGGGACTCGATGAGCTGGGCATTGGATTGCTGTGGTGAGAGCACAGGAGTCGGTTAGCATTTTGAGAAAGATGTCAAAGTGGAAGTCGAAGGGCTTGCGAGATGATATGAGGCTTTGATCGGTGCGATTGAGTGTAAAGAAAAGACGACGAAACTGCTCTTAGGTGTTCGAGGAGAGAGGTAAGAAGAGAGCAAACAGTACACACCTGCCCCGATCGGCTCTTCTTGCCGCTGTGAGAACTCCTGCCCGACCTTGAAGACATATTTCTCTCAGTATCTATTGACTGCTGACTTTGAGGATAAGGTTTGATCACGAAGTGAAACTTGTGAGTGGTGTTGAAAAGATTCCAGAGCTTGGGGATATGTGCTGTCCGATATTTATATTGAGGACGGCTTTGCTGACGAATGACTCTGAAGGAAGTCGAGTTATAACAGTCGAGAACTTGAACCTACTCGACGGTGTCTTTGTTTAGGTGTTGGGTTGGTAGCTGTTGTCGACTTTGTAGTTGAAATGTTTGCCATATTGGAGCATTTTATCAAAGAATGCGCGGCGCTGCGATTCGTTCTAGGCTTGATTAGATTTACAGAAATTTGCTGTTCACATAACGTCTTGTCACAACTTCTCTTTACTTGATTGCTGACAGGAATACAGGAGATCATCTGATACGTTCTGCAGGAAAGTCACTGGAAGCTTGTAGGATTTCAAGATATGAAGCAGTTTCTGCAGTGTTTGCAGGAGACCGATTTCCATAAACGGTGAAGAAGCAGTGACTAGGCAGCACATACACTAATGGTTTAAATACATGATTACATGGCTCCAGGAAGTACAGCCTAATCTAGGCAACGCCTCATGACAATGTGAGTACCTTGTTAAGATAGTGAAAAAGCATCATGACTTCAGCATGATATGTGTTAGTAGACACATTGAAGATGGAGCAACTTGAAGAGGTTGGAATTGTTATTCTGTGCTGAGCAGCGGCAGCAGAAGGATGTGATCCGATCAGTGCCGCTGAATGATTGGCATCACAGCCATCATTTCACCATTCCAACGCAAACCCAGTCACGGCGTTGAGGCTTGGACCGCTACTGAAAGAGAACCATGTCAATCAGAACAGGTGATATCGCAGCCATGTCCACGGTTCTAGGGCTTATTAGCCGACATCGTCATGTTCATTGGATGAATTGTCATGGAGATCAAGGATGTTGAATTCAATCTCCATGCCTGGTTCAAATAAAATATGTATAAGAGACGAGAACTCTCCACTAAACAAACTGAAGTCGCGGAGTTAAAGCATCGTGAGATTTTAGCGAGGAATAAGCGATAGGGCTGTGCCGTTCTTGTCGGAGTTGTTAAGACGCCATTAAGAGAGAAACCCTGTAGCCATTCCATCAAAAGATTACTGATAGAGTTGCCGAAGCTTTTGAAGACAGAAAGTTATGCTTGTGCCGTCTGATTTCTTGCCACATGACAGAATCATCATATTGAATCGTCATATCATGATTACAGCCCCATTCTTTAGTGAAAAGCCCTATAGCAGTGCTGCAAAAACCATATCATATGTCAGTCGAACCAACAATTTGGCTGCAATTTTCATGATGCAGAGCCTCTAAGCCACGATGAAGCGAAACGAATTCATGGCATGGCGTTTCCCCGCCGTGATCGGGCACCGGGATGATTATGGTCAATATCCAGCCGCCCATAGCATGCGATCCTGTCATCCGGCAAGTGCCGTTTCGGTTATCCCACGTGGTCAAGAGTCCTATTCTGCCTAAAGTGTGCGTCACACAGGAGCGCATATAGCGGCTTTTTTTGTTGTCGCTATTGACCTGTATCGAGAGGGAGTCTGAAGCCAATGCTAGAATTCCAGAAATCTCACTGATTTGCTGACAGGCGCGGCGTGGTGGAAAGATAATTATTTTATTGTCATGGGTAAGGTGAATCTGCCCGCCCCCACGATTTGGTTACATGGGTTGCGTGCCTAGAGTCTGTATGGCGGTATGCTTGGCACAAATATTGCCAATCAAAGCGACTGTGATCAAGTCTATCTACGCGACACCGGTCGATCGATCTGACGCAACCCTTGGGTTTTGATTCGGAAGACCCATGCAACTAGATGAGATGCCTAGATCCTGCCTTGAGCGCGAGGGAACCAGTAATCGTGGCTATCACGGATCCCTCTCGGTAATAGCAATGTAGGGCTGAACGCCAAGACTTGCACATTCCGACTTGAGTTTAACAGCAAAGCCCATATGCGGCACACGTAAACCGCTCTGAAGTCCACGGCGTGCCATGATGAAAAGGCGGAGCGCCAAGGTTTGGCAGACAGGGAAACTCCGCCGTGCCGTTGAAACGATCCTTGTATAAAGTTCAATGTAAGACTTACAGATTGGCAACTCTGATACGTTCCTCTCATCAAGTGAATCCTTGTATAGATGCAATGAGGATAATAGGACCGGGCTGTATCGACGATCTTGAGCCCACAGTTTGTTTCTTATGACCACTTTCAAAATTGATGCTGAAATGAAAACCGCTTTACAGGATCATGAAATAGAGGATGAGTCGTGGCTGGTCCAGTGATCGTCGTGGGCTGTTCAGCCCTGGAAGTTTGGGATCTTTGCCAGTGAGGCCATTCGACGGCACAATTTGAGAGTGGTGGCAAAATCTAGTCTAATTTGAATTCATATTTCGTTCTACTGATTATCGAGCGTCTGTTCTAGAAAGACATTGCGTGGAGCTCATCTAGCGAAACTCAGCATGATCGCCCATCATTATGACTTTGATGGATATCACCGAGCTTCCTCATCTTCCGAATGATCGTCTTCCTCTTCATACCCGTCGTCGGTACTTTCCAACCCTTCAGCATGGATGGCATAACTGCCTAGCCAGCCGGCGAGTGAAATTCCTGCAAAGAGGCCCCATGCCAACGCCTCGCCTTTGGGTTGTACATTGATGGAGAGTGAAAACAGACTACCCGAGACAAAAGGTCCGAAGCTTCGACCAGCGGCCGACAGGGTCTGCGCGATGCCCTGCAGCGTGCCCAGACTGGCATGAGAAGGGGCAGAATTAGTGATCTACCGAGGGTCAGCAACATGGTCTCCCAAGACATGCACGAATATCCGAATATGTGAAAGCTTACCAATAACATGACACTGGACAGTCCTCCAACGGCACAGATGTTCTTGATGACCAAAATGAAGCCCATTTCCACATACAACCAGATCTTGCTGTCTCCGAAGCCAAACGGTGGCGAAGACTCGCGATATCCAACCCAGGGCATGAGTGCCATACTGATGGCGAATCCTAGCAAGGAACCTCGATAGGTGCCCAGATTTCCCAACTTGGCCTTGATTGGTCTGAATGCGAACAACTGGAACAAAATTGTAAAGATACCGGCGACGGAAAGTGACACGCCAATGACATCGGCATGCAGGCCTCTACCAGTTGGGGGTTTACCGGACGCAAATAGCGGGTACAAACTGCTGAATGAAATGTTGGAGACTTGGAACACAAGGTATGTGATCAGTAAGAGTACCGTGGTGCGGTTGGATAACTGTCGCCATGTCGCCGGATCCGATGGTCCTTTTGCGTCGTCGTCGTCATCGGCTTCGTCTGAGCTGAGCAAGCCGCTCTGCTCATCTGTCCCATCTGAAGCCCTCCCGTTTTGGCCCTCTGAAGACGAGTTGTCCAAAGAGTGCTTCAGCTTGTTTTTCGTCCTCTTCATGCAACAGCACAGCCATTGCAATTTCCCTTGCCAATCTGGCGTGGCTCCGGGCTCCTCCAGCGTCTCCTTGAACCAGAAGAACAGGACAATAACGCTAAGAGCCAGAAGAGATGCCCCCATGATGTTTGGTGCCAGGAATGGGTACTTGTCGCCGGCCACCTTGCCAACGAGCAGCCCACCGAGCGCAGGTCCAGTGATGCTGCCCAGACTGTAGACCACGGGCAGCCAG
Source organism: Neopestalotiopsis sp. M2102B (assembly GCA_023628315.1). NCBI lineage: Eukaryota > Fungi > Ascomycota > Sordariomycetes > Amphisphaeriales > Sporocadaceae > Neopestalotiopsis > Neopestalotiopsis sp. M2102B. Next base: position 27,858 of record JAMAKW010000049.1, read on the forward strand.
GTAAAGGCCTTGCTCTGATTGCTTCGATCCGTCAGTTCGCCCAGACAGGTGGGTACGACGGCGGCATTGCCGTTCAACAATCCCATTGCCACGTGCACCAGGACGATATGCCAGTAGCGCGTGCAAAAGCCAAAGAGCATGAAACAACCGCACAACATTGTCGTCCCCATGAGCATGACTGGTTTCCTTCCTATTATATCCGAGAGGTAACCCCATAGTAGATTTGTGGTGAGTTGTGCGAGGGCAAACGAAGAGGCGAGCAATCCCACGTATACGCCCACTTTCTCAGTGCCCACACCGGGGAACGATGCCACCATGGCTGGCAGGTACGGCGATATCGAGTTGAGGGCCGTCTGCTCGGCCAGCGACAGAAGGGCAAGAAGAGCCAGTTGCGAGATGGGCAGAGGCGTCGCGGAATGGTGGTGTGCATCGGTGTCGAGAGAGGTGGACGAGGACGAGTTGGATCCGCGGCCTCGCTGGCCCGCGGTCTTGGGAGGTGGTGTCGGGAACGTGTGGTAGTGCTGGGTCGTCGACTGCCGCCGCAAGGTTCCAGACTTGCGCAGCGTGGACCGCAGTGTTGGCAACGGCGATCCGGCGCGGAAAGATCCTCGCGATGTGAGCCGGGCAGGCGGCCGAGCCCTTCGGTTCTCCATGGTGTTTCTGAGTGTCGTCGTCGATTCGGCGGGGAACTGTCTCGCAGCTGCTCAGTCGGCGCGGGGGACTTGACGTCCGGGCGGAAACGTTCCAGAGGCAATTGGCCGCAGATCAAGTCGACATGTAAGTTGTTGAATTTCCTACTCCCTAATCTGTTGTCGCCTGCAATTGCTCCCCGATTGACGGCAGCGAAAATCGTCCGTCGGCGGAGTTTCGTTTCGTCCGCTGGTGGTTGGGTGTACGTCAGAGAACTAGCTAATGAGGGCGATTTAATGCTGGGACTGGAGCTCTACCGAGCTGTAACCAAAACGATGCCGTCACTAAATGATCGGCACTAGGTACCTAATGTATCTTAGATCTGTGACTGCGGGTCGCTGCTTTCCTAGGCGAAGCGAGCTAAAGTAGCAATGATTCGTGGCGCGCAAACAGTAACAGCTTTCTCCTCGATCTTAACGGAATCACAAAAGAAGAAGAAAAGGTGAAACGCAAGGAGGGCAAAGACATGAAAGATATAAACAAGAAAATAACAGGGAAGAAAAACTTCTCATCTACGCTCCATCTGCCCACTTTGAAGCAGGGCACTCCTGCCAGTAGCATGCGAGGTAATTCAGAGCAAAACGCATTGCTGGAGGCGGGGCTCAAGTCGCGTGGGACAAAGCGGAATGCTGATGACCTTTTCAAATTCGATTGCTTCTCTTTGGCTGCAAACATGATAGCTCCAGTGCCCTCTGCCCGCCCCGGCCGCCTAATGTTACTGTGGTGCGGGCTGGTCTGGTTACAGCGCCATGTCCGTCTGTTGTCCCGCCCTGCCTGCCTGCCAACATGGTACAGTACCCAGACTTTTTTGACAGGTCTGAGTCTGGCATCGCTAATCGCCGCACTATCACCGAGGTCTTGCGAGGTCGTGCGATTGGGGGATCTTTTGCTCCGGCATTGCAACCTTATTATAGAGATGCATATTTCTGCCTATTTTCGTTCAGTTTTCGCATAATACTTTCGTACGCGCTCATACGGTATATACCGAACTTCACCATGGTCTCTCTAGTTCCAGTGTTTCCAAATTGATTGATTTTCCTTCCTTGTTTGCAGCCTTCGTAGAACGAACATGGAACAATCTACTTCTCGCTAGGCGTATCACACAAAACCACGCGCGCAAAAGCACCAATAGCCTGCAATTTCAACTTAAATTATCACCGTCGAAGCTTTCCATTACAAACACGTGCTCATCATTTGCGGCGTCTTCAGTGTCGATTTCTCGCCCTCATTTTACTGCTAATTCTCCCAATCAAAGTGTCCAGTCGGCCTACCGGACGCTTCAAGGCCGTGACTTCGGCCACAACTCCATTCAACAATTCCAGCGCCTGTGCTGGGGTTGATATGTCGCGTTCACGTCTCTCGTACTCAGAGACGCGATTGCTGAGTCGGGCAGGAATGTCCTGCAGCGTCGCCGAGTATCTCCTGCAGCGATAGACTTTTACCCTTGCTTCCGTTAGACTGGCCCTGGTGGCTGCCAATTCTGATTCCAGGGCCTCGATCTGCTGGATGAGCGCTGCGACGTCTCGGGCTGTATAAGTTTGTCCTTCGTGGCCGCCGAAACGCGAGAGGGCTCTTTCCAGGAGCTGAGAGAGACTGGCGTGCTCGAGCCACCATCGGCCAACATGATCCACACGGGCGCTTCTTGCGTGATCTCGTTCGGGGTAGTGAACTGGATGCTGCCGCCGTCCATCGTAGGGACCTATCCCCGGGTTTGAATGAATCGGCTCTTCTGAGAAAAATCGTGCCGAGCTGGACCTGCCAGATGACCCCGATATACCGGATCTTCGGCGAGATTGCCATGTTCTCATGTCGGTGCTGTCGGTTGACCAGCTGTCCCGATTTGATCTTTGACTATTTTCATGTGTTATGAAACATGATTTTCGCTTTGTGAGAAATGAGTTTTCAGGAGCTTACTGTTCTCCAAGGGGGTATGTGTGACAATAGTGACTGATGCAATTGCCCATATTGATTGTATTTGTCAATACTTCTAGAAAGTCCTAGTTATGTGACCACAATTCTGAGGAAGTAGCAACAGGACAGTATAAATACACATGGTGTCTCTTCACTGTTCGCTTTAAAGCCTTTGTCGCATACTGCAGGGGACGATGTTTTGGGTAACGGCAATATTTCGTTCAAATGTGTTGTGAAATGGAATATCAATGAGATGTCATATTTTTCATGTTCAGACATGCTCCCACCACGTGTCAATTCAAGCCACGCCTTAAATATCAACACAGAATGCCAAGAGGTGAAGAATGAACAGGTCCATGTAGAGGCATTTCCATGAACAGATAGCTGTTTCTATAATATGACAGATCTGATGTGGTGAAACGCTCATGCACTCCGCATTGGCGGTCAATCCGCCCCGCTGTCTTCTTGATGCTGTTCATTGCGTGAACAGTATCTGACCTTCCTGCTGTTTTTAGATCCCCCAAATCGCACAGCTGTACCGCCACACGACCTTTGAGAGGGCGACCCAGTTCCCCAGCGCGAAGATCGAATGTATGTTTCGTGAGGGCAAAGCAAGACTCGCCTTCCAAGCCAGTCGTGCAGCAACTCGTGTGCTTTGTTATTGAGGTTAATATCAATACGCGACTGTTGCTTCTCATATTACATTGAATTCACCGGACTTTATAAGCACTGCGACCACGTCAGTATACTGCCAAGAAAGAATGAGAGTTTGTTGTAAGCCATACTCATAAATAAGCTCTGACCCTCGCCACAGACATGTGCCCACCCATATTTCAAAGTTGACCTTTTCTGCATATCGAGGGTCCTTTGTCCTCATACTAATCACGATGCGATGTCGGTATTGCCTCGGATCAATCGCCCGCGACTGCTCCTCGTCTTCCAATGCATGCATGACTGCCTCTGACCCTGTTCGTACGCCATGAGCTTTACATTCGATGCTGCAACTTGTTAGCAACATTCCATAATAAATTTGCGCGTTCTTTCCCCTGAACCTACATGGCGGGAGGCTCATCATTTGTCCTCAGTTTGAATTTCGACTCAATTTGTGTTCCATGAGAATTACCAAAACTCATGTCGAAGCTGTCCTGGCCTCCGTCCTATGTAAAAATTGTCAATTTAGCATATCCTCGAGGATCGCGTTCCACTGTAAATTCTAGACTCACCACAACACTCCCGGTTCCGATATTGCCGGACCAGACCCCTTCAGTAAAGGTCGTCCACTTCTTGAAGCCATCACCGACTGCTAGTGTCGCCACATTTGAGCTCAACACAACCTTCATACGAAAGTCGGCTTCGAGTCGTGGTGGCGGAAGTGATAATCCTGGATGCAGCTGGCTCATGATTTCTGCAGACTCTCTAGATGGGGGCCTGCTTTCGCTATTTTCCTGTCAACATCAAATACCATTGAATACTTGGGGAAAATGTAACGTACCGGTCCTCGGTCTGCTTGGCTTCCTGCCCCTGGCGCTGTTCCCATTTCTTCTCGACAGCTGCCCACTACGGATGTCAGCTTTAGTAATTGTCCACAAAACGCCCAAACAATTCGACCTACACCGCTATGCCTTCGTTCAGGATCTCTAACGCGACCTTTGTAGAAATGACCAAGAAGATTGGCGTCCCAGCCTGAGTCGTCCTCGGGCATTGCCAACGGCGGCAGTTGCCCCTTGACCGTTGGCTGTGGCCACAACGAGCCGGGCATGATGTGCTCTGCCGAATCCGTGTCGGCGCTCGGTGGCATACTCATTCGGACGAAGATAAAGATGCGGACGAGGTATTCGGGGAGAAAAGATTGCTTCGATGGTTTTCAAATATTCGATCTTTCTATTGGTAAAAAGAAGAATGCTTGGTACTACCTAACATATGGCAAAAACCTTATTGACATTTTAACGGGCGCCGGCTTATAGATCCAACCGGTGCGGGCGAAATGGTGTGGTCCGTTACGGTCTTACATGTGGCCAGTCGGCGCAACTTTGGACCGCGCCTGTGCCCATTTTTTGGCCGTCCGAGAGTCCCAAGTCTGATCAGCGAGGTAACGACTATGCTGTTGGTTCAATTTCATCAATGGCATTAAATGCAGAGGATTAAGCATAAAAACCACAGGGTTTTGAATCTTAAATAGTGGTACGGATTTTCTCCGGGCACCCATGTGACTCTCATTCTCCTGGTAGGGAATGCCGAGCGGGAGTAACGAGTTCGTGCGTCGAATGGCTACGCGGAGATGAGGATTAAGCCGGGTATGCCCCTCGTCGAACCCACAGGCCCGATGCGCATCCGGAGATTTCGTCGACAAGGAGTCTCCCTAGCCGATTCCCGGGGTCGGCCAAGGCCTGGGGGATAATCTTCCCGAGCAATAGCAGTAGATTTACTGTTAGACTAGTAGATAGCAATGCATGCTCCAGAAACACAAATACATGGTCTTATATGTCGGGAGTCATGTATTATTAGCATCTCGCGTGCCCGTATCCTAGTCGCTTAGTCTGCCAGTCTGCTATTGGGCAATGACGGGAATCTCTCATAGGTAGCTTCCCCGGACGTGGATTCCGGGGCGTTATCAAGATTTTGTGGATCAATCTGGCTGTCCCCGGTTACAGAAGTGAACGCAATGATAATGCGCTTCCACCTTCTTTCGGCATTACTTCCATACTGGACTTTACGAGCCCTTGACTTTGCGCTTTTCCACTTGAGATCCGGAGTTAAGATTTCGCGATGTTGTCGTGCCAAGAACCGACGCACGTTTGATACTCCGAGGAAAACGAATAACGCGTATGATGCAAATGCAAGGTCGTTGGCCATCATGCTTTGTAGTAAAACAAAGCTACCGAACTCTCCTCACAAGTTATCGACACTGTTGCACAGAAGCTCTCATATGAGATTCATACTGCAAATGATATTAGGCTTTTATCATGCCTATAAGGGGTTATTGAACATCACGTCATAAGTGAGCGATTAAGCGAGAAAACGTGGCACTTATTGCACCAACATATAACTCGTATGTCGACGCATCTGCTTCAACCCGGAAAGGCCAATTGAGCACGTCTCGTGGCAGAGCTTATGTCAGGATAGGGGAAGCTCAAAAGCTATTTCTTGTCCAACAAGTTTGTGCACCTTGGCAGATTGTCGGGTCAAGCTAGTGATAGCCAGCGATCGAATATAGTACGCATCCATCCTTGGCATTCTACTCCACGTGCGTACTGTAGTATCACGTAATGCACATACATACCTGCACTGCCTTTTAGCTGGTCTTGAAGGTGACTCGGTCTGAAACATCAACATCTGCCGATAGTCATGATTATGCACCGCATGTTAGGCATGGGTGCGTTGACTACAGTAAAGGTACGGCATGTTTGGACAGGAAGGACGACAGTCGTACGAATGGTCACGAAAAAAAGCGCAAAAGCAAAAGCGTACCACCGATTAGCAGTATCACGCGCCAGGAACTAAGTTCGTGATGCAGGTTGAATCTTGCTTCGATCCGAACCCAAATGCACCATCGCCATAAAACCCAAAGCGGTCGCAGAACCGTCGAATAAGATCTTGAACGGTGCCATTACCAAACACCACGGCTCCAGCGATGATAATTTCCACCCACGTCAACTCCTAAGACCCTGCATATGCCATTGCCAACACCATGTCTTTTCTTTCGTTATCAGGGTCCTTTGGCCAAAAAAGGGTTCGACGTTGCTCGACTTTCGTCATAGGCCAGCCGTGATTCGCTGTCCTGTTTCAGCTGTGTACCCTGATTGGGTGTGGGGCTACGTCATCTCTCAATCTGCTTTCCCCCCACGGGGAGCCAACAACGATTATACCACCCTGCATCAGGGAAAAAACAGGTTTACGTGACGAATTGTCTCGTTACCATTCCAGGGGTCTTGAACATGGAGAAGAAGGCTGGAGGGATCTCGTAGGTCAAATAGAGCCAAGGGTCCAGCGTCGAATTCATATTTCGTGCCGAACTTCCATCTCTCATAGTAACAGAAAACTTGATATCTCTATATCCTTGAACACCTCGCGTCAGACGCCTTTGCCGGTATCCGACTACTACAAAGTTCTATATTCTCATTACTCAACAGCCAAGAAACCAAATCCCACCCTATACCTAGCAAACATGCCTCTCTTCAGCCGCAAGGAAGAAGTTGTCGAGCCGGAACCCGTCGTGCACGAGGAACCCAAGCGCAGCCACGGCCTCTTTGGCAGCCGGCGCGAGCGGTCCCCGTCGCCCACGTCGACGGTCGCGACCTCGACCACGAGTAACTCGCACCACTCATCAGGTACGAAGTCCTCCTATCACACAACCCGCACCACCCAACACCACGGTGCGGGCAGTGGCAGTGGCGGCGGTGGTATCTTTCGCAGGTCGACTGACGCGAGCTCTGTTGCTTCTTCCACCACCACAGGCCGGAGATCCCTGCTATCGCGCTCCTTTGGGCACGGCAACAATGTAGAGATGGACCCGTCCATCGTCGCGGCGCGCGAGCACGTCCTCAACGCCGAGACGGCCGAGCGCGAGGCCGACCGCGCCCTCGAGTCCGCCCGCCTCCGGGTCCGCGAGGCCCGCAACGAGGTCAAGCGCCTCGAGCTCGAGGCCGCCGAGGAGGCCAAGCGCGCCAAGATCAAGCAGTACCACGCCCGCGAGGTCTCGAAGCGCGGCAAGCAGCTTGGACGTATGTGTATTCCTGTGATGTCTATCGTGCCATGAACATGTTTCGCTAACCCCATTCATAGGCCACGACTTGTAAATACACAGTGTGCACATGTATGCTGGAGACTTATATGATCATATAAAGATAACGAACAGCGACGATTTATGATTTGATCTAAATAATTTATGGGGGTGTATTATTATATCACACTAGCGAAGCATGAATTTGGTCATTTTGGCGCAAGGATGTCTATAAAAAGATTTATGAATAACAATATCCTTCCAACGCACTCCTAGTTCCACAACTTTTAGTGGGCGTGAACGCTATAATCAGTTCCACCATCGCCCGCACGTGCCCTGAAGATGAGCCTTGACCCCCAAACTGTTTGAACGGACCTGTCAAGGGCGATGTCTACGTTGCATATGTAGGTACGTTTACCAGAGGAGGGAACTCGACTATCCCCCATGGCTATTTAAATCAATTGACAATGGACCTATGGTCGTAATAGTAGAAGTGTCTCAAGTAGTGTACGTTTTGTTTCACTGTTACTGGATGCGCCAGAGGGTGCACCGCTGGCTTTGGCGCTGTTGGGACTGCTGAGGGCTTGTGGCTGAGGCTCTGGAGATGGTGCAGTCGATCTTCGGGAGCGATCTACTTCGGCAATGATTGCATTGGAATTCTGATCCCCATTGATTTGCTCCATTGCATATCCCTCGCAGTGTCGATGAGCGGGAAACAAGTTTTACAGGAGCGTATGTACAAGCTAAGTTTCTCGCTCTCCATTACCTACTCGCTCTTTGTCAATGAATGGCCGGTTGCGTTTCTAGTCCTCGACATTAACAATGAAGTAGGTTGGTTCTGAAGCTACACTATTCACTCATGAAGTTGCGATGGAGCAAAGCATCAATTACCCTGCATAACCAGTAAATATCCGATTATGGTGATCCCTAGAACTGAGCTGATACTGAAGCTGCACACAGCAAGCGCTGCAAGTCATTGGTGTAAGAGCCTAGATGCAAAGGTGAGTGGGGAAAGCAGCAAATAGACTACTAGAACGTCATCACGCTGGCAACGGATCCGGAAAGCAGTCTATGCTACAGTGATGGGAATGCCTGGAGTAAGCCAAGCGTGGTTCATGTCTTGCGATACTCATACCCATAATCTGCCATCGAATTGCTATATATTATGGGACACTGATTCTTTCGTTGTTCATTAATACCTGCATCTCGGGCTAAGCGGGTGTCTGCGGTTGCGTGCTCCGATGGTCACACGGGAGCGCTCCACCGCACCAAACCCCTCTCAGCTGATAAGAGAGAGTCTGTCACCCGAGGAAACAAAGAAGGAAATTGCCCTTTGCAAACTGAGCTTTGCAAAAGACCAGCACAGTGTTCTCTGTGATAGCAGTGCCGGGGTAAAAGCCCGGTAATCAAGAGACTTGTAACATTCAGCGCGGGAGATGGCACATCACGAGAGCGAAGCGGCGCCGGGCTCAACCCGCCAGGGCAATGCTTCGGAATCTACACCCCTCCTCTGGCCCGGTTTGTCGTCCCCTCCTCCGGCGCCGCTGCTGGACCACTTTCCACCGGGCGACCCCGACAACCCGCGCAACTGGTCGCCGTGGCGGAAGTGGCTCATCGTGGCCGCCATCACCCCAATCGACCTGTCGGTGTCCTGGGGCGCCTCGGGCTTCTCCCCCGCCACCGCCAGCTTCCGCGCCGAGTTTGGCCTGTCCGAGACGGTCGCTACGCTCGGCCTGAGCCTCTATATTGCCGGGCTGGCCCTGGGACCCATGTCGCTGGCGCCACTGAGCGAGTTCTTTGGTAGGAGCGTCATTTATATCGGGTCTTATGCCGTGTTTTTGGTTCTGTTGGCTGCCACGGCGCTTGTGCAGCATGTCGCTGGGTTCATGGTGTTGCGCTTCTTTAGTGGTCTCTTTGCCGCCGTGACGATTGGTATGTTCTGTTGCTATATGACTTGTATTATGAGGCACGTGATTCTGACGTTCGAGACAGCCAATTTTGGTGGTTCTATTGCCGACATGTGGACTCATCACGAAACCGGCATTGCCATGTCCATCTATCTTTGGGCGGCGACGTGCGGGAGTCCCTCGGGCTTCTTCGCCATGTCATTTGTGGCCGAGTATCGGGGCTGGCGGGAGGTGTTTTGGGCACTGCTCGGCGTCTGTGGGGCCTTTTGGCTCATCATGGCGTTGACCCTGCGTGAGACGCGGCACACCACTATTCTTCGCAAGCGCGTCAAAGCCGCGAGAAAGCAACTCGGTGCCGGCGCGGACGACTCCAAGCCGGGCGCCTTGCACCGCAGATCCGCGCACGAGCTGTTCCGTGTCGCCCTGACGAGACCTTTTCGGTTCTTATTTACAGAGGCCATCATCATCTTCGCGGCCCTCTACAATGGCTATCTATATGGTCTAAGCTTCTTGTTCAACGGCGCCTTTAGAATGGTCTTTGGTGAAGGTCATGGTTTCAGCACACTAGAGGTTGGATGCGCATTTCTGGGGATCGCGTTTGGCATATCCGTCGGTCCGTTTACGAACCTGTGGCAGGAGAGGTACTACCAGAAGCGCCTTGCATATTCCGGTACTGCGGCCGTTCCAGAGGCTCGGTTACAATTGGCCATGGTAGCCGCTGTTGGTGAGTATTCCTGATGTAGCGCAGTATCGTTATCTAACCCCGTGACAGTTTTCCCGATATCCCTATTCTGGTTCGCCTGGACCACTGATGCGAGTATTCCACCCATTGTGCCGATTGTGGCTTCGGCATTCTGGGGCTGGTCATTTTACACACTTATATTGATGACTTTCCAATACACGGAAGATGCATATAGAGTGAGTAATGTATCGCGGTTCCTCTTACAATATATCATCTCATGGTCATCCTCTAGGTCTATTCCGCTTCAGCGTTGGCTGGTATCGGCTTGATTCGCAACATTGCCGGCGCAGCATTTCCCCTCTTTGGCCGGGAGCTGTTCTCAAAACTAGGATATCAGTGGGGAGCAAGCCTGCTGGCTTTTCTGAGTATTGCTTTGATTCCAATACCCTTTGTGTTGGCTCGCTATGGGCCGGTGATTAGACGAAAGAGTCCGTGGGCAAGCCAGCATATGGACGATGGCGGAGACGACTAGGGCATCCAGACCAAAGAAGAGGCAGGGTAAGGGCCATCGTGAAAAGTTCAGACATGTGCTCAATGAAATATTGCAGGACTCAAAGATCGACAAGAGAATGGTACTTTGGCTTATCTTTTTGATCTCTTGCCACAAGTAACTGCACAGCAGAAGGCGCAAGCATTGAAACGTCTATCATAATCCTAGCATGCATCCAAAGTTGAGGGAGACTCGGAAAAATGAGCTCAGTTCATAGCCAACTAGTGTTTATCGCCTTCATTATGACCCTGCATTGATGTCTCACTGGTTACTCAAGCTGCGCGTCTTGCTTCCCAGTTTTCCTATGCGTTTCGACATGTTCCGCAGTCGCTGATGCGATGGCCTTTTCGGCAAGAACACCTTCTTGAGGAAGCGATGCATCTTCTCCGTCAAATATCCGCGCCATCTCTTCAAGGCTGTGGCCTCGAGTCTCGGGAAATGTGAAGAAAATAACTACACCACTACCAGCGATAATAAAAACATACACCAAGTAGTATCTCCACGCAATAGCCTCGAGCGCAATAGGGTTGATGAAGATGTTGAAGAAGACGGCCGTGGAAGTCGAGACCCAGAATGTAGAAAGCCCGCGCGCCCGCAGTCTGTACGGCCAGATCTCGACGGGGTACGCAACCATCAATGGAGTGAATGCCATCGAGAAGCATCCATACATGAGGAAAAGAAAAGGCACAACAGCTGTACCAACCGCTGGCGACCCTCCCTGTGCAAAGACGGCCGAGAGTGCCGTGATGTGGATGTAAGCGACAAGCATGCTTCCGACGGCAGCGAGGAACAGAGGACGACGTCCGACGCGATCAACGTTGAATGCGCCAATCAATGCGCATACTAGGTTCCAGATTTGCAAGAACCCATTGATGAGAGTCTGCTGCGTAACGGTGGTTATCCCAATAGTGTTGAGCACGGGAACCAGGTAATACCCTGCGACGTTCTGACCTGCCCATTGGGTGAATATTCCCAGGAACACAGTGATGAACATTCTCTTTCGGTTGCCAGGCGTCATGAATGTCTGTTTCATCGAGCTGGATTCCCGGTGCTCGCGATCCATCTGAATAGTTCGTGTGATTTCTTCGAGCTCGAATGTTGCCAGTAGCGACGTCTCATCGCCTTCGGCATGGTACTGGACAAGAAAGGCGCGCGCCTCTTGGTACCGTTCTTTTGAGGCCAAGAAGCGTGGAGACTCGGGTATCATGATCAGTCCCGGAAGGACAATGATTGGCAGAAGTAGTTGAAAGGCGGATGGGATGCGCCAGCTCCAGGAATTGTCATAATTGCGTGTACCAAACGTGGACCACGCGGCGACAAAGGAACCTATGGATATGATAAGCTTTCACAGGTAAGTTTATTCAAAATACGATGTAACTTACCGACATACCATCCACACATGTAGAGACTGGTGAAAACTCCGCGATGAGGGGGGTATGCGGTTTCTGTCATGAGCAGAGGCACGCTTCCACCAAAGAAAGCACTTGCGATGCCGACAACTACCCGTGAAGCCACGAACATGGGTATGCTCATCGCCCCAGTCTGTAGACCAACACCAAGGCAGAGAAAGAAGTAGCCTATGAATATTGTTGGCTTGCGGCCATAGCGATTGGACAACCACGCAACAACAGGAAAGAATACGATGGAGCCGAGATTCTGAGCACCGCTGATGAAGCCGAGCCATGCACCAGTCGGATGATCCATGAAGGATAACCAATGGGGGAGGGCTAACAGCCCATTGAGCATTGTCCCATCATATCCATTGCCAGATGATAGAAGAAAAAGACTCATAAGACAGAAATTGAGAATCATCAGATTTCGTTTCTTGTACCATGGCTTGTCGTTTGCTGGCAGAACTGCAGCAAGCTCTGGGCCCACACTGTTGAAAGCGCCAGATTTCATGACGAGCAGCTGTAATGTTATTCAAGGGGGAACGGTCGAAGTATGCATGAGTTGAATTTTCAAAACCAAATAGACACTAGAGCATGCGTGGAATATATATTCATCAACAAGCGAGCAACAAGGTTGGAATGCAAAGCCCACAAACGCAGGGAAACAAATCAAACCTTTGGGGTGGGCTAGTTATTATGGCAATGAATTAGCGACTGACTCGTGGTTTATTGCTATCGTTGCGAATATAGCTTGATACAGTGAGGTACATGGGACATAAGCCATGCCTTGTTAGATTGAAGAGGCTGGTAATCATTAGCCGCCCTCTGATGTTCTTGCCGTTTGACCAGGTTTCCCCAGGCATTCAGGGTGTGTTCCCCGCGTGGACGAGAGAGACCCCGGTTTTATCGATCGACATAATGTTGAGAGCCCTGTTGAAAAGGCCCTTTTTTCAAGCTGTCAATAGTTGCTGGCAGTCAGAAATTTCTTCTTGTCTTCGTTTTCGCAATTGGTCAACTACGAAACAAGCTTTGCAATACCTAGGATTAGGGTCGCTTTGAGGGGTCACTTTGAGGGGTTTCTCCAGGGGTCTGCTGGGGTTGGATGCTATTCTCACACGGTAGATTGTTCTGGCCATCAAACTCTAGTAGGAGTCACCGAAATTACTAAATGATACCCGTTGTTGACATGGTCAGCGTGCGTTCAAGAATCAGGACCTCGATCAAAGCGAAGTGTGCCTGGTAAATCAGTTTTTCGAATATAAGTCGCAGGCTTGATGCTAAGAAGCATATATCGATAGCACATAAAAACGCCTCACCTACTGCGCGCTGATCTGATGAACAAAACCACTCATTGATTGGATGAAGTCCCCCTAGTCTTTGGATGTAATGACAAGATGTCGTCTAGCATAGTGTATTTTCAGTCGGCGGCAATGTAGATGGCAATGGTAGTATTATCGAACTCCAAGAGCAGCCAATATAGGCGTGTGCGTCAGCTATCAGAAACGGAACAGGGTTCATACGGCAGCGGTGTACTCCTAAGCTAGGTAGAAGTGTTGATTGTTGTCGAAAAAGGTGATATTCTCCTAATGTGGCTTATACTTGTCTGAGTCGTGCATTGCATTGATGTATGATGCCCGCCCCTCCCTTGTGTCGGGATGCAGGGTTGTCCAGTTGGCACCGGCAAATCTCCGGGAGCCCCCCGCATTATGAGTATGTACTCTTGCAGAAGAACAGACGTGTTGGTTATACCAAGAAGTGTAAGGTGGGTTAGTAGAACCCGGCTTGGCTTGCATTGGTATGACACGATGGCATGGGGCTCCCGAAGTTTAGACGGCACCCCCCGCATAGACTTGCACCTCCTCGATCCTAACCCTGATGATTCAAGCTGTGTAAGCAATTGGGTGGATATCTCTCTTTCATTCTTATGGTCATGAGGGCAGTTTAATGGATGTGCTGACCTCCTGTTGGCTGATCGTGTTCGTAACTCTATTTCAGAGTGTGTACAGGATTGAATCGAGCTGGCAAATGATTCCCGGGTCACACTTAATTATGATCTAGAGTATTATTGACTCACAAAGAAGCTCTAATTGGCTACTATAGGTCGAGGACTACGGCGTGGAATGATTGCCGTGATCAATGCTTCAAGAATTTTGATGGCAGGATACGTTTCCTACACACGATACCATATTCAAGGTACTGCTGCTTCCAGAATTCCGAGGCTCAGCGCATTCTCCAGTTGAGGAGCGTGATCCTCAGTCTTATATTTATGAGCAGTTACCTCTGGACGTTCGAAAGATGCAGATTGGGATAATGGCGCTGGTCCACGTGGCAGGTATATTTTGTGTAAATATGATGTATTACAATATGAGAATCAAATCCTAAATGCCAATTAACCTTCCGACCAAGAAACGATGTTAGTTGATGTTATTTGTACCTTCTCTAAGACTGACAAAGTACCACCTTAACTAACCAATCTTATCAACGCACGACGCAAAGCTATTGGATTAATCAGCGGCAACGGGCAGGTGGAATAGACGACTGGGACGTCTCAAATTGGAAAACGACAGAAGAGCAGAACCATAGCGAAAGCTCGAACATGGGTTCAATGGGATGTTCGAGAACTTAATGATGGACAAAGGAACGGCGATTTGGCTCGTTTCAGAATTCCAGTCTTTGTCTTAGTAGTTCAGCAACCGATGGACAATGAAAACACCCCGGTCCCATTTCGATTCTCGAGAGTCATCTTTGGGACAGAAACTCTATCAGTACTTTTAGAGTTTTAGAGACATCAATTATGGAACTTCCTCCAACACCAGGCCCCAAACTGGGACCTTTTCAGTCGCCGAACGGCAATGCCGGTCCGCCTCGAATTGAATTTCTCAAAGAATTAGGCCAAGGCGAATACTCGGTCGTTTGGAAAGTAACGATCGACGGTGCACTATTTGCGCTGAAGCTGGTAAGATTGGCCGGTCCGTAATGCGACCCTCTTGACGGAGTATTGACTTACTGGAGCAGTTTAAACGGGGCACATGGTTTCAAAATCTGGACCCTGGCGAAAGGCCGTTGGAAGAAGCAATAGAGAAGCTAAAACTAGATGACGAAAAGTTGACCTACCAGTGCCACGCGTTCTTTAGCGAATGCCGCGCCTATGGCCGATTGAAAGAGACCAACAGCGAACACATAGCAGCCAAATGCTACGGATACCTTATCCTGGATAGGTCATATGCGAAAGTGATCAAGGAAGCTGGCATCAGAAAAAGGCACCTTATAGATGATGACTTCTGGGCGGAATGGAAAGGCGACCACGAAGAACAACTCTGGGACGACGAGGCTGAGAACTGGCCATTCCCAAGTCCATATCCAGTGAAGGCAATCGTCAAGGAACTTATGGATCCGGCGACAGCTTTTCTTCCCAAGCAAATTCCACGTATGCTTCGGGACCTGCAACGTCTTCATCGCATGGGAATAATTCATGGTGACATTAAAGAGGATGCTTATGTTGGTGGTCGACTGGTCGATTTCAGCCGTGCTAGGACTGTTCCTCACTTCCTACTCGACAAGAATACCATATTCCCGGGCGTTGAAAAAGTCGAGAGATACACTATAAGAGACTACAATAACTTTTACGCACAGCTTCCTGAGGACTATAGCCAGCAATATAGCAGGCGTTTGCCCGTGGAGGAAATGCGCTACGGTCTTCGAAGGAAGCCAGACTACGCCGAAATGAAGCGTCGATCCGCTAAATTCTTTGCGGATCGATACAAGTGGAAGCCTTCGTGTGAGGATGCTTTGATACTTCCACACGATAAGGAGAAATCCGCAGAGTGGGCGCGCAAGTTGTTCGAAGAGGGTGACTGGGAGGACAGTACAGACGAAAGTGAGGATGACACAGATTGGTTCAGCCAGGAGCAAGAGCGATTTCGAGAACTGATTCAGCTAGAAAACTTGCCCAGCCAGTTCTGTGCATATTTCGGGCCACGACGATGAGGGGATAGATGCATTCATGGGTCGAGTATTTGTACATACCTGTCGGATAAAAAGGGAAAGGTGTGAACAGAGGGGCTCAGTCTGAAAATTAAAGACTGAGCTGTAGGTGAGTGGGCTTTGTTTTGATATCCAAGACAAGGACGCGATCAACCTGGTCAAAAGAGGGGTTTAAAGCAAATTTTGTTTTTGTGCCGCTGGTCGTTCCCCAGACACCGCATATTATACACTGAACTGAGTAGTTTAGATGAATCGTATATTACATTTATATCTCTACGACGCTTAGGTTGGCCCGTCTCAACTTCGAAAATTGCTTTGTTACTTCAGGCGTTCCCGGGCGCGACCGAGGAAAGATCTTGTACTCTCAGTATCGCTGCCCGGGACGTGAACTGAAATATTGACCGGCGCCCCCGAGGATCCAAGCCCTGTACCGCGAGTGAGTTGACGCTTCCCTTCTGTTCTTTGGCTGGTCACGAGTGTAGCCTCGTCTTGAGACGAGCTGGAGCTAGGAAATGTTCGCAATATAGAAACCGAGCCAGCAATAATTCCGAGATTGCACTCGAGTACAGTCCAAAGCAATATGTTACTCATGTTGACTGAGAAAATGGAAAGCACAGGAGGGTATCATGCAAAGGCTCGACCCCACAGAACAGCTCTGACTGATTACTGTAGGCCGAGAAGTATGGCATGCATATGATAGCTGCAACCGATGCCCTGTCCATATTGAGACTTCATCGCCATGAACCGAGGTCCACCTCTAGTCAGGGAGTCTCTGCTCGACAAGTCGGACACGTCCCTTGTTTCCCGGCAGTTTGGTTCTCATCAAACGGTTCATGCGGATTCCTGACCCACATTACTGGGTACTGTAGCGGACGAAACGCTCGACACGTATCTATGCTTGGAGGCAATGGAGCTCTATATGCATCTACCCTGGAAAACGCTGCAACGTATACATGGATACTGTATGGAGTACAATGGGACGATAACAGTGGATTTGGGGGAACTGCGCTGGAATTCCGCGGCATAGGCCTTGGCTCTGTAATCCCCTCACTCAGTCTGCAGCTCACTCCAAGCCCTTTACTTCATTTCTCAATTCCCCAACTGCTACGTCCTCTTTCTTGATCTCCAAACGCCTTTGATCGTGTTATTTCTGCGATACTCGAAATGTCTGCATACGAGCTCAAAGGCAAGATTGCCATAGTGACTGGCGCGGGTTCCGGTAAGTAGATTGACTCTGTGAAAATACCCAGGACTGCGCATGCACTGATCCCTTTATAGGCATTTGCCATGCTCTTGCTATAAAGCTGCTCGAAGCCGGAACCTCGGTAATCATTGCAGACATCAATTTGCGTCCTGAAGCAGAGGAAACCCTTGCGAGATACCCTCACCCAGCAGCAAAGCCAGATGAGGCTTCTGCGCTATACACCAAGACAGACATGAGCGATTGGACCTCGATAAACGCCCTCTGGGACACCATACTAGAGAAGTTTGGCCACATTGATATAGTCGTCAATGGTGCTGCCATCTACGAACCTCCGTCTAGCACCTTTTGGAATTTGCCCGGCATATCCCCGCTGTCCAAAGATGAACCCGGCGCCAGCGTCGGCCAGTACAATATCTTTGGCGTGAACACCATTGGACCTATTCGCTTAGCACAGATTGCGATCAATTACTGGCTGGAGAACCGCCACATCCAAGGCAACCTCTTGTGGTTTGCGAGCGTGGGCGGGTATGTGCATTCCATGCAGACGCCCCTGTACTTTGCCAGCAAGTCGGCAATCATTAGCGTTGTCAAGTCTCTGGCTCCTCTGAGAAAGGAACTAGGTATTCGAAATGCCGCCATCTGCCCGGGCGCAACCTATGTGAGTGGCAAACGAAATATCTCTCAATAGCATCCGCTAATCCAGTGACAGACCCCCATCTTCCATCCCGATTATTGCAAAGACAGAGTCAGGCCTGATGACCTTACCATGACACCGGAACAGTGCGCTTCCGTGGCCATGGATCTTCTCCAGGATGCTAAGTACGGCGACGGCAATATCATCGAAGCCATGCTCGTCGGAAAGCGAGGGGAGGCAGTTGTGAACTTGCGCGAAGTCCCTCTAGAGGCATTGTACCCCACAGCGGGCCCGGTCGGCGAAGACAATCATTTGCTTGAAGAGGAACAAAAGTTCATTAAGCAGCTGAAAGAGAAGGGAACCCAATAATGTCAACTTTGATTGGGCGCGACAAACTCCTAATAACAAGCAGTAGCTTTTCAAGCTTTTCAATACAAAGCGCCCGATATACACATTTCTATATCGACGACGTGTTCCGGAAGGAGGAGAAGACTCGCAGGGGTTTAGGCTTAAGCTAGTGCAAATACTTGATTGATATTTTGTAAATTTGAATTAGTGAATGATCGTTACTTGCGCGAGCTGCTACGTTCAAAGAGGAGTATCGCATATCCAGCGTCAAAATCCTCTCGCCAACGTTGGGTTTCAATAGATACAAAGAGAGCCCAAGTGGCTCGAGGCAAGATTCGTATAGTCAAGCAGCGACGTGCGTGCCACCCTAGAATCCATGCCTCACCATTACCCCACTCTGCACCTCACGGCGACTGCTCCCCCCAGAACATCCAAGTCACGCATTTACTCCTCTTACCGGATTAAAATGCGACATTTCGTACTCTGGCTACGTCCTAATCACGTCTTGTCGTTGAGTCTCCGCGTCCCGCAAATTCGACGGCTCCTCTAGCCGAATGACCTGTAGCCCGATCGAATCCCGTTCCCATGGCGAGTGCTGGAGAAGAGTGGCGGGGGGCGAAGGCGGTGATAAAGCGGACATACATCGATCCCATGGTCCCTCTAGACTCAGAGAGCAGCGGTTGTGAGGACGAAGGCGACAGACTACCATCGGAACCATTTAGCTATGAACAAGTCTTGGGCGCAGACCATATCCGCCTCCTCGAACTGCGGCCCGGCAAGCGGGGTGATCCTCTCATTGTCCGTCTGCTGCCACCGATCCAACTTGGGGCCTGTGCCGGCCGTTACGAAGCCCTCAGTTACGTTTGGGGGCCATCTGAGAGGTCAACGTGTATCCAAGTTAACGAAAGACATATGGAGATTAGACGCAACCTGTGTTGTGCCCTGACCAATCTGCGGGATGCAAAACAGCCGCGCGTGCTGTGGGTTGACGCCCTCTGTATCGACCAGTCCTCCATTGTGGAACGTAATGCACAAGTCTCGATCATGCACCAAATTTATTCACAAGCTTCACGTACCGTGTGCTTTTTTGGCCCTCGACGTAATACTACCGGCCGTCTGTATACCATGTTGTCTGAGCTCGCTAAGGAAGCCGAGGCCGCCCATCCGGTGGGGTCCCCGGATGACGATTCAGACACGATACCTGCTTTCATCAACAGCCTCATGGCTAGTCGCATTGAAAGCAAGTTACACGATAAATATGTATGGGACCTGAGCATCATGGCCATGGCCGGTTGTGATTGGTGGCAACGGGCATGGACCGCGCAGGAGCTGTTGCTGTCTCCCAATGCAGTCTTCATGATTGGAACACGCACCATCAGGTGGGATACCGTCTGCAAGGCTGTTGATCATGGCATCAGAGCCAGAATCTGGGAAGCATATTCATTTGGTTTTGTCATGGATCGTGCAATTGTGCCATACATGTCTATGCGAATATTAATGAATCGAAGACGAACGCGTAACTTCGACAATGGGTCACCTTCACGAAAGCTTTTTGCAGCTGACCTCTTCGAGCAATTGGCACTAATTAGGTATAGGCAGTCGTCAAATCCACGGGATAAAGTGTATGCAGTCTTGGGTTTCTTCAATAGCGGTCTTTCGGGTGCAACGGATGGAGCCGGGCACCTGGGTATTAAGCTTGACTACCATCTTCCAGTGGAAACCATATATTGCGAGACAGCGCGGTCAATCATATCCAATATGGATTGCCTCGACGTATTGGGAACGTCCTCTGCATCTACTCGGAGCGAGCTACCTTCCTGGGTAACGGACTGGAGCGATACCTTAGATAAGGGTTCACTGCTTACACGGGACTCCTTTGGACGAGACCGTCTGACTCATTCTACGAGAAATACTCCCGCTGAGGCGCGATATTTTGACGATGGTCGAACTTTATGCCTCCGCGGACACGAGCTGGCGTCTGTCACAGCATTAACAATGGCGTTCCCCGACAACGTGTCTGGTAGTAACTCAGAGGACTCAGCATACTTTGAAAAGAACCCTCGGTGGTTCAAGATGGCTCTGGCAACACCTGCGGCGCTTCACAAATTCTTTGCGAACCTGACTTCGGCATACGACAGCATCTTCTCTTGGGCGAGATTCTGTCTTGCTGAGCCCATCAAGAATACACACGAAGATCCCATGTCGGTGTTCTGGCAAACTCTGTGCGCGGGAACTTACGGCAAGGGCGGTCTGGAAAAGACATCATCTGTATTTCATTCGTGGTTCGAACGGTTGCGGCCGGTACGCGAATTCATGGAATCGCATCCGGTCATTCACAAACACGTACCAGAAGTCGCCTTTGCAAAGCTGTTAGGTGCCACATGGGACAGCTACGGCGAGTTCTGGCCGTACATGGCATGTGTGCACCACCGCCGCATGGGCAGGACTTCGAGTGGATGGCTCTGTCTGCTCCCAGAAGGAGCGCAGCTGGGCGATATAATAATTCTGGTCTGTGGAGGACGTACGCCATTGGTCATAAGACCAAGCAACGATGGGTACTACACTCTTGTCGGAGAAGCTTACATACACGGGGCAATGGATGGGGAGGCTTTTGATAAGGCAAGATGTGTCGACATCAAGATCCGCTAGTTGTGCACCACCGCAATTAGCCGTTTGAAAAATGAAGTAGGGAAGACACCAGCCTTGGGTAAAGCAGGCAGCACCATCTAACAAGCTAAAGCCTTATGGTTCAATAGAGCCGTTCAACTCAATCCGATTAGCCAACTAAAACATTATAATCTATTTCCTGCGCAATTGAATTATATCTCCACCGACTGAAGTAAGCATTCGTTGCCACCGTGCGATTACCGCCGTTCGTAGTAGCATATATACCCATGAGTCCTCCTGATAATTCATGTGTCAGCCATATGCTTAGTCAAGGATGTGTTACGCAATAAGAGCATAAGATTCGGGAATAGCTTACCTGATGCAGCTCCACCTCCACTGACCAGATCCGTCTTGAACGTCGCCACATTCAGAATATTTTCCGGGCTGCTGGCGAGAGCCGCAGTAAACTCAAAATGAGTCTCGTTCTTTGTGGCCAATGCCAACCGGACATTTTCCCCTCCCCAGGAAAGTGGCAATGGTGTGATCACGTCCTCCGGGATAGTGATATTCTCCTTGCCTAGAGCTGTGGCTCGGAACCTCAAGTGTGGCCGGAGCGCCCCGCAGCTACTGCTGCCAGGTAGGTATACGACGCCCAGGTCGACATGCTGGTCGTTGTTCAGGAACGACGACACGCCGGCCTCGTCGCCACTACCCTGCGCAAAGCCCAGAGCTAGGTCAACGCTGAAGGAGAAATAAGTTGCCGTCTGCCGGCGTGCGATGAGAGTGAGACCGTCCAGGGGTTGGAAGGCAGCGTCGCCAGTGAGGTTGGCGCGCGACGCCGTGAGACGCAGGGTGCCAGGCTGTTCCGGGGGTGACACGGTAAAATCCTCGGGCTTGGCCGGTGCGCGCCAGTAAACCCAGTGCTTCGGCAGAGAGGATCCCGGGGTGAAGTCCACGCTATCAGGAGCATCGACGAGATCGCCCTCACCAGGCGGGTCGGGGTCCTGCGCAGGAAGTGGGCCATCCATACTGCCGCGTACCTGCTGTGGTACAGGCCATTCGCCCTCCTCCCAGACGACGGGGTAGAGCACCGTCTCGCGGCCCATTGGGTAGACGCTGGCATTGTAGAGATCGGGTCCGCCTCGCGTCGACAGCGCCACACCCCACCAGTTCCCTTCGGCGTCCTGAAACAGGTCTGCGTGGCCGACGGTCTGGAAGTACTCATCGGTGCCGCTGTTAGTGAGCCAGGGGTTTGCCGGGTACTCTTCCCAGGGGCCGTCTAAACTGGTCGCACGCGCCAGCATTGCCTTGTGGCCGATCTGGGTACCTCCCTGAGCGATCAACAGGTAGTAGTAGCCGTCTCGCTTGTAAAGATGGGGGCCCTCTGCAAAATCGCCGGCTGAGCTCTGCCACAGATCAAAGACGTCGCTTGTGTTACCCGTTGCCAAATCTAGATACACAGCACCGATTGGCGAGCCGGCAAATGCCATGACGACCTGGCCGCTTGCATCGTCCCAAAAGATGTCCGGGTCAATGGTGCGCAGGCCGCCCGGCGCTGGAACATAGAGTGGTTCGGACCATGCTGCATCATCATACGGATCGGTGGTTTGAAAGACGTAAAAGTAGCCTAACTCGTGAGCAGTGTTGGCCCAGACTGTAATCAGGTAAAAGACACCATCATGGATTCGCAAGGTTCCGGCTAGAATTCCATAGTCTGGATCGTTGAGATCCGTCAACAACTCGGGGACTTGCGAGTCATGGTTGAGGGCGTTGCTGGCCAGACGCCAGTGCGTCAGGTCCTTGGAGGCGTAGACTGGGATGCCAGGGAAGGCGAGAAAAGACGATGTTGTGCAGAAAGTCGTGTTATCCCATTCAGGCGCGAAGACGCACGACGGGTCCGTGTGCCACCCCGGTAGAATCGGGTTCGTGTAGGATGTTGCGCTCACGCCAGATGAGAGCTGCGAGATCAGAACGCTGGCAGCGCCGAGGGCGAAGCCGGAAAGGGTCCACATGGCAAAGGCACAACCATCCCAAGCAAGCGGAGGCTGCCATTATAGTCGCATAGAGTGCAGACGCTCTTTGATTCTTGTACTCCCATCATTGCCACCGGAATTTATGACGATCCTCCATGATTCCGTACATTTCGCTCCACCCGCAAGGATCATCAACCGGGAGCCGGAGTCTTGGACTCAAGTCAAGCTGGGCCGGAGCATACAAGGGGCAGTCTTCGGCTCGGAATCTGGGGTTGACCAAGATGGAGGACGCTAATTTGCGGGAGACCTCTGCCTGTAAGGTAACGGGTGTGGGGGAGAGGGAGCACAGGCCAATTGGTCAATTGCAGAACAAGTTACCTACGCTCCTGGTAATCTTGTTCGGCAACCTGCAGCCTAGCACAGCTCCTGCCGGAAACTTTTCATTTAATCCGTCCTTATAGATAAAGTAGGTGGCTATAAACAAACTTGAAGAACTGTTGCCATTGAACGAACGTGATACACTAATGATATTGGATTGTTCTCCACCTGTCTGTGACCAGGTAACAGACTGCATCTTTACTTGTCTTGGAAAGGCGCCCGTTTGCTTAAAACTTGAAGTAGAGTGTTTAATGACTGCCTCTCACTTTCTTCAAGACTAGCCTCCTCGCTCCAGTCGCGATCATAGGCTCTAGAGATCCACTGCTCACCGAAGCCATCTCCATCTGACTCCCATCCAAAGGCGACGTAGTGTGATGGGCGCCTTCGATACTCGGCGCCGAGTGAGTAACGATCTTCGAACCGGCTGTCCCTAGCAACTTGATGTTCTCGCTCCTAGAAAGACGGTCAGCGTTAGTCCTCAGTTCGTCACGGCAATGTATCATCAGGGCAAAGAGAATCCAACCTACATAGCCATAAGGATCCCAATTGTCTGCGAATCGAAAATCCCTTAATTCCGGGAGTTCGCTGGGTAGCTGTTCGAAAACTGCCGGCCACTTAAGATCATACTTGAATCTCCAGTCCGATTCTGTGCCGGGCGGCACAGCTTTTGGATCGATAGGAACAGCGACAGGAAAGTTGGCTCTGGCCATACGTAACTCGTCCACGTGCTGATAGCCCAAATCACTTAGCTCCGGAATGTACCAGTCAGAGCAGATGACGCAGGCATCCAAGCTTAGGTGACGTAATGTCTTGTGTGATAACAGCCACCGCAATTGCTCATCGAGACCGAATACGTACGACCCGAGTAGCAAAGAACGAAGCTTGGGAAAATGCAGGTCTTGCATATTCATCGTCGGGTAAAGGCCCCAGCGCGTATCCCAGTACAGTGTCAAAGTGTCGAGCTGGTCGGCTAGGGGCTCGAGCCACCGTGAACGTAGATGGGGCCAGAAGGTTGTCATCTCATCCAGTAAATACGCAACATCGGTATCATATTCGGTGCATATTTGCAAATGGAGCGCTGTCAAGTGCTTGACAGTCTCGCGGAAATCGTCCGACGCCGTGGTGTGTTCACACGTGGTGTTTTGCAGATTCCGGATGGTGAGGGCCTGAAGGGCTTGGTTTCCCGTGGTACGGCAATGCTCAGCTGTGGCTTTAAAGAAGGCATCGAGAATCGTGGCTCGGCGCTTGCGATCCTCGAAAACCCAATAATTTCCGCCCCCATGACTCTCGGTCTGTTCGCCATAACAGTCGGACGTGAAGCGAAGCGCGACTTCACTCACGTTCCGGAGGCGAGGCAGGGCCGCCAAAGCATGATAAAAGTCAGGGCTTAGCTTATGGCAGTAGTCCACATCGTCCCTACCCCAATCCCTGTAGCGGTTGCTGGTATAAAAAGGATCTGTGTACGTATCAACAACCACGGAGCGCGGCACACTGGGCGAGTTGTGCACGACGTCGAACCATTGCCGCTGAGATTCAGCCGTGGGCTGTAAGTGGAGCACCGCACTCGCCACACCTCACGGGATGTACTCGACAGGATTGTCTTGCGGTTGTGACACGATGACTCAAAGTGTAAACGGAGCGAAAAGATTTGAACATGATTGGCGATGCGATTGTGGACTCATGATCCACTGCGTAATGTTGTGGTAAAGAGCGCCTTAGCAAGAGGTACTGGCGGGAAATTGAGGTACCGGCCATTTCCTTTCAACCAACAGCTCTTGTGCATTGAGAATGTACAGGGATGACCACAGACCCCAGCCACATGTGGCGTATTAGAGACCATAGCTGGATAATATAGAATTATCATATACTGAAACAGTTGGTGGTAGTCAAGGGCAAGATTTTATGAAAAGCTTGATTGTGATGGAAGTCACTTCGTAAACTAGGTATGCATGTAGATAAATTAGCCACTCTGTGATGCGACAATGGGACGGGACCATTGAATCGACACTGCATTTCTGGCCATATCTCTATGATTTTGAGGTTGCAGTATTTGTCCAGTTCGGGAATGCAAGGCCAAGAGATATAATCTTTTTCTGCGCATTCCTTGTCGGATATGATGTGTATGGTATATTGGCTATTATAAGCAGCCAGTTTGAAATAGTATAGCGCACGTCCTGAGACCTGCTATGCGTATCGGTATTTGTATTTCGCAAGCACACATTTCCTCCAAGGGAAAATGGCCGACAATTTATTGCAGATCTAGAACCTGGGAATATTTGCTCCGTCCACCAGCTGGAGGATTTTTCCAAAGCTGAATCAGAATGCAGCAATCCGTTTTTGACATTATTGATCGCGACGGCCGGGTTCCAGAACGTCTCAAGGGTAGACGTGGTTTTTGCGGGTTTTTGGGGTAGAACGGTTATGTTGTGGATATAGCTGGAAATGGACATGATCTTCTTTCAGCTGCTGACAGGGGCACCTCGCAAGACCCATGCCGGCCAACGGACTGACGTGCAGCGCCATGCCAATATACGCCCAATTCTAGTTTGCAACGGCTTCTGGTGCATACTTTTCATGCGCATCGGCTGTGAAAATCCCAATACTCTGCTTTAATTAGATGGACAAGATCAGCCCGCCACAGACGCCACAGGCGCTCAAGAGTACGTAAGCCTAGTACTTGTGGTAGCCGCTTAAGGCGTGCCTCGGACCGCTGAAGAAGAGGCTAGTCCTATACTATAGACATTAGACTGTTTCTGTAGCGGCTCTTTTAACTGTTAGTCGCCGCGGACCCAGAATGCCGGCAATTGGGTTTCCGGGGCTAGACAAGAAATCGCATGTGGCTCTGCCAGGGTCCTCCACATTTCACCGCATCTTTCTCCCATTCCTCGGATGGGCTTTAAAAATAAATCGCCTTGGGAACTAGATCTAGATCTCCACGAATCTTTCTGCATCAGGGGAACTAGACTCACGATCTTGCTCCCAAGACCCTGGACTAGAGCCGGATCTGGCGTAGTCTCCATGATCAGCTTGTATCCTCTGCTCAAATGGTCTAGATAGTCGCGAAAGAGACAAGCTGAAGTGTGGAGAGGGGCTGACTAGAAATCCTCTATAACGAAATTGACCCAAGAACTCGGGATGGGCGTTGGACGTGTTGCCTCTTTTCAAGATATTCTCCGCAGATCTGGGCCTTGGTGGGTATGGTGAGTAGAGAAGAAGTCGTCCTCAATAACATTATATAAACTCGCATTCTTTGCCCCTCGAGTTTCAATGAATTTGTGCAAGCAGCCTTGGAAATAGCCTCTAGATACGCCTTTGACACTCTTCTGCCTCTTGATCTCAAAGCCGAAAAGATGCGTTCTTCAGCTTCCCTCGCCATTCTGCTCCCGCTGGCAGTTTCTGCTGCCCCGACCACCAGCAACGCCAATGCCGCGTTGCAGGAGCTCTTCTGCAAGGTCAACAATGTAGTCGTTTCGGCTCTCAAGAAGGACGCCGCTGCAACTTCGTACTGTTCCAGCTACCTGTCCATCCCGACCTTGACCTTGTAAGGCTGTCCCCCGACTATAGTCTACATAATACTCGAGTTACTGATCGGCTTATAGCACGGCAACGGCCACTTCTACCCCTGCCAGCGTCTACACCACGGTTCCCACTACCGTCACTGCCGACACCGTCACTGATACCTTCACGACTACGGCGACTGTGACTACTGATGTCACTACCACGGAGACTTCGACTTCGGTGAGCAATTATGACTGATGACAACAAATTCAAGTTTCTAACCATTGGATCGATAGGTTGTCACCGAGACCACCACCACCACCACCTCGACAGCCACCTTGACTTGTCTCAACAGTGCCTACACTGCTTCTACTCCCGTCGGAACCATTCTTGCCAAGCGCGGCGCCACCGCCACTAAGCCGACTTGCATTCCCACGACTTGGGCCTCTGCCGTAGTGTCCACTGCCTGCTCGTGCTTGTCTATTCCTACCCCTTCCACCACCACCACCGTCACCCAGACTCTGGTTCCCGGAACCATTACCGTCACTTCCACTGACACCGTGACTCCCCATGTCACTGCGTGAGTTATCTTGAAAATCATCGTGACATTACTTCACATACTAAACTTTGATAACAGCACCGAGACCGCCACGGAGACCGCCACTAACACTCAGACCGAGACCGTGACCACCACCTCGACCACCACCCTGACTGCCTACGCCGAGGCCACCACCATTGCCAGCAACGGCATCGCTTACCGCAAATATGTAATTATCCCCGCCCAAGTCTTCTTGCAACTGAGAAAGTTTACTAACACGCAGTGATCTAGACCCACTCCTACAATGCCGACTCTAGCAGCAGCGGCTACACCTCGTCGGCCTTCAAGTCCCTGACCCCCGACTGGACCGGCGTCCTGCAGTCCCTGACCTTTAGCACCCCCAACTGGTCGTCGGGCTCGCAGTACCTGACCCTGTCCGACCACTCTGCCTTCCTCGCCACCCAGGCCGCTCTGATGCTGCAGGGCTTCTTCATCGCCAAGCAGACGGGCACCTACACCTTTAGCAGCTCCCGCGACTACATTGACAACTGGGGCTACCTGTGGACCGGCGACGCCGCTTACAGCACCTGGTCCGACAGCAACACGGCCTTCCAGGCCAGCCGCACCGGCGCCGGCTACTACGGCGGCTCCTACGCCGTCACCCTCAACGCCGGCGACGCCATCCCCCTGGCCTGGCTCTGGGCCAACGGCGGCGGCGTCGCCCAGAGCTACTTCAAGGTGGCCTCGCCCGATGGCACCACCACTACCGATACCACTGGCTTCTTTGTCCAGGCTTGCAGCTCCAGCGTCTTTTCTTAGAGAAAGATGGAGAGTCTTTGCATGATATGAAAACGATGCATGATGGGCCCAGTTGATATAAGCCCTGGCCTGGTTAATAAGATATATTGAGCTACGCATATACGATAATAATAATGAGCTTCATCAAGCAGACCAAAACCTGACATTAAATTGTGCTTGAGATGTCTTTGCGAAAATGTGGATCAACTTCCAACGAACGAAGGAAAATGCCTAAATGATCAATTATGTCGAAGGCGACGCATACTTTTGCCGCATGATATCGGCCGCTTGACTGAAGAATGAATGGATGCGAAACGCCACTGGCTTGAGAAAAAGCACGGTACGACTATCTGAGCCTAAGTAACGACTTGATGGAGCCTCGAGTCGAAGTAAGGACCCCTGGAAACCTTCTAAAAGCTGATAGGCTTTGCGCACGTCGGCCGGTTTTCTCGCGAGGAGGAAAAGATATATTAGAAAGTTACCGCATAGGATCAATTGTGACCGAGTGTCTATAGGTAGAGAGAAATCAAGTTAGTATAATCCGGCAAATGGGGCTAGCTCTCGGCTATGCATAGGAGAAGACTGGCAACTTACGTCGCGGGATAAATCCATGGAGACAGGTGACGTCCAGGCCAGCAAAGAAGCTCACAAAGTCTTCAAACTCTGAGAGAGCAGTCGCGAACCATTGCCGAAGGCTGGAGTTATCGTCTGCTTTGGCCTTGGCGGTTGCCGGGTGCATGAGAGCGCGCCATAACAAGACTCTCGTAGCATGGTAAGAAATATGTAACGGATCTAATAAATGGTGAGCATCTTTTCACAGACCTGAATACCAACGAATAGGGGCTCACTATTATCGTTTGCCCGGAAAACGCCGTTGTCAGCTCCAAGGCAGCGCGGTAAAAGATCATGCCAATCTTGGAGTTGCTGCTGTACGACTTGAAGTCGAAGCTCTTTTGCACTCGATTTAGAGCTTGAGTCTTGAGTGGGCTTGATTTGACTTTCATTTCTTAACATTAGCACGTCGACCGTGATTCAATAGTATGCTATAACTTACTAGGCAATGGTAAGCAGCTCGTGTAACGACTGTGATATGCGTATCGTTTCCAGATATCGCACAGCAACAGCAGTTTGAAACCTCGCATTCTCGGGCTCGATCAAATGCAAAAGATCTTCCGGCACATCCTCGTCGATGCGCAAATGGTCCATCTGAAGCGGCGCCGTATCAAAAGAATCGGCATGCACATGGAGAGGATTCCCATGACACACCGAGGACCACGCATCAGTGGCAAAGACGGCCCACCAGAGCTTCTTGCGCAGTGCCTTTTCCCATGCCGGGATGTGCCACGCCTCGGGGTCACGATGCAGCCCAATCATTTGCGCGCACGCCGTTGCCTGCGCCGTAGACGTCCAGGTGCTCGGCGTCTCGACGCTGTCCACGTCTGGAGGCTGAATGTGCAAGAGTAGAAGGCAGGCTTGCAATTTAGCCAGGTTTGGTGCCTCGAGCTCTCGTCGGAGAGATTCGTAGGCGAGGGCGACTAGCTCGTGCTGTTCAAAACTGAGCGGGCTCCTGCTTCCAGGGCCGTCGTTCCAGAAAACACAGGCCAGGGCATATACTGCCCCTCTTAGCGAGGCTGGAAGCGCGGTCGTCCTGGCAGTGGCGTACTGTCTCAAGAAGCGCGTTTTGGACAGAATTGGATACACTGTGTGCACATGATGAAAGTATAGGCGAACGAGTTCAGGACCATGTGTGCCTACCAGCGCCTCTATCCTTTCGGATGCGTTCTGCATGGACTGGTTTGTGTACGCCGGGAATTCATCTTCCAAGACGAGAAAGTGCACCGGGAAATTGTCGAGGGGTTGTGTGCCACGATATACCTGGATGATGTTCGCATCGATCTCGTCTTGATCATTGATGATCGCGGACCTAAATGTATCCAGAAGATGGCCATCTTGTTCTGAAGCTGGGCCCATATAGTGCGCTGTCTTCCCAGCGTTGCCATCAAGCGTGTATTGTTGTTGATGACGAGGAATTGTCAAGGTCGAGGAGGCAGGACCCGCTGTGGGACTTGGCTGGCTATTCGCGCCATCGTCTCGCGATACGATGGCCAAGTCGTCAACAGAAGAAGATACACTGCCGGCCAATTGTGTACAGTTTCCATATTGTCCTGGCACTCTAGATGGAACCTCTGTCGATCTGGCAGACGCATGACGACCTGTCCTATGGCGTGGTGTTTTTGCTGAAGAAGCCTCACAGGACAGGCCTCTTTGTTTGCAAAAGTCGCCTAGAAATTGACTGTGAGTTGATTGTAAGGCATAATGCCGAGATAGGGTCTCAAGCAACTCACAAGGAGGGCCTGAAGGGATCACACAAGCTGTTTTCCGTTTTCTACATCTGTCACAAGGGCGGCGTTTTCTGCTTCTCCACTGTCTTGCACCAAAAGTGCTTTCGACAGTGAACTTGCTGGGCCGAGACTCGGTTGCGTGATCTAGTTGATGATGCTCCATACTTTTTCTTTCGACTTGGTCGAGGGTTCGGCAAAGTACGTGGAGTTATCGGGCAAGTCCACGACAGTATTCGATCATGCTCAAGGGTTCTGTGTGGTCGGCTTATCTATGCCTCCACTTCTACCGATGGGCGAGAAAGTTGGGCGATCTAGCCTATCGGAGTACGCCGGAGCTAGAACAAATGCACCAATGGAGCGAAGCCAATCATTTACATTGCCGAAACTATGTAGATTTCTAGAACTACTGTGTATGTAGTGTAGGTCTTATCCCATTCTCGTGACAATGCATTCTTATTCCTCGTAACATGTTGAACCGTGAAGTCCAGCGCCTGTTTCACTTGACACTGGAGCCTCTCCAGTGGCACTTCTTCGCCACTCGACAAATCTACAGTCACTCAGCGGGTTGAAGGCGAAGAACGCGTCAAATTCTGTTTGATATTCCGGAGTGGTCCGGTCTTTGCCCTTGTTCTACTCTACGAGCTTAAGAGGCAACGGCTTGGAATTGATAACAGTGTTGGCCTTCTGGCGCACGCCTGCCTCGGCAGCAATCTCATCAAAATGATGTAGTTACCGTTTGGTATAGCTCCCAATATGCATCACGGCTATCGACAATAAGGTGTACGAGAATGCGATTCCAACCCCACGCTGTACCTGAAACGCCGATATGGATCGAGCTTTGACGTCTGATGAATGACGTCGGGCGCATGGACTTTTCGACTTCACGAGCGGCAGCGGCTGCTGCCAGAGGATTTCTGAGCGAATCTACAAGGCCCGATAACGAGGGTTGCATATCCTGCAGTGCTTGAAGAGATGGAGATGTATGGTTTTCGAGCGATGTTCATCGATCAAAGCTGCGTGAGGATTGTCCGCGTGTGATCCCAGAAGCGGACTGAAGTTTTTCAGTATTCTCTGCAATCCTAACTTTGCGGTTGCCCCAGATTGACAACCTATATCGAATCAGTGTTTATGGCTCGTAGCGTCATTTATGTCGATGCGCTATCATCAGACGAGGGAGTTGACTTGACTCCGGCCTAACCTGGTGATCGGTTCTCCAACTCGAACTTGGGCGTCCAGTCACCCTTGGATACTTTGGGCTTGCAGTCCCGCTTGTGCTTGCTCCAGTGAGTCATTTGGCATTGCTTGTTGCAGTACTGTATTCAACTTCTGAAAAACAGCGAATCATAGTGATCAAGAACACTCAGGTCGCTTACCTGGACCAGCTGACAACCAGTGCAAAGGAAAAGGCTCTCGTTCGTTTTATTGCAGTGGCTACACACAGGTTTGGTGATTTGGACCCTCCTCGCCATGATCAGCGGGAATGAGAGCACACTGCTGCTTCATAAAGTGACTCCTCAATGACTGGAGTCTTTGAAAAATAAAGAGGTAAGAACGGTACCAGGTTCTAGTCCGAGAAGATAAAATTACCACAATGGGGAACATATGCGCACCAGAGTTTCGAAATGGGCTTTCGGGGACATTTATGATCTTCATACTTTACCCCAAACGAGCAGATGAGTCATTTCGATTCGCTATGGGAGTTTCTAGCGCACCAGCATATAAAACGAACGTAGAGCCTCGCCGTATACACGCTTGGTCTCACGTCTGGACACGATATCGTTTGACAATCTGCGGCTTGGCAAACTGACAAACGGTATGGGTGAGCTAGAAAAGGGACCTATTCCAAATGATCTCTCATTGTGCTTGGATTGAAGCACATCCTTGCTTGTTAGTAAGAAAGTCATTGGGAAAACAACAGACTAAGTGCATTAGCGGAGCAGTTCCTCGGAGAGCTCGCGTGGGAGCAACGGCCAAAATCTTTCACGTTTTGAAATCGTCGTGGCTGGTTAAAGAATTGCTGGTGCATCTTGGCAATAGAATTCAGTTACGTATTTTCAATGCGCCCATGATGATTGCTTTGCAAAGTCTGGACGCAGTACCCACTTGGACCTTTCCAACACGTATATCGTCGCATGGTACAGAGATATTGACCACCACAAGCCACTTCCATATCTATGCCTGTATCAACCATCAAGCGCCCTCTCAGATCATTGCCTCCATTCTTATACATCATGTTCATGTGTTCTCATCAGATCTTGTCCCCGACTAGCTGGAATGTCCATTTTGGTGGGACCATCAACT
Organism: Neopestalotiopsis sp. M2102B; assembly: GCA_023628315.1. Lineage (NCBI taxonomy): Eukaryota > Fungi > Ascomycota > Sordariomycetes > Amphisphaeriales > Sporocadaceae > Neopestalotiopsis > Neopestalotiopsis sp. M2102B. The sequence continues at coordinate 60,314 of JAMAKW010000049.1, forward strand.
TCTTGAGTCACACCATCTTGACTTTCCGAGACTCCATCCAAGGGCCGGTCCCAGACCAAGTGATGTTGATACATGATTTCCTTAGCAGTCTCGGGGCCTTTGACAAACGCATCAACATAGGCGTCTGGGAATATCCAATGCAGCAGGGCAAAGCAAAGCGCACTCGAGAGAAAGCCGTAGAGGTAGTTGAGGTAGTATAATTCGATTGCTCCGTCGGGAACGCTGATTGATGTGTTGATGGAGGCGATAAACCCGGGTAGGCACGGGGCTACGCCGAAAACCCACTGTTGGTATTGGCCATTAGTAAGAGTCCAAACGTTCAAGACGCAGCTTTGGAGGAAATAGACTCACCGCCACGGGTGCGCGCCAATTGATGCCTGCAGTAAACCAGTAGATCCCGTCAGAGTCTCCACGATAGATGTCATCAGTCCGAAGCTTTTTCCTGTAGACAATCAAGTAGCTAGCCGCCATCATGCCCGTCATTGGCGCCAAGAAGACTCCGTAACCGGAAAGGACGGAGAGGAACGTGGTTGCGGTATTCACTAGTCGCCACGGGTTGGCGACGGGGCTCAGAATGGCCGTGATGTAAGCACCTCTGCGGATGTTGATGTACTTGGGGAAAAGTGCAGACAGATCTATGCCGCCCGCCAGTGCGTTTCCCGTAATGTTGCTGGCCATTTGGGCAACGGTGAGGGCGAGACCGGCAAAGAAGACGGCGGCGCGCGTACCCGCGCTGGGGTCCTTTGCCATCAAGCTAGCCAGCAACGTGGGAGGGTTCCAGACTGCCTCTCCGCCAAGACGGTTTTGCGTGGCCGCGGTCACCAAGATGCCCAAAACCGCTGCGAAGATACTGTAAGCTGGAAAAGCAAAGGCCTGACCCCAGATGGCGTGCGCGGGGCGTTGTGCAAACCGAGCAAAATCGTTCTGGTTGAGGATGCCAGCTGCGATTGACCCGATGGTCGTCATGGCACCCCAAATTATGAGCCACGCTACGCTATAGGGCCCTTGGGTTTGAGGAAGTTCAGTACCTGAATTTATGGTGGAGCCGAAACCTTCTGGTCCCATGGTGGCGAGCGACCAAATGAGTAAGATGACGAAAAAGACCATGGTAATAATGCTAGAAAGATTGAACCATTTTTGAATGCGGTGCGGACGAATCCATAGAAATGGGAGAATCACAATGGAGAAGATGACATAGGCGACAAATTGCGCCGAGGTCATGCCTGTTTCGGCTGGAATAGTGTTTGGGATATGATCTTCGAGGTTCGGGTCCCAGGATAGAAGCATGCAATAGATGCATTCACCGCCAATCCAAGCTTGAAATGCATACCTGACCAGGTGCAATAAGCATTAGCTATTGAACATGATCCGGGACCTGAGACTTGTCGAATCTGATGGGAATGAATGTACGAACCAGACTGAATACCGTCATTAGCATGCTTCTCAAACGAAACATTGTTTACGAGACTCACTGAAAGATAGAAATACTCTGTTCCATATCACAAACTGTGATCCCCACACGCCCCAGACTGTTCTGCTGTAAACGGAAAATCCGACTGGTTTCCATCGTTAGCAGGACTCTGGGGGCCGTTACTGCGCTATGCACCATGATGAACTCACTGTTATAGTGGGCGCCAGCCAATGAGCTGACTAGAAGTGCGGTTGTCGCGATGATGTTTCCTACGACGATTGCTTTTGCAGATGTATGAGTATTGATCTTCAAGCTTTATCTGTCCGTTGTGCTCACAAATTATAGCTTGCCACCAGGTGAGACCTAGCGGGATCAGGGCGCTGCCGGTGAGATAGGTTGCAATACTGCAATTGATCAAGAGCCCTGGTCCAGGAGTTGTGGTCAGCTCAGAACACTCCGAAACTGAAGTGCAATGGAATAGGAGGGGGTCCAATATTCATACAAAAGTTGTTGAAGGCCAAAAAATTCCACGTGCGGTGTTCCAGATCGAGGGGTCGAATATCATCGTTCTACAGGGCGTCCATGTCAGTAAGCGAGCCCTCTACCCACTGGGCCGATCCGGAAGTCAGGTTAGACATACAATCCACCTGGACCCATGGTCCAGCTTTACTCGACTCCAAAGTGCTGACATAATGTCGGTCGCGAACCTTGCATAAGAAAGGAGTTAAATTGTACTGATGAAATGCATCGAGTGTGTTCAATCAGATGAATGTCTTTGGTCGTTGGGTGCGACGAAGTCGGAGTATTTCAGATCGCTACAGCGGGTGTTGGGAGACATTCAATTGGTTGTGTTATCTCGGGGCGCTATCAGTCAGCAGGGGTCGCAGGTGGGGGCAAGATTGTCGGCCAACTTTATCTGGCGTCGGCCTATTTCCTATCCACTGAGAGGGACCTTGTATGCAGTTCATCGGTCAACTATATGATTGGCTATACGTTTCAGACGCTTTCCGACTTCGTGATGTTTAGGACGTGATCAGATATAAGACAAAGCGTGCTTCATCGAAATCATTCTTTTGACAGTATCGAGCCGGGCATTGCTTCAGACCCTTACCAACAACCATGGCTCTTTACAGAATCGGCGTCGACGTTGGCGGCACTAACACCGATGCCGCCATCTTGGACATCACCGCAGCTGATACCCCAGAGAGGGGCGTGCTCGCATCACACAAGGCCGCCACCACCGAGGACATCACCAGTGGAATTGAGGCAGCCATTCGCGCAGTGCTATCGCAGTCTCAAGTCGACCAAGGCCGCATCCTCAGCGTCACCATTGGCACCACACATTTCATTAATGCCTTGGTAGAAGCAGATGCCAGGCGGCTCGACAAGGTCGCCGTGGTCCGGCTTTGTGGCCCCTTTACTCGTCAGCTCCCGCCGTTTTCCGACTTTCCGGTCGGCCTGGGGCGAATTCTGGACGGAGGCGCGTACTATCTTGACGGCGGCTTTGAAGTGGATGGTCGCGAGATTTTGCCGCTCAACCCGGAGCAGATAAGAGCCGCCGCGAGGGAAATTGTCGAGTCTGCTGTATTATCTGTGGCTTTAGTAGGCGTCTTCTCGCCACTTGATCACGAAGGCCTCCAAGAGGAGACATGTCGAAAGATTATGCTGGAAGAAGCACCACAGCTGCGCATCGTGTGCTCGCGCGACATTGGTCCTACGGGGCTTCTTGAGAGGGAAAACGCCACCATTCTCAATGCATCAATCTTACGGACAGGATCTCGTGTCACCAACGGCTTCAAGCGCGCCATGGCACGTCTCAATCTTTCTTGCGCTCTTTATCTGTCACAAAATGACGGTACCCTCATTGATGCCGACTCTGCCGCCAAATTCCCCATCAAGACGTTTGCAAGCGGACCCACCAACAGCATGACTGGTGCTGCCTTTCTGGCGGGCATCAATCAGCAGTCTCAAACCATACCCAAGACTCCAGAGTCCGAAGCAAGCAGTGATGCTCAACCACAAATACTCGTTGTTGACATTGGCGGTACAACTACAGATGTTTGTGCGTTGTTACCGAGTGGACTTCCACGCCAAGCTCCAGGTTTTGTCGAAGTGGGCGGGGTTCGCACTGCTTTCTCTATGCCAGAGGTCGTCTCAATCGGCCTAGGCGGTGGTAGCAAAGTTTTCGTAGGAGAAAAAGATGTCTCTGTCGGTCCCGGATCCGTTGGACACCGGATACAAGAAGATGCAAAGATATTCGGAGGGTCAACCATCACTGCTACTGATATTATCGTGGCCATGGGCAAAGCTCAACTGGGCGACCCAAAGTTGGTTCAGGACATTCCGTCTAGTACAGTTGATGGCGCCTATGCGAGCATCAAAAGAGGCCTGGAGAGCGTGATTGAGAAGATGCGCGTGTCTTCAGCTCCCGTCCATATTCTACTCGTGGGCGGCGGTTCGCTACTGGTGACAGGAGATCTCGACGGTGTAGAAAGGTGCATCCGTCCCATCCACCAAGGCGCCGCGAATGCCGTGGGCGCCGCCATTGCTAAGGTTTCGGGCGAGGTCGACACAATCGAGCTTGTTGGGGGCAACGACGAGAAGGCCATTGTGGACAAGGTGCGACAACAGGCCATTGATGAAGCCGTTGCCAAGGGGGCGAGACCCGATGACGTTGAGGTTGTTGAGATCATCAAGACGCCACTGCAGTATGTTACAAACGGTGCCATGCGAATTCAAGTCCGCGCAGTTGGTTCCTTGGCCATTCCAGAGGCACAAGCCTCACTTGCACCTACCGATGCCCTTAGCAATGGTACAGACGGGGACGAAGACGAGATAGCACCTAAGATAAGTGTTCCAGATGCCCTGGAGCCCACTTGCAAACCTTCTCTCAAAATTGATCTTGCAGCTTACCGACCAGACGTCCGCAACGGCATTTGGTATGTATCCGACGTCGACTTGGAGATGATTTCGACCGGCTGCGGCATTCTTGGTACAGGCGGTGGCGGACCCACACACCATGAGTTTTTGAAGAGTCTCAGCACTTTGCGCTCCACTGGTGCGGGCAAAATGAGAGTCATCTCCCCAAAGTCGCTTAAAGATACGGATATTGTCAGTTTTGGTTCGTGGTACGGCAGTCCGAGCGTCATCAATGAGCGGATCGCAGGAGGCAACGAAATCATCAGTGGTATCAAAGCTGCCAACAAAATACTCGGCAATGAGAGTTTTGATGCACTCTTATTGGACGAGATGTAAGTCCGCCGTACAGAGCTCCGATGATGAAGGAATGCTGATCATGATTAAAGCGGTGGCGGTAATGGCCTGAGCATTTTCCCTCCGGCGGTGCATTTTGATGTGCCCATCGTGGACGGAGACGCCATGGGAAGAGCCTATCCGACCATGTACCATGGTGAGATCATCATCGTACTTGCACTGTGAACGGCCTTGAACACTAATATTCCCATCGTAGCGACCTTCAGTGTCTATGGACACAGCATGACTCCATGCGTACTTTCTGATGCCCGGGGCAACTTATCAGCGGTCATGGTGAGTCTTTCTACACTTCGTTTCTTCTATTATCCAAGTTCTGACTTGATTAGCACGCGGACACACCCACAAGACTTGAAAGCATACTTCGCACCTCGGCAGTCGAGCTCGGTCTCGGCTGCGCCGTATGTGCCAACCCACTTCCTGGATCCGTCATCAGAGAGTATGTGGTGCCGAATACGCTTTCCCAAGCTTGGTTCCTTGGTAAAGCTGTACACCTTGCTAGGCGGCAGAAATTGGATCATATAGATGCTATCGTGAGTCGCAAGTCCACAATTAGTCCAAAGTTCTTGACTAACAATTGATCTAGTTTGCCGAGACCCCAGGAAAACTACTTTACCGTGGAAAGATTATTGACGTACAACGGTACATTGGAGGTGGCTACACCATGGGTGTCGTGGTCATCGCCCCCGCAGAGGAAAGTGACACACAGGAGAACAAGGAAGAGCGGGTATCGCCGGACCAACACATGAGGATTCCCTTTCAGAATGAGTACCTGTATGCAGCACTCTCGCAAGACGGATCTGAGACTGGTCAGAATGTTGTCTGCACTGTGCCGGATCTTATTTCGATTCTTGGTCAAGACGGTGAGGCTATTGGCTCCCAGGATCTGCGCTACGGATTACGAGTCGATGTCATCGCAATCCCTGCTCATCCGCTTTGGAAGAGCGAGGCTGGCTTGAAGGTGGGCGGCCCCCAAGGTTTCGGACTTGATATGCCATTCGTGGGTGTCGACAAGAGCTTTTCCGAGGTAAGGAGTGTCATAGATGAGTTCAATATCAGTTAGACATCAGAGTTTCAATTGAGAGGTCAAAGATTCAATTGTATCAATTCGTACTTACCCAAAAACTCTCCATATTCGAATTAGCCCTTAGATGCGGTATACTAGGTACCTAGGTAGTTATTACTTGGCAACAAATTGTGGAGAACTATATCTACCATGATGGTATGTATTACACGTTCGTTCAATGGCAGCAACTCAAGTATCTGATTTGATCAAACCTCATTCCAACCTACCGCGCAAACTCCTTCCGTTTCGAAGTTATTGCATTAGACTACCCCTTTTCTTCCAAAATACCGATTCTAAAATTTGAGAACCAGGGGACAAACGATACCTGCATGAACTAGTAGCGCCGCACAAAAAGCGAGGGCTGAGATTCAGGGTCCTGCATCCACTGGAAAAGCTTATGTTAAATACGCGCGCCCCACCCCTCGCGTGTGGGATCCAAGACTTTCACTCGAGGACTGAACGTATACTCTGGAGCAGGACGCCATGGCGGCTCAAAATTGGTCCTTATTGCCAAGGGCAAGTTGGCGACGAAGTGCGCTGCTCCTTGTGGTGCTCACAAGCACGCTCACCGTACTGTTGCTTATTCTCATGATTCCGTCAATTATTCATCGCCAGGGCCCTACTACGCGCCTATTCTCTGGCAGCTGCACACAGGCATCGCACCTCAGTCTAGGTCTACACGTGGCAATCAACATTGTCGCTACGGGTGTGCTGGCCTCTTCCAACTTTTTTATGCAAGTTCTCGCTGCTCCCACTCGCCAAGAAATCGATAGAGCCCATGCTCGGCGCAGCTGGCTCGAAATTGGAGTGCAGTCAGTACGCAATTTGCGCTCCGTACCACTCCTGCACAGAATTCTTTGGGTGCTGCTAAGCGTCACGGCCATTCCACTGCACCTCATCTTCAACAGTATTGTCATTGAGACCAAGGCCTCTACCAACGCCCTTGCCGTGCTTTCTTCGGAGAGTTTCATCTACGGCGCTGATCGCAATGGTTCCTTGCCCATCTTCTCCTCATTTCCCGCGTATCATAAAATTGATCGCCGTTCATGGGGAGGGCATGGTGGAGGAGACAGTATCCCAGACACTTCAACGATTTCGCCTCTACCGCCCGATGAAATCGCGAACACCGTGCGCGACATTTCCAATTCACTTCAATCATCCCCGGAAAAATGGGATAACTTGAACATTCAGGAATGTATCAATCGCTATAGCGAGGATCTACAGCCGCCTGTTCTGACAGAACACCGACATGTGGTGATGGTTATCAGCAACATGAACGAAACCGCCGAACAGACTCAAGGTTGGACAGCGGCAGAGGTCTATCTTAATGCTACTGCCGACGCAGCCACTTTAGACGCCATGAGTCCCCTATGGCTAGTCGCGGAATTTGGCAAGACCGACGTAGTATACGCCTCACAGCTAGCAAGTGACGGGCCGCTCGGACAACAATTGAGCAGCTTCTCCAACCTCGCCTTCAACACGGATGATTTTCAAGACGGTATGATCAGAGTGGAGTCCGCACCAACGTATGGAGGTGGTGAGGCAATTTTAACATCACTGATCCAGGATCGCTACTTAACCATGCGTGTCAATTACTGCCGCTCCGAGTCCGTTACCATACCCTGCAACGTTGATGTCAACAATGAGTTGTTTGGGATTATTTGCCTCTTTTGTTTCATCAAAGTCGCCCTCTACCTTGCCGCTTTGAGGCTTCTGCGGCGCCGGTCGCCCTTTATCACGCCTGGCGATGCCATCGAATCATTCATCATGCAGCCGGACTGAACTACCAAAGGCATGGCCTCGGCAAGCTGGCATATATTCAAGAAGCGCAAGATAGAAAGTCTTGGATCTAGCCCACAGATGCTTGCAACACCATGGAAGAGGCCATCCCGATCCGCCCTTCATGCAATTCCGGCCACCATTTGGATTTGGTCCTACCTCCTTATTGGCATTTGCCTCACAGTCGCCGGTGTATTCTACCATCAAGCCGCCGAGAACTATTCTTTGTAAGTGAATTCAAGACCCTATCTTCCAACTTCTGAACTCACAAGATTGCCAGGTCGAGTTCTCAATTTGGCGATTCCTCGGGCAACCCTCCTGTTCTCCTAAACGGCGAAAGTTCACTGAAAGAGGGCAACAGCGCATCAACACTAATATTGATTGCCAACACGCCGCAACTTATCCTGTCCATCTGCTATCTGGTTTACAATGGTCTTTTCACTCGGCTGTGTAGCGAATACGAGTGGGCGGCCTACAGCACAAAGTTCACAACCCTGCGTGTCTCCGACAAGAAGGGCCAACAGCGCTCAACGTACCGGCTCCAGCTGCCGTATCGCTGGGCGATACCGCTGCTGATCACAAGTACCGTGCTTCATTGGTTGTTTTCCAATTGCATTTATGTTGTCCTGTTCGAAGGTGAGATCTTTCTAGCTTCCGAAGCCAGAGACATTCTAACATGACAGCTTAGGCTACAGTGCCTATTGGCCTTACCCCAGCACTGTCTACAGCGGCATGCTCTACTCGGAGATCGCCATCCTTGTCTCGCTCGTCATTTGCTGTGCTCTGGCCGTTGTTCCCATTATAGTCTCACTCGTTTTCAAACTCCCGGGTCAGATGGTCGTAATGGGAAGCTGCTCGGCCGTCATTTCCGCGGCATGCCACTGTATCAACACTACCCCTTCAAGCGATGATGTCAGTAACCACAGTCGTCTCAACATTGGTATACCCGACTCGGTTGATTTGCCCTTGAATAAGTCTGTTTCTGGCGGGAAGGAGATTGGGTTGGAAATGAGGGCAAATGATTACGAAGGTGCTATGGAAATGACTATCCTTTATCAAAACTCGGGACCACAGGCAAGTCTCTTCAATGTGGCAGTTGGGAAACTGAAATGGGGTGTGGTGTCAGACGTCTGGAAAGCTGAGAATAGATACGAGTCCGTTCTAGAACATCTTGCATTTGGCAGCGCTGGTCAGGAGGTCATAGAGCCAGTTGATGGCAGAACGTATGAATGAATGCCATTGCGTGAGGCAGCGAGCAAGGATGGTGATGAACATATTTGAAGACGGTGGCCGATGTTCATCACGAAACGAAAGGATGATAGGGAACTTGCAACATCTGGTCACGTCACAATGTTCGTAGGCAGATTCACGGCATATTAAGACCAATGGGCATCCGAACAGCCTCTAAATTAGGGTTCCTAGTTAAGCATCGTAAGCCAGGAACACATGGAGCTACAAACGAATGGGAGCTGTTTTTTTGACGTCGATACTCGCACGCAGAAAGATAAGAAAGTCCTTGTTGATGGGATCTACATATGTACTTGACACGCTTGAACTTTGCAAGTCTCAACATTTCGAAAAGGTAAGGCCTCTGCATACGCTGACCTGATCATCCATAATCAAGGGGCGCAAGATGCACTCAGTCACAGCTCATGTTATGCGACGAAACATAATGATCGAATGTACCATGTTTTATGGTTCACGCAATATTGCACAACCGATCATCAAACTTATATATTGTGCAAACAATTCTAAGTTTAGTGAAGCGTATACGTTTGCAATTCCATGTCTCCTCTTTTCCAAAGCTCGACAGCCTCGCCATACATAAAGCCATCAACATAGGCGTCCCCGTGAAATAAATACTCCCCGTCACGTCCATCAGGCCGCAGAATCACGGGTGTCTTACACTATTTCATCATAGATTAGTGACATCTTCCTTGAAGTTGAACGTGGTTCTTCTTTCTGCGGTTGCGGAAATGCGTAAATTTTTCAAACGCAATTCTAAAGGCATGTAACCCTTGAGATAGGACATTAAATAACACAAACAAGAAGATGAGGTGACTACCGATGCTACTTACACCTAGTGGAATACACACCACATCACCCAGCTCAAAGATCCCACGAGCAAGTCCCAGATCATTATTGTCGGTCACAAAGATCCGCTGCTCAGAAAGGCGAGTCGTGAGCTCCTTATCAAACATCGCCTCGGCCTCTGGTCGGCTGATTCGTATCGAAGGGTTGGCCCGAAGGTCTGGATGCGATGGAAAACTGGGAAGTTCATACCTAGCGATCTTTCCAATGATATGACAGCAGACGGATGTCCATCCTTGAAAGATAGGCTGGTCTAAAGTAATTGTTCGACAAAATGATTCATTGTCCTTGGCTGGTATTCTTTTGAAGATGTACCACCAGTCGATCAGAGCTAGGATTGTCGTGTGCTGACTCACCATAGCAGGCAAAGGGACCCCAAGAGTTTGGACTGAACCTATATAGATGGCTTCCATCTTCAGTCTACTGCGCGTTTTGCCTAGTAGTCGCACCTCTCCCTCGACAGAGCCACAGGCACGAAATCGGTGCCCATCCCAGTTCCCGCAAATGCCCCACAGTGGTGCGTAGGGTATTGACTGTGACCAATCTGGAACCCAACTAGGCAACTGCAGTGGACTTGGGGTCTGAGATAGGTGGTGAGCCCGACATAAGATATTCAAGGAGCCTGATTTTTGCAGAACATACTCCACAATATCGATGTAAAGCTTTTTGGGGGAAGACTTATAATCCGGCTGAAATTCTTCCCGAATATGGTTTGGAAGGATCCCAAGTAAACCGTACAGTTTATCCCGGGGATCTGAGGTCAAGTTTGTCCTAAAGCGGCTTAAATATCCATCAAGCGAAGATGCAAATCCAAGAGATAACTTCCTAGGACCAAATTCGGCCAAGTGAGAGTAATAAAATCTTCTTTGTGATCGCGTTACGTCCTCGAAGCGCCGGCGCAAATCATCTTTGAATGTATTCAGGATGTTCGAAACACGAACAAATCTGTCCCAGAGCGTCCTGTTCTCGCCACAGTAGACCATTGCTTGCTTGGCATTGTTGACCTCCTGAATGACCCATAATCTCTCCCAGTAATCGCGCTCGAATAAATCAGCGAGGGCATGGAAGTGTAATTCCCAAGACCGCGAATAGATTATTTGCTTTAACTCATCCTGACTCAGACCTTCTGTGAGTTTATTGATGAGTGATATAGCAAGATCGCTATCATCGGCTTCAGGACCAAGCCATATCCCCACAAGATATGCCTGTTGGTAAATGCGATACATCCTCAAAACCTGTGTCGAGCGTTCTTCGTTGTCATCCTGGTTGATGCATACTGCATCAGCCCAGACGAGAACATCGTGATTTGGTTCTCGGACTGCTTTCAGTGCGCCGTACAAACTCTTGGTGACCTTGAAGAAAACGCGATTAAGCTCGATGTCAACTTTATCGTAGGTATCCCCCCAGGCATAAGACAGGGCGATATACGGTCGCCGCCTTTTGAGGGTCATGTGGAACAACTCGCATCGCAATTTATCTCGCTTATTCCCGGCCAGAAGGCTCAATACGCGGATTTTGCCTTCTTCGAGTGGGTAATATTGAAACTCTGGAAGTGCTCGCGGGCGCTGTGGATCAGGCGGAAGGGATGTCACCCTTCGCACTCTGGGGTAGTATGAAGTATCCAATTCGCGCCAAGATTCGACCCGCTCCTCCGTGTAGTTCGCTCGTGATGGCCCTCGGTTGTCATCGCTTGCACTCGTTTCGCGCCGTCCACTCGAGGCTGAGCTTCCTCTTCGCTGTAGTCGCCGGCCCCGCCTACTAGATCTTGGTCCATCTTGATGGCTGGGGACGCTCATGATTGACGGAAAGACGCTGTCCACGCAACGATCATGGACAGCGACACGACGTTGAAAGAGACAGAATTGCTGGAGCCTTACGAAAGCTGAAGATTGCAACGGGACGGAACCACATTGAGGGGGCGGGGTGCATGCAGCACGTAAGCGAGACGCCCACGTCTGAAATGAGTCCAATCAGCTGCCTGCATGAGTGATGAGCTATTGAATAGAGGATTTCAATCCTCAATGCAAGTGCGTCGCTTGTAAGTACTTTATATAATCTTTCGAGTCGCATGGAACCTTTGCCAGAGTGTGATAATTGCTCAATTAGGAAAGAAAAGTTCTTTTAACATATGTCATGTGCAGCGAGCAATGGTTGCGAAGTCTCAATTCAGCAGAAGAGAAATGCTGCTTCGGTTTTGAACGCTTTTTCATGCATGTATATGACAACTGGTCATATCTGCGGCTTATCTACCGTCCGCTTGCGAAATGTACATAGCACTACGTATGAGTTTTGTCAGTACAAATGTCCATGGCTGTGCCTGTTGCAGAGGGAAATTCCACCCAGCAGATATCACGTGGGGCCCACTGACAAGTAATTAACGATGAGATATGAGGCATCGAGAATGCAGCCACAAGGTCATTTCACATTATCGCACTATGAATATCGCACCGCAAGCATAACGAATGCTGCCACCTTGAAGAATTGACGTTCTTGAGATTTACCAATTACTGGAGGTCCATTGTCGGCCAAGCCCTCGTGCCTTTGAAAGACATAGCAAGAGCGGGACCAAGCACAACTAGCTCTGGAAGCTTCCGCTTCAAGTTCCACTATTAGTCAAATTTTTACAATCCAAGAAATGGGAATATGTACATCACCAAGGTACTCAGACACTCAGCCCTATGCACTCTTGGACACTGTATCTACACTGTCGTTGAATATTGTGCTCACGTGCTACCATAGGTTGGATTGCATGATCATGCCCTTGTTCAGCTTTAGAGCATCAATCGTCCATAAAACTTGCACACACATGAGATACAAAGATTGGAAATCTATGCCCGTACCAACCCCCATTTGCACCAAAACTCACTATATTCACTCAGGATGTACAACCGATGCAGGACGGCAGCCTGCTTGGGTTAGCTTCCCAACTTCCTCATCTCGTCACACTTTGGTAGCTATTAACAGAGTTGATTCCCATCCCCCCATCAACGGCCCCCGGGAAGTCGCTAAAATGATAGAAGCCCTGAGGTCTAATTCTCTTCAACAAATCATCAGTTTTCAATACTTTGTGGCTTATTAATATTTTTGAAAATTGCCAAGAAATTTCGAAGTTGGATTTGGTCGAAAATGCGCTAATTCTAGCGATGATGCCACAAATTCTACCATTTACCTCGATATATGATGCTATATCATCACAGATATAGTAGAATACACGGTAAGAAAAAGAAAAAAACTAATTTCAGGTAACCTTTTCTTTAGTTTTTAGGTTCGTTTATGATTTTCTCATCTTCTCTGGGCTAGAAATACCGGAGTGAATACAGTGAGTTTTGGTGGGGAAATGGACCGTGCACAGTCGTATTTTTCGGGTCATTGTAAGTATTCATCTCGGTGTGCTTGAATTTTACCCTGTCAACATAAAGAGACATTGCAATCAATCATCATACGTCCAGCATAATTGCTAGTAGAGCGGCTTCAAGTGTGCCTACCTGTGGCGAAATCTCCACTGTCCCACTAGCCCGCAGAGCATTTTATGTAAAATATTCTCTGCACGGTCCCGCTTTGAAGACAATGCTCCAAGTGGATCTGAAATGCCGAGATATCCTTTGGACGAGAGGCTTCAGCTTCTTCATTCTATCTCTAAAACACATATTTATATACAGATGTAGACTCCTGAGTCGTGCCGATGTCCTTTGATTCCGCCGGATTAGCCTCGAGATCGCCGAATGTGTTATTCCGTATCTCAAAAGACGGTTCTCTGGGTTAGTGCTCGAACTTGCAAAAGTGGTCTGTACGAATTATTGAGCCCAGCAAATGGAAAGCGATTTCGAACCTTGCGGTCCAGGAGAGTTGATTATTTCATGTCGCTTGTTTCTATGTTAGGGTAGACGCCTATGCTTGTACAATATTTGCGTTCAGAATGCAGATGTGGGGATGATTTCATGAATTGCACCATTAGTAACAAGACTTATGTAGTAATACGTACCATCGCAAGGTACCAGATGTGCTAAATCAGGCGGATCTTTGCGCCGATTGGGGAAAAGGCTGACATCAATTGCATCTTGACTACCTTTTTAAGAAAGCTGGCTGAGTTGTCAGCCAACCCACAGGCTCCAACACACTGCATTGCACGCTCGAAAAGGGGAGAGAAAATGAAGGAAAGTGGGAATGCCCGTGGATGCAATGTCTCCGCAGAATATTGGGCCATGCGGTAAAAGTCGAGAACCGCTACCCGAAGGTTTTGCTGTTTCAGCGTATATTTCGCATTCATGCTCCTTTCTATTCCCACTACATTGTGTATGGTTTCTGATACCTTGCACAAGTCAACCCATAGCACCCTACTGATAGACTCATCCGTTCACTAGTCATGGAGTACCTTGGCGGAATCTCGGTCTCTACCATCTTGACAAACGGGTACGCGGCAGCCCAGTATCTCAATGGTGTTCGAATTGCGCCAAAGGAAAGGGCTGAACTGACGGAGAAAATCGGTATCTCTCTCCGTATGCTTGACATCCTCGAGGAGATCGAACTTTGGACAGCATCGAGTCCCGACGACTACAGTCAGAATGCTTCTTCAAGTCTCAAGTTATTCAAGAAAGAGCTAGAGGTCTTACAAGGAACACTCGGAAAAAACCCCAATCGCCTTAAAAGGTTCTTCCAGCGGTCCTTGTGGCCATGGAAACGAAGTGAGGTCCAAACTAACTTCGATGCACTGCTTAAGGCTCTGGATGATGTCAAGTCACGCCAAGAACTCCAGGAAAAACTACAGTATTCGTGGGAGCAGGCAAGGCAATGGCTCATATTGCCTATTGAGAAGCAAATAGCGACAACCATGTACGACATCAAGGTTGCGGAGGGCACCGGAGAAGGCTTGTTACGCTCACCAGAGTTTCGAGAATGGATATCCACCGATAATGGAGTGCTTTGGTGTCGTGGACAACGTAAGTTTTGATCAATCATGCAAGGATGACTTTTGGAATATGTTGTTAATTGGCACTCAGCTGGCTCTGGTAAAACAGCACAGATGTAAGTGAGATCGTGTATGATCTGAGATTTGTACCCGTGTTAACAGAACCGTAGTACTGTTGTGCAGAACCGCCTTAAAGATCATCTGGCGCATCTAAAAGTCTCTCGAGATCTTCAGGTGGCAGTGGTCTATTGCAGCAAAATGAGTCTCGAGGGTTTATCGGATCCAATGGAAATCGTCATGAGTCTGTGGACGCAGCTTGATGCTCTCAATGGCGGGTCCCGACTTAAACTCTCCCATAGCTTGCAGAAAGAGCTTCTGAGCGTCCCCAGAGTGAATGATCAACTCAGGTTTAGCACAACGGCAGACGAGCACAGGTTTCAAATGGATGTCCTCGTCCACCATATAGAGCACTCCCCACCCACCATTCTAGTCCTAGATGGGCTAGATGAAGTACCGCGTCATCATGATAGGAACTTTCAACGAGAAATAGTCAAGAATCTGTTGGAAGTTCAAAAACGAGCTCGCAACTGCCGCCTCCTTATCTCTTCTCGGCCGTATGAGAGTATCAGCAGGATTTTTGACCAGGCTCTCAAGGGTCGCACGCTTTTTGAATACGAACTTCAACCGTGCGCCTTTGACCTCGAGAAGTCTATCCACCAGATAATCGCGGACAATGGTGGGTGGAAACTCCAAAACGACACAGCCGCACTCGAGCACGTCATCTATGTTCTAGTACCTCGCTGCCTTGAGGAAAATTCATTTCTACTCCTACCCCACTACATGAAAGACATCCTGATGGCGCAGAGCTACCGAGATTTGGAGGACATCTTGAAAGACCTGCCAGTGGGTGTCCATGAGGTGTACGACAGAGCACTTGCACGACTGTCAGCAGAGTTCCGGGTAGGCTCTCAAGATGGTCCATGCCCAGCTATTCAAGCGCTCTATTGGGTCGCCTTTGCGAGCCCTCCTATGAATGCCAAGCAGTTGGAACAGGTTCTTGCAGTCTACCCTAACGATGAGGACTTTGACCCGAATGGAATCATAAGATTTGAGGATCTTGGATTAGCTGCTACCAACCTGCTCAACGTCAGTAGCTCTGGCGAAGTCTCTGTGGCGCACAAGACAGTATTGGAGCATTTGAGAAAACCGGAGACTATCGACAAATGGTGGCAGCCTGGAACATCTATACCCGAGCATATCGCATTGGTTCTCATGAACTATCTCTCTTTCAAATGCCTGCGATGCACCGCATTGGATTTCGACAATTTCAACACACAACACCCACTACTTGACTACGCTTTGCAACATTGGGGGAAGTATGTTCAAGGTGTCGGTGAGAATCGGCCTGTGTGGGAACGTGTATTCGAGTTCTTGACAGCTGATTCACAGAATTGGAATGACCATGTCAGCATCAAAGCTATGAATTTAGTAGCCACTCAACACTTCAGTCGCCACTGGCAGTCGCTGAGAAACAAGTTGGACCATCGTTATGCAGGAGCCGGAAAATTGAATCCTCTCCACTGGGCTGTTCATTTCGACTTTAACAATCTCGTTGGAAGACTCATGGAATCTCAAACACAGACTGTCGGTGAGGACTACATCAAGATGAGCCCTTTGGCCTTTGCGGTCTCACATGATACGAAGATGATGTCCTGTCTGCTTCAGAATGGTGCCAATGTCAACGACGAAATACGGCCCCCACTCTACGATGCCTGCCTTCACGAAAACCTCGAGTGTGCCAAACTCCTTCTTGAGGCTGGGGCAAGGTGGACGCTCAAAAGAGCCGACAATGATGAGGCGGCATTATCGCCCTTGTATAGTAATGATATTGACCTTACATACTTTGCAGCCGAGTCAATGAGGAGCGATGACTTAGCTACGGCTGAAGGTTTGCAATTTCTTGTCAAGGGTGGATTTACAAAACAACTTGAACGCGCCATCAACAACGGCCTGATCGATGTCAATCATCCATGTGACGACGGGAAGCATGCCCTTGACTACGCAAAAGAAATGGGAAATACCGAGATCATCAAGTTACTGGAAAGTCAGGGGGCCACCACTCGCCTATGCTGGCCTGCATTCCGACTACCATCATGTGAATTCCCACAGAACTTTACGGAGGTACAAACCAAATACCATCCAATTGTCCGGCAAAAGATATTCCTCAATCCAGGATCTGTTCGACCTCAAGTGGCATGGAACGAACCGTGGCAAAAGGTCATACTCGACGTACGTATTGATGAGAGCTTTCGCCTGCCAGTTCGAAGCCTGGTTTTCGAAACGATTTCTTGCGATCAAGGATTCAGCAATCGTGAGGATCACGGCACATATCTAAGATGTGCCGCTTCCCTTAGGGTCCGGATTAGGAATGGACAAGATGAATCCACGTTCCATTTGCAGAATAGCCTACACGCTGACGATGATTTGAGACTTCACACATACGTATGGAATATCAGCGATCTGGAGAGATCGTTTCCACTCAAAGCACAATGTATGAAGTCTATACGACATGGCAGTTCAGTAGAGGTCATGGCAGCAGCAGCAGGCGTCGGTTGGAACATTAAAGTTCAGTTTGTACGAGTGCGCGTGTACGGCGAAGAGGTGAATTTGTGATAGAGATCAAGGACCAAGTGCTAATGTCAGAGCTTCGAGCCGGACAGAAGGAGCAGGGTCAACACATGACTGATATCGAAAAATGCTCCTAGCAACAAGACATTTCGTTTGACACTTAATGATTAAAGAGTGCTGTAGAAGGAGTTCACATTTGGAATCATCAATAATTGACCTCGCATGAAAGTACTCGACAATACAATACATTGCGACGCTCACGCTGACTCAGTTGATGCGCTATATAAAGCCTCCCAATCCCTGCACTCTCGCTGAATCATTCCATCAATGACTCCATTGCCCTGGAACGTTATCGACGGCGGCTCAAGCGTCGCGTCTGCGTTGCAGAGAATAGTCTATTGACATGATTAGAATCGATCGGAACCACTAAGAAACAAAAGCCAAAGGAATGAAAACTCACTTGACGCAGATAATCAAAACAGTGAAGCCAGTGATCTGGCTCAGCCGTCGGGTCGTGAAGACCATGCGCTCCCCCAGCCGCCGCCCTGCGAGACGACATCGGCATACCGCTCTCGGCCGCGGCGAGCCTCTCGGTCAGGTCCTGAACAGCTTCCCGCATCATGCCGAGACAGTGCAATTGATGGAACATGGAGATGCCGTTCTTGCGCTCCTTGCCATGCTTATCGGGCCGCTTGACAAAGCCGCCGTTGGGGGTCAGCAGGTCCATCCAGAGCATGTCGTACTCGTGGCTGAGGTTCATGTAGTTTTCATGCTCAGAAAACTTCATTGGGCGCGTGCCCGTGATGGGCAGACTGGCGTCGTGATTTGGCCGCGTCGGGCTTCCTGGGGAGTCGAAGAAGAGGTCGCGCGCCGGAGCGAATAGAGCCCACACTGCCAAGATGAGGAGCACCGGGCAAATGATCCAGACCGAAAAGTGTACTCCCGACTTGGGCCTCCGGAGGGCCGACGACCACCCTGATTCTGCCGCCATTGACAATGATTTGAATTCTGCCCTCAATGTGCGGTTGTGCTGATTGATGAAAAGGCAATGATTCTCGGCGTTGAAAGGAGAGCGACTTGGCGAGCAAAGGCATGAATTTGCTATCTGTTTGAATCTCTGCCACAGTGCCTTTTCCCGCCCCCGGTTGTCTGCTAAGTGCGACCTTCCCTTTTGGGCTGCGCTGGAAGAATGCGTCGCCACTTGGTCCCACTGCCAAGCAATTGTCCACATGCGGAAGCAGGAACATGAAAGGTGAGCAGATGTCACATGATGTGGCGCCGATTCCGTTTGCGTGAAGTGTTATCTATCCTGTGATTGTATCAAGAGGAAGTCAAACTTCAGGTCCTAAATGAATCTTTGCACTATACAAGAAGCTGTGGTTCAGCGCCGAGTATAGTCTGACGTGATGGCATGACCCCGGCGTTAAATATTAGCTGATTTGCACCGCTAAATAGCACTGTTAAAGTCGCCGCGCAGTGGGGTATCCCCTTGCAGCGGCGCACTGGAAACACTACCTAGGTACCTAATAAACGCGCCACCATGTATGGTGAACTATAATACTTTATCCACGGCGCGACACAGTCATATAGGTGTTTTGGTTCGCGCTCTTCATTACTTCCATCTGTCAGAGCTGCGACGTTACATAAGATGAGTTTTGCGACGAAGAAAGTGAGGAATGTACTCTTGATTGATCATGAAAGTTTCGTATACAGTTCGTACCCAAGTGCAAACACCAGGCACTAGAAAGAAATAATGACAGAAAAATTACCAGCTTCACCGGTGAAGCGCCTCACGTGAACCTGATAGCCCAGCCTTTCCACCACGGAAGCCCAAAATCTTTGTCCAATAATAGAAAAAACACGAGAGAAAGTCTAGAATTCACAGCCAAAGCCGAAACACCACGAGATTCTATCTCGAGGCAGACCTAGAGCTTGTTGGGTAGCCAAACAGTTGAGCACCACTGTGGCCACAATTGTACAAGCTAACAAGCGCTAGAGACGGTACTCCAAAATAGATTGAGAGCGCGAGCGCTTTTAAACAGCGATGGACTTGATGAAAGCGGCAGCAGCATTGACATCGGAGCCGTAGCCGAGATGGCCACTGGCACTGCTGGACTTGCAACCGCTGCTAGCAGCGCAGCCGTATGAGCCAGCACCGCAGACGGAGTCACCCTAGAGAGGACATTGTGAGTATGCATGTAATGGCGGAGCAGAGTTTTAGGAGTCCAAGTACTTACAGTAGCGCAGAAGGAATCAAAGTGAGCGGCATCAACGCCAGTAGGCAGCTGGCCGACGTAGGGGTCACCGAAAGTGACGGCGCCGAGGACAGACTTGATCTTGCCGGCCGTGTTGATCTGCTTGGCGGCATTGTGCACCACCATGCCGCCCTGGCTGTAGCCAGTCAGGATGATCTTGGTGTCGGGGCAGCTGGACAGGACGCTAGTGGCGTCGGCGGTCATGGCCTTGGAGCCCGGGCCGGAGCCGGTGGCCTCGGAGGTGATGCCGGCCATGTCGGCGGGGTAAGAGGTGCCCTAAGAGTTGCGGCCTTGTAAGTAGAGGAAAAAGAAAGGACAGATGGATGCGAAGTGGGTAATTGACTAACCTTGATGGTGACTTGGTCGGCGCCGAGGGACGACTGGACGGCCTTCTGGAGTCCGGGACCCACGACGGTGCCGAGAGTGCCGGTCTCGGTGGTGCCGCGGGCAAAGAGGACCGTGTAGGCCGTGCAGCCGCTAGCTGCCGTAGCCGAGCTGCTAGAGTCGGCAGCGTCAGCCGTTCCAGTGGAGGTCGAGGTAGTTGGCAGGAAGGACGAGAGACCACCAGTCAGGGAGGAGTAGTCGGGCCACGCGGGGAGAGCGGTAGAGAGACCTGCGAGGAGCAGGGTAGACAAGGCTTGTGTGGTCTTCATTTTGGCTGGGAAATCGTAATGATCCGGAAAAGGTTGAATTTGTGAATGGACAGCTCCGTCAAATTGTGCAATACCAGTGCAAGTCGAAAGAATGTAGAGTCGTTAAGAAGCGAATGTTAGTTGCAGAATGCAGCGAGTGTAAAGAATGAAGGTAGAAGATGCAAACGAAGAGTAGAGCGTGCTGCTGAATGAATCGAAGTTTCAAAGGAGGTGGAAGTTGCAACTTTTAATACTTCACGACCATCCCATACTCTTCGCCGACAGGCAACCATCAATTCTTGAGCCTCTGCGCAACTCGACTCATGTGTCGCAAAGCTATACCAAATCAGGAGCAGAAAGAGAAGTGAAAGGTCTTGTGCTCCATAATGACGGCCAAAGAAGCAAGATCCAGCAGCGATGTGCTCTCTAGCTCAGATTCTGTATACTACAGACCACACTTGAATGCCCAGCATTTGTTTCAGGATGCAAGCCATGCTTGGAAAAGATGAACAGGCCATCACTGACGTCGGATCATGTTCAGTGCATGTCATGACTCTTCTTGGATATGTGCTCCGAGCCGGCTGCATCAACACCCCAGGCTCGCCAGGTCTCTCCGGTAGTTGACACGGGGGATTTACACATGGGCGTCGTTCCCATGGGCATAAGTGCGCAATGCTGAGCGCAGCTAGAACATGAGGCGAACCAGTTAAAGTTTGAGTCTGAAAATGCGATTGGCTGACAGGGCTCGCAAGCCCAGCCGTCAAGTATATTGCGAACGACCCCATCAGCACAAGCTTAATTTAAACCCCCGATTGGACCCATCATCCCGCAACCAAGCGGCCCGGATTAGTGAATACAACCCTGCTAAATGATGATCATTCTTGGTTTCTTTTCTTTTTAATATCACTTGGGCTGATTAATTAGGGTATGACCCCCAAAGTATTCATCTATAACATTTGCCTCGGCTTATGCAAAATGGCTGAGATTCTTCCCTCCATCTGCAAATGAATGCAGCCAAAGCTGAACGTTGTGTCTCTGAAACATTAGGCCCAATTAGACTCAGAATATGGTTTGTACGCTGGAAAAGGCAAGGCTTAGCGGGTCAAGGGGGAGTTCTACAGGCTTCTAGCCGCCAAGTTGCACTGGTAGCAGCCGAGGCACATCGCTAAGTGGACCACTACAACCTTGGTGGCACGCACGTTGCTGTTTAGCTCTGCGCTCGGCCGCAAACACCTTTGAAGCTCGGAGCACCATATAATCTGCGCCTCATAGTACTTTTACACTTGCGGCCGAACAAGAAACATGTCACTGGGTTACGAGAAATTCTTGGACTTTAGTCGCCGATGAAGACGGGGTCAAATATCCGATCAAGGAGATCCGGATCCTACGGAGTCATCCTTCAACACCATACGGAGGGCAAGTCAAAGCGGAGGGGGATTGCTCTAGCCCATATGCAATCTAGCCCCCATGGCTAAGATTAGCTGTCGCTTGATTTGTGAAAGACCAAGGCTTTTGCTTCTGTGTTTTCTTTCTTCTCAACGTTGAAGCTTGACGATGATCTTGACTTAGATACCATTTATTCACAGCGCAGATGCCTGTATGTTTAATATTGCACCTGCTGCGACCTCTATGGAAGAAATGGTGGTGACCAAGCCTTCCAATCGTTTTGCAAATGCACCAAACCCTCCGTAGCAAACAATTTGTGAGGTGCACTGCACTACGCAATACGCTGCAACTATTCAAATATTAGTCGGTAAAAGAAGGGAGAATGAAAGTAGCTCGACTACTTTTAATTGACCTTTATATGCAAACAACGTGTACCAGGTGCAAGCTGCAGTGCCATATGTACATCGGTAAATGCTTTGCAATCGTTGTAATGTGATTATTTTGCTGATGCCATATGTAATAGTGGCTGCAGCTTCAGTGCCGGAGGACGCTCTACAAAACCAGTACCTATTTCTCAACGAGGAATCCGACTTCGTAATACGCAGGTCAATTGAGCTTCGTACGTATAGGATCCATATGGGATGTGATGAAGGTTCTGCACGTGGGCAAGTCATATACCGTAGACCCAGCTCATATATATATATAATATATGTATAAAGAAACGTCCACAATCGAAGTGAGAAGTCCTTATATCGATAGATTGAAACTGTCATACAGCGGCTCACAGCCGGCGTGAAGAGTACGTCCTGTCTATATGGCCAATTGGCGAATTATAGAAAGTGTGAAGTGCACCTTGCTACCTGTAATTTAGGTATAGCACTAATTCCGGAAATACTTGTAGATGAAAGATAAATCACCCTTCCTATCAACGTGGCCATCAGGATCTAGGATCAGGTAAAAACCCCTTGCGCGTCGCTTATCCGTTGTGGATCTCCCGGTGTTGCTGAAAAAGGACTGAGACGCTTCCTACAGCATATCAACAATCAGCACTTACTATTCTGAAACCCAAGAAATGGAATGCATGAACAACTTGCCATCGATAGGAAAACTGCTGGTAATAAAAGAGCGGAAATGTCAATCAAGAAGATATACATCGCCAGCCTGCCTAAACCATAAGGTGCCAACAATGGTACACCGAGCGAGTCTGATGACAAAGTGGCTGTCTCACGATGGTTTTGTGGATGAACCAATACGTAGGCATCGCGTAGTGTGTCAACTGTGAATTATGAACTACCGACTATTGGTGAGCTGCGCCACCTATGCCATTCTTCCAGCTATCTTGCCCATAATTCCGGCCGCTAAACTGTTTCTCTCCAAGGTCTTGATGAGTAGTGAGGTAATCGTTGCTCACATCGAAGATGACCGGACTTTGCAATGTCACGAGTAAGCGTCGGTGCCATTAATAGTTCCTCATGTGCCCATGGATTTGGTTACGGATATATATCGTAAACTCATCCTCCAGGATCTTGCAGTCGGGGCAGAATTCCAGGACTTTGTCGACTTCGATAGGTTCATTACGGACATCTCCGCAACTGTTCTCACCATTCGAGTTGAGGCAGAACTGGAGGGCTCCTCTACCTCTACGGCCTCGTTTCGTTCCCCACCACCGGTCCACGCGTGGATGGTGGAAATTTGATTCGCAGTAATGCTGTTCCATTCTACGGTAGCACATGGTGTCGAGAATCCTAAGAGTTGTCAGAGATGACTGGCTATGGAAGGTAAGTTTAGTTGAGAGACTGGGTTACCTTGGTCAGTTATTGGTTGTTATGAGTCGAGGGGTAGAAATACACTGTGATGTTGGGACTCCGGTTTCTTAATTGTGCGTTCAAAATATGCTCGTGGATGTATCGTGGTTGATAATGAAAGAAAACTCGGGAATTCTGGGTGCAAATTGTGTTGTTTTATGTTTTTCAGTTCATTATGATTATTACTCACGTATCTCAAGGTCGTCGAGGAAGTAACACCATCATATGCGCTTACCTCAATCCTGTGATGAACTGAATCACTTAATGACAAACAAGAAGTAAAACATGGTATCACAGCACAGAATATTTCGGGGCAGAATAATCGTTCAAGGAAGGAAATATCCCAGCTTTGGTCTACAGAGTATTGCACATAATAAAGTCCCTGCTCCAATCCCATATGCCAGCACACAAGAAGTTCACTTGTACAAAGGGAACGAAAGTAAAGAAAGAACGAAATGGGGATAAGAACACCCTGGTACTGATATGACCGTATCGAAGAAATGAAGATAATATTAAAGATGATTCTTCCAAGTCTAAGAATCTAACGTACACACAAACGAGATAGAAAGCCCTTCACGTTGGACCAACAGCCTCAATAAGGCTGTACACGTATAGCCACAAAACTTCAGCCACATGTGCCGTATCAAGTTATATTAAT
Source organism: Neopestalotiopsis sp. M2102B (assembly GCA_023628315.1). Classification (NCBI taxonomy): domain Eukaryota; kingdom Fungi; phylum Ascomycota; class Sordariomycetes; order Amphisphaeriales; family Sporocadaceae; genus Neopestalotiopsis; species Neopestalotiopsis sp. M2102B. The sequence continues at coordinate 84,201 of JAMAKW010000049.1, forward strand.
CATAAACTCCAAAGTACCGATTATTGATGGATTGCACCACCTATGCCATCAGTGTGTTATTCTGCCCAAGTTCCGGCAATTATACTGTCTCTTTCCATGGCCTTAACGAAAAGTAAAGTCGTCGTTGTTATGGTTAAGAATGATCAAATCCGTCAATGTCTCGAGTAGGGGCCGGTGCCATCAGTGTTAATCCATGCGATTTGTGTTGATGTGCGCGGCAAAAGCCGCCTCCTGTACTCGGCAAGGGGGGCAGGCCCACTCTACAGCGATGGGATTGCGCGTGTCATTAACGAGTTGTCCGCAATAATGGCCTGTTGCTGCGGCGCATTTCACGACTAATCTGCTGTTTCGTTGTTCTCCCCAAAACCGGATTCCGCCTTGATGGAACGATGAGGGCCACCAATGCTGTTCCACCAAACGTTCGCACATGGTTGCAGCAAGTCTGAGAGATATTGGGAATAGTTTGCGTGAAATGGAAGTCCCGTGGAGAGACTGAGCTACCTTAGTAAGTTCTTAGAAGTCGAAGTGAAGAAGTACACTGTAGTCGTGGGACTTGGGTTTGTCAATGCTTCGCTCAAACTATAGTCGTGGATATATCTTGATAAAGAATGGCAAGGTAGGTTCTGGGTGCAAACTCTATCATTTTATATTCTTCAATTCCTCATTGTCGTTATTCACGTATGTTATGGTTATCGACCAACAAACATCATCATGTACAATCTACTCATTCCTTTGGTGAATTGAGCTACTGAACTAGTACAGCAAGCAAAGCATAAATTGTCAGATTTCAGGATACTTTGGGACATAATGACTGATCGAAGAGAAGAGTATCACAGCCTTGGCTCACAGAATATTACACTTAGATGGATTCGTGCTCCAAGCCTCACAGCCAGTACATCAGTCGTGCACTTGTACGGGATATAAAGAAGAAGAAAAAGGGATGAGGCAGCAAAGTATAATGCTACAACTAAAAGCTCTCCAGGAGTTCATTGTTGGTGCTTTGCAGGATGCGATGCTACAATGCTACATAGTTGTCCTCATTATCGTGTGGCCAAAATGCCAAAGAGAAAAAAGTGACTACTAAGTTAGACCGTCAAGTAACAAATGAACAGTCGTATATGTATCCACAGAGAATGTTGAATAAATACTCAATTGGGTTTACGGCTTTGAATATGGAGCATGACTATATGTCGTTTTGATTTGCATGTTCGATGCGGTACCATACACAAAGCCATTGTAGCAAAGCAAGCTTAAGACCTGTCGCCCAATCCAGGGTCGATATGACGATGCTCTTTCTCACAAGACGCGCCACAAAACAACCGACAAGTATTCTGGGAATATCTAGTTTCTCAATTTCATGATCTTTCTAGATTGTTCATGTGTGCACCTCGATCCTTGCCGTCCTTTTCCTAGCTCTTCACATTGAATTCAGTAATTTGTCTGCGGAGCCTGAACGTGGTGTAGATCACTCCCTGCCCACGCATCAGAAATTACCTTATCGATACGGATTGTTAAAGCCGTAGGTGTAATTGGGTTCATTATCGTCGTCGCCATAGTGGGGAATGGGAATGTAGTAGGCATCCTGGGCAGCCATTTGGTCCTGCCTGAGTTGTTCGAATTCATCGCAGGGCTCGCAGCGCTTGATGATTTTGCTACGCGTCGAGTTTGGCTGGTTTCCATTACAGGTCCCCGTCCTTCTCTTGGCTGAGCACTTTGTGATGTTGCCTGCAGTCGTTTTTCCATACCAGCCATCGCCCTCGTGCTCGGACTAGGTGCAGAAATGCTGAAGGACTTGTTGTCTACACATGGTCGCGATAAGGTGGGGAGCTAATCAGACTGGTTAGTCGTGGAAGCGGAACACCACCAAGGAACGTATTTGCAGTACCTTGATTCAGACCGATATGTGTATTTGCGTAGATAAATATCGCCGAGGAAGCTTTGTATTCGGAGGCCTTGATCAAAGCACAATAGTATTCTGGTTCAATGAAGGGTTGAAAAATGCATACCCGTCGCTTGACAATGGCTCATTTTATATTCATTGGACAATAGTGACTATGATTCACGAACACAAACAATAGAATTGTGCTGCCGTCAATGAATTAAACAGGTTTATGAATAACCCCAAGGAAAAGGACGTAATTCTTGCAAGTCTTTGATGAATCAATATTGAATGGAGCGAGAGTTAAGCACGCCCGTGATTCACAAACTATCGTATTATGCACTCGGATCCCAGTGTCCCGCTTTTATGTACTTGCTTCGGGAGAGACCAATCTTTGTTGACAATCAAGTTCACTGCTGCAGTTCACCAATTTCGGGCGCTAGGCGGGTGTTTGTATATTGCAACGCTGCAATGGCATGCTTAATCGTGTTTGTGCTAAATGCTAATGAGCTATTTGTGTCCTATCTGCACAGTCTGGTAATATGTATTCGTGATATAGCGGCAGCTGCAATACGTTTAACGTGTCCGTTCCCGTCGAAATTCTATTATGCATAACCGTGACGCAACAACTTACACCTTTAGATCATTGACCTCAACAACGTTACTCACGCCATGTCTGTCAGTATTGTGGCAGTCCATCAGCAAATCTAGTATTCAAAATTGATATCTGATTATTTGAAGGCTCAAAGCACCAGGAGTTTTGAAGGCTTTACAAATCCAAGGCTGTCCTCAACAGTTGGTCTTGACACTCCTAGGATCAAATTCAATAGCAAGTTTTTCTACATGTGAGTTGATATCTGCTCAGGGCGACATCCCTTAAGTCCCATCATCACAGGCGCCATTTGTCATTTACGAATGTGATCTCTTGTCGGCGGAAATCATCCTTCTCTGGGTACAGCCGCTTGGTCACATTGACGTCAAACACGACATTGCTGGGACTGTCTAGTGTGTAGAGGGGCCATTTCGAGCACGAGGATCCTGCAGGTTGAGAACAGTTAGCAGAATTGAAGACGACACGCACTTGTCTTGGGACAAACTTACGCGAGCTATAATTTTGATAGGTGTTTGGATCGCCACTCGTAATGAACGCGACCCACATTCCGCTCATGATGTCCGCAAGCTCAAAGAACTCTGGGCCCTTGCCACCAAAGGGGTTAAGCGATCCTCCGGGCTGGTTGTAGCCGTCGCCCTTGGTGTTGTGGAACACGAAGCCAACCTCCTTGAAGTGATTTGAACCCTGCTGAGCCAAGTTGCCATTGACGAGCACATTGAAGCGGTATGAGTACACGGTCGCACCGGCACTGGCATACGCCTCGGCCATCATGCGTCTACCAGCGTGGAAGATGAGATCTCCATAAAAGGCAACCATGCGCTTCCACTGCAGGCCCCACGGGTAGGCTTCAGGTCGGCCCTTGAGGGTAGCCGGCAGACCTTGATCGGGAATGTCTGGATAGACTTCGGCCGTAGCGTTTGCCGTCGCCTCATCAACGCCTGTGCTAATAACAAAGTCGATGAACTGCTCGGTCGTGTTGATGCCCTTTGTGGCAAACGAGGCACCCTCGTCGGTGTTGATGCCCATGAGTACGGGGACCTTGATGAAGCGGCCCTCGCGCAGTGAGGTATATCCCTGCTCAAGGATTATGTCCCCATCAATGTGGGCGCCAATACCCGGCGTGCTGACGGGGAAGGTGGTCGAGTTGAAGATGTCGTTGAGTGTCTCCCACGGTAGGCCCCGGAGGCAGTCGACAACATCGGCTGTTCCATTGCATTGCACCGCTTCGACTACGGCGTCAAAATAGGGTTGCCACTGCGTGGCGTTGGTCAGGTCAACCGCCGCAGCCGAGCCACTCTCCAGAATCGCCTGGTGGAACAAGCCGTCGTCCCGCCCGCCATACGCCATGAGGTGGTAGCCGACAGAGAAGGCGCCGGCTGACTCTCCCCAAACTGTCACTTTGGATGGATCGCCGCCAAATGCGTGGATGTTCTCCTGTACCCATTGCAGTGCGAGTCTCTGATCCCGCAGCCCCAGATTGCCGGCCCCAATAGCAGAGAGCTCTTCGCTGAATAGCCAGCCCCAGTTGGAAAGTCGGTATTGTATGCTCACCGCTATTATTGGCGTGTTTGACTTGACTGACTGTTCCACAATGAAGGATAGATTATAGCGCGGATCAAGACCGCCACCATTTACGAATGACTGGTCATCCAATGTCAGCTGTCAATATCATCAGCGTGGCGAAACGTCCAACTTACTCCGCCATGAATCCATACGGCGACCGGTAGATCATCCCCTTCAACATAGCCCTCAGGCCGCACAACATTGAGCGTGAGACAATCCTCACTGATGACATTGCCCAAGATCCACTGATCGAAGCCGTATCCGATACATTCGGGACCGTATGCTGTCGCGTTTTGTGACCCCTCCCAGCTGGAGTTCAGTGACTGCGGGGCGACGTAGCGAAGAGAACCAACTGGAGGCTGAGCGAACGGCAAGCCGAGAAAGAAATCCTGACTGTACTCGGCATTATAGCGACCGCTGTACGTGCCGTTGGCAAGACTCACGGTGGGCGCGCCAGCCGAAGCAGTGTCCCGGTCTGCGAGCGATCCTTGCGAGGCATGGCAACTGGTGAGCCATGAGGCGAGGGCGAGGACCTGTGTACTCACGCGCATCGTGACAGGTTAGATATGTACACTTGGTTACAAAGCGCCACCGTCGGCTACAATCAAGAGGGGTCCATGATGGTCCTCTTATGTATCGCCCTCGGATATAAACATTCCGCCGCAGACCGTGAATGTCGCATCGCGTCATCCGAACCGTGCCCACATGGGTTGGGGCAAAAGTCCCCAGTCTGGGGTGCATATGGGGTCAAGCGAGGCCATTCCCAGCACCGTGTTTACGCTTATCCTTGTTAGCTTCTGGGGTAAGTCGCCCATTTCCCCCCGACTCCGAATATTTCCCCGGTCCATCCCCGCCCAAACTGGAATCGTTCATCCGGCAGCTAGCGCTGTTGTCATGTCAATAGTCTTGTTGCAGGGGTCATTGCACTTCATTGAATTGCGGCGTAATCCGCGTGTGGGTATAAAGCTGCATCGTGTGGGATGTCGCCATGTCAGGTCCAGTTCGTGCTTCATATTAGAGATGTGGTGCTCGAGGTGGTATATACCTCGATATGGAAAAGCCGCAATGGTATCAGCACGCCACAATCATCGTTTCCACTCCTGGGACTCATAACACATGCACTGACTGGGAGCGGACATCTAATCAAGCCCAACAATTTCGGAAAGTGTCTCAATTGATTCAACAAAGCTACGAAAGGCCGTCGACGAAGGGCTATACTGCGGTCAGAGATGGGTCCTCAAGTATCGACAATACTGTCAAACTTCACTAGGGCAGACTTTGACGACGAACTTTATCGATCCGCATGTACGTACATACCGGGGCTTAAGCCAAATGGCCGCTTCGTGACTCGTCACGGTCGTATACGTACTCTATGCCGTTGAGGCGTTCCGAGCACCAGCACACTGGAACTAAGATTGCGTGCATCGACGAAGGAGACTGCTCGGCTCGTACAGTGACTTTTGTTCTGCTACGCCCCTGCATATCTGTTCTGTCAGCTCATCGATTCTTCGCATGGCTGAAGCATGTGCAGCTTTCCATCCTTCTACGCGGGCGTCGTTTGTGTGGGACTGGCGAGACAGATCAGCTTGAGCGGCCTTGGAGTTGTTCAACTCGCAGACAAGATACTCGAGGTATCGCTTCTGATGCTCCAACATGTCGCCTTGCTGCTTCAGCTGATAGTTATGGCGGGATCTTTCTCTCCGAAGCACATGTCGCTCGTTGCTTTCGACCATGGCCTTGCTTGCCACTGAGCTGAGACGCCACTGGAACTTTTGCTTTTCCTTCTGAAGCTTGAAGTTGAGCTCTTCCACATCATGCTCCATGGAGGCGACGGTTTGTTTCTGGGATGGGAATGATTAGTCTCCTCAACGGTAACGGTCACCATTAGGTTATCTCCACTTACCTGGGTTTCGCCTTCTCTCTCGAGCTGTCCGATCCGGGCTTGGAGTCGCTGCAAGTCCTCTGTTTTGGCTTCCTCAAGCTGCTGGTGTTGACGGATAAGGTACTGGGTGCTGGTTTGCAGCTCTTGGTATTTGTGCCCCGCCATCTGAATGGCATGAGCAAGCTCGTCCTTTTCTCTTACTAGCGTGACCTCTGTGAGCTTCTGGTCAACCTTCTCAATGCGCAACTGTCGGTTTTCCTGCTCGAGCTTGTTGACTTCATTAAGCAGCTTGTCGATCTCGCTTTCCTTTTTTTGCAGCTCGCTTTCGTAAAACCCAGGACCGTAGAGATTTGGCAAGCGCTCAGCCCGCTCCAAACGGAGGCGGGCTTCTGGGCTCAATGCCACCTGGTCAGTCATGTCGCTGGACTGGCGTCGCGGCTGATGAGTTTGGCAACGGCAAGCCCTAGATCATTGAGAGAAAAATGTGGGGAGTGGCATCGACAGCATTTGTGCTGTGGAAAGTACGAAGGGAACCTTGAAAGTAATGTCAAATCGTGACTGCCCAAATCAAATGCTCCCCAGGTGCCAACTGCTTTGGGACGGCGTTTGTAGTGAACCGGCTCCGCTGCCCAGCCAACATTGAAGCCTGGGGGGAGGGAACAGATGCTACAGTGGACTTTCTTGTTCAAAGGGGGTTTCAGCCTAGACAGACCTCTTGATCACTGCAATACCACGAAAAACGATCAAATAGGAGATTTCACTCGCTGCACCAATTGCACACAGAATTGGAACAGCAAATAAAAAAACAAAAGAAAAACACCTGGACATTGTTGTTGCCTCAAACGCACCCGACAACCACTGTATTTGATTTCATCTCAGGATGGAAATATCCACAAGTTCCAGCGCCGATTTGTTTTCCCTCCCGACTTGGATCTCATGGTATCGCATACGTTGGTTTCATGCTATGCTTCACAGCTTGTGAGGCGAAACATGGAAATGTTTCTATAATTCAGCTCGCAATGGTCGTCGTTAGAAGCGTTTGCCTTCGAAAGCCTGTTAATGTCAAAGGGTTGTCTTGATGACAAGACTTGAAACATTCAGGTCGTGAGCATTTGTTCCAGGAGCGGGGGGTTACTGAGTTTTTCAGCAAACTGAGAGTAATGTAAAGTACCATTGAGCAGACACGACATGAGAAACGTAAAAGGTGCAAGGTGTTTGGAAATAATCGATAGTTTTCAATCTACTACGCTCAACAACATCAATCAGATCTGTGCCTGCCATACTTGATTCTATGAAAGCAATCGCTGACCGCCACCAGACTCTTTTGACCACTCCAACAAAAAGATCAGAAAATAATTGAATCAATCAATCCCTCCAGACAAGGATACCCTTTGCATAAAGGCCTGCAATGATGCCTACTTTGCGCTCAGCATCGTACGTTGCCGAAGCACTAGTTGGGTATTCGGTGTCAATGTAGAGATGTCTCACGCCACCGGCCTCGGTCCATTCGGATGCACCCGACGCGGCTTGCCCGGTCGCGCAGAATTCCTTCATCGTGTCATCCGCCTTGGCGAGCTCTGTCGCGTCGTTGCAGATCCATCGGGTCGCCGCATATTTGGTGAGACTTGGCAGGTGGGGGTGACCTGCCATCAGCAGGCGCCCGTCCGAGGTCAGAGATAGATTGTCGACGTGGTATGGCAGCTTGATTGCCGAGCTGTAAGTGAGGGTTGGAGCAGACCCGAGCTGTCCACTTTCGACGATGCTGTAGAGGTTCACCAGAGCCTTGCTGCTAGAGGCGACCGCCAGGGTAGTCTTGTTCACCAATTCGACGCCATTGGCAAAAGGCACCCTGGCCACGACAGTCGCTTTGGTGGTGTCGGGGTCGGAAATATCCACATGCACGACTGTACCCAAAGGTAGCGCAAGATATGTCTCAGCTTGCGCCAAGAAACGACTCTGGGCCATGGTAAAGTGATGGTCGTTGGTCACGAAGAATTCGTGGTTGTTGCGGAGTGCGATGGCGTTGGGTCCGTGAATAAGCGGATGCGTAATTGAGCGGATATGTGTGGCCTTCAGTGCAGCTAGATCAAGCTTGAACACTTCAATCCTTGGACCGCCAGAGTGGTGGTTGGTGACAAAGAGAGTCGAAGTTGACTCGTCAAGAGCCATTCCCAGGGAATGAAGTTCTTCATCTGGCGCGTAGCCGGCAAGTTCAATGCGCTTCAGGGACTCGGAGTCTGGAGTCTTAGCATCTTTGTAATCGTACAGGTAAAGCTCAGCATTTGGGACCGGGCCAGGTACAAAGAACCCCTAAGTATTGTCAACTAATTGCCTGCTATGCTTCGGAAAGGAGTGCTTCCAGATCCAGCGATCGCAGACTCTTTCTACACATGGCTGGAGGTTACTAACCATGACAGTATTCCATCTCTCCCTGCCACGGTCACAAGGCAGGATCGCAACACCGGCATTTTCGATCAAAAGAGCGTCCTCACAACTCCTGATTTTGTCCGCGAATTTGATGTCTTGCTGACCCAAGGCGTTTACTCGGGATAGCCTGATGGGATTATTCTGGTAGAATCCCACGAGAACCTGCGACCGATCATATAGAAATGGCGCCAATAGTGCCAGTGCAACAATTGTCTGCGTGAAGCGTTAGCCAAGCGACTCGCGCAATTTGTCGAGAATAGTCTTACTAATGCCCTTCTATACAGCGCCATGGCCGTCGTGTCGTCTGCGATTTCCAACGGCTGGATTGTCTAGTGTAGTCGTGTCCAATTGACTGACATGAGAGAGTTGATTGCCTGCAACGAGTCTCCCCCTTAAATGCTATATTAGCAATTTTAAGAAAGAGGATTCGGGGAAAATGCCCGGCGATCAACGGCTATCGTTTTTTTGATCTATCGCATTCGGTCTTTGGGATCTCCCAAATGCTGACGTGCATTGACCTTTCGATAGTCTGACCTGTCACCTACAGTAGGTATGTACCTTGAACCAGCCTAGATTGAGACTCCTTCCAGCTTGTAGTGAGGTGGGGCCGTTTTTGCTCGCGGGTTGCTTTTGATTGCTGACGTGAACACTATCCGCTTGCCGTTTTACGGTCGAAAGGTTAAAAAGAGCACAGATGGTAGACAGTGTTTGTGTATCTCAATTATCTGTTGCATACGATTCAGAATGGCTGCCTTGAATGAGATGCAAATGCATGTGCAGCGCGACCGTTTTGTTCTCTGGCCGAGGGAGACACCAGACACCTGAGCACTGCATTTGACGCGTTCTCGCTCGTGTATGCAGCGCCCAGTATGGCAGCAGGATTTTAGCAGGGCAGGAGGCAGGCAGGGACCCTTGGCAGCTTCCCTAAAAGCAACCCAGCACTACATTACAGTCAGTACCTACATTGACAACGTACGTACGTTATTCTCAGAACCCGGCCACAATTGATGCACCCTCATTGCCTCTTCGGTTTTCCCTTTCTTGACGACCTGAAAGGATGTGAGTATCTCGCCTATGCAGCCCTTCCAATGGCTGCCGGCCTGGACCGAGGTCGGCGCTGGTCGTGTTACCAGTAAAGCAGATGGCATTTGAGCCACGGACGCCAAAATCGCAAGCTGCCAATTGGGTTTCCTGTATGACAAAGGTCAGCAATGTTTCCCCATATTTCTCCATGGCTTGAAGAGGTATGCCCGAGTATTCGATAGGCAGAGACGCCATGTCCCACGTTACAATCAGGTTTTGATTAATTGGTTAATTGCCAGGTACGAAGCTATACAAACGTATCGAGTAATCCGAAATGCTGCGACAACATCGAAGAGTCCGAACCAACCAATGATGCACCACAACAAATGTGCTGTGCGTCGGAACCACCCCCACTGCAATACTTGGCACGTGCCGAATTGGGGGACCTCACCCCTAAGCCTGGCGTCTATCGCTTCCTGAATTGCACCATGGGTCCATCTCTCATACAGACAAATGCATCATATGTCTGATATTGGTCCGCATTCTGGCGTCCAGGTTTTCCATTCTTTGGATCGCCAGCACCCAGCTTGTTGTCAGCATCTGGCCTGAGCTCAAAATTGAACACAACCTTGGCCATGACAATGGTCATTTCCATCCAGGCGACCTGTTTGCCGGGGCAGCCGCGAGACCCATAGGAGAATGCACAAAATCCCGATTCGGCCAACTCGACACTCTCCTCCGTCGCGCCATCCTCGCCGACGATCCAGCGCTCTGGGCTGAATCGGAATGGGTTCTGGAAGACGTCCTTGCTGTAACTGAGACAATACAATCCAACGCTGACATCCGTTCCTTCAGGGAAGTATTGATTGTCGGCAGTCGTGCCACCCTCCATGACCGTTCGTGACGGCTCCGCGCTCACTGGCGGCGTCATGCGGAGAGCCTCTTGGATAAACGCGCGAAGATACTTGCAGCTGCCGAGCTTGGGACCGCTCTTAATCTCGGTCGCAGTCTCAAACGTGGAGAGAATCTCCTTGGCGAGCTTCCCCTGAACGGCTGGATTGCGAGCCAGGTAAAAGAACATGGCACTCATAATGATCGAGGTAGTATCGGAACCAGCAATGATTAGAGACTCGGCTTCGCCATAGAGTTCATCAAGCGGAAATCCCCTCTTGCCCGTCTCCGGATCGACCGCGTGGAATAGGTAGTGAAAGAAGTCTTTGCGTCCTTCCACCACCTTGTCCGACTTCTCCAGGTCGGATTCCATCTTGGTGCGGTCTGCGAGACACTTTTCCACAAATGATTCCCAATTCTTCAGAGCCGGTGGCGATGCAAACGATAACAGGTAGTCCAAGCCTCTTGGCTTTGCCCAAACCCAGAACCCAGCAAACGGCGAATATGCAATCGGATGCATGAGCACCAGGAACTCGGCCATGAGATGGGGCACAAATCGTAGCTCGCTCTTGGGCTCCTTCATGTCAAAGGACTTTCCGAAACAAAGATCACCCAAAATGTCAAAAACAAGCCAATTGACCCAATCGGCCATGTTTAGAGACCGAGACCAGCCGCTCGTGTCTTGATCAGCCTCGTTGGCAATCAGTTCACACCAGCGGTCTGCATTGGATAGCACAAATGGCTCAATAGACTTGAGCGCTTCATTCGAGAACGCCTGGTTGAGCACCCGGCGCTTGCGCGCATGGGTTGCAATGGTCGTGCTGTTCCATGTCGTCAACGCCTCCACGTTCCGGGGCCAGACTTCATAGTAGAGCGCCTTCTTGACGTTGCCCTGAGGCCCAAAAAGTGTGCGGTACGCCGTAGGTGTGTTGATCAACACGCTGTTTGGGCGGTAGCGAAAGGTGTGACCTACATGTGGACGCTGTCAATTATCCATTTTCGAGCTGTCGTGTGCACGGAGCTGGCCCATCGCTAAGCGAAGTTGCTTCAATCATAGGATGATCATAGTGCTTACCATATTCTTCCTGCAGGCGCCAAAGCCAGATATGCCTATCCCTTTTGAGGGTATGCCAGTAGGAAGAAAAACTCGAAATACGGGCCAAAACCGGACCGGGATACTTTGCAAGAGGATGAAAATATAGTCGATATATCACCGTTGTGATAACATAGGCAAGAGCCAAGGCAGTGCCCCATGCAAACAAGTCGCGGGCCGACGCCTCTCGAAGCAGAGACTGATGATACATATCTGCCAACCTCGCAGGAACTTCCAAAAGCTGGATTGAGGAATGCAAGATTTGTTTTGCATGTTGCATCCATATGCAGTAGAAAAGGTGTCAACGGCGGAGTAATCCACTTTGCATTTCCTATCAGGCAAGGCATGATGGAGTTCGGATAACTTCCAGGACCACCCTTGGTACACCATTGGTTTGTATCTGCCGGGGCTGCTGATATTGAGCCACATACTTTCCCATCCTTTTTCATGGTCTTTCACAATGCATGCTGCTCTACGATACACCGACACTGCCGTTGTTGGGAGGGGAATGGCCGCGTTATCTGCCGACATCACGCAAGCGATACTTGTTGCATACGAAGTACGCACAACAAATGGTGGCAAGCGACGCATAACTTGGCCGTGATGCCAAAAACCTGAGATGCGACTGGTCGAAAATTGGAATGCCATGTCAAGTGGTCCAATGAGAATATGAACATACGTCTCCCTATGGCCCACGCGGATACCTGTTCCGAAATTGAAAGATGGATCTCCATCCATGGGACTGCCCGACCGCCTGGCTGGGCCCTGTCGTCCTCCTGTCTAGCGGCGCCGAACCACTGAAGAACGATGCCGACAGTGGCCGACGCAGGCTATTTAGGGCTCTTTTCTTTTTCTGGGGCACATCTTTGCGGAGCCTATCCTCCACCCAGCCCGCCAGATACAGAGTACAACACAAGCAACCAAAGAATTTGCTGCATACTTGCTCTGACAACGATTTACAATCAGTATAGGGGCCAAATCCGACAATCATCACACAATTGATTTATCTATCGAGTCAACGGAGAAGCAAAGACTTCCTTTTTGTCTCGTGTAGATGATTCCGGCGCTTGAGACAATCAACAGAATTCGAGGTGTTCTTGGGCTGGCGAAGTCATGAAGGAATTAATGCGCTTGGTGAGGTCCTCAGGTCAAGCACGCATAACGATGCCCCATTCATGTACGCACCTTGATTTCCTTCCCCGAAAACGTTCTTCCGAAGCCTGGAAGCGGCCCGCAACGATTTCTTTCGCCCTACAAGGTTGCCAATCCTTTGAATTACCGACTAGGTGCTCGCGACCCACCACCTACGGATATAAGCACAGTCTTCTACTGTAGTAACTCGAACGACAACACTGAGCGGTACACTTCGACTTGACTTTGTCAAGGCCAGCACAATGGATCAATATGGCTATATTCACTCGAAGTCCATATGCTGCAAAAAACTGCGAGAGAAAGGCACCTACTCTCACGTTGGCATTACAGATTACTCAACCGTTAGAAAGGATGCGAATATGACTGTCTAGGTGAAACGAAATGGTCCAAGTTTGACGCTAACAGTGAATACTAGAGCAAGCGTCAACGTCCTCGCAGGCGCCTACGGTAGGTATGCCAGGCACGACTAACTGGAAAACATGTAGTTCACATTCTCAAGACCCACATGGTCATCAGGATTCAGCATCGGCTATTAGTGTAGTTTCGTGCAACGTGTACATGGTAAGATTTCACAGGTTGAGAGTCCGGCTGTTGGAGCTGCCTCATCTGCACTTCTGCTGAACTTTCAGGAACGAGAAACAATGGACAGCCTCATACCTGGTGCTCCGGAAGAAATGGTCCAGGGAATTACCGGTCCTCCGAGCACCACGTTGACGAAGAACAAAGACTCTGGTCGACTATACCGAGGGTGTAAGGAATATCCCCGGAAAACGGGCCAAGTCGAGTATCCCGGAGCCACCGACAGAACCGGCTACGGCTCCTCCATGCGAAACGCTGCCACATGGTCTATAATTCAGAGCCCACTTTTGCCTTACATATTTCTGATGTAGTGCATGAGGAGATGCGGCCTAGATGTTGACTTCCCTACAATCCCTGCCGTGGAGGGAAATTTTCTTCCAGACTACCCCAGGCTACGATCGCCATGGTACCGAAATATGGTGACAGAAGGAAATTCCCACTGGAAGATGCCGCCAGGGCCATCTGTGATGTCTCAGATGTGCTTACAATGCTTTTGGTCTCTGGTTTGTGAAATAACTTCCAATACAGCAATCAACTGAAGGCTTTCATCAGTCCGTGATTGTTCTGTTTAGCCAAGCATAACCAAGTATTTCAAATATCTCTTGGGGCATCCGCTCTATCGACGGAGATGGTCGTTGCATTCCCGTCCGATTACAAAGTCAGTACAACAGCACCAAAAACAACGAGCATATAAACTCGACTCGAATTACGATGGCGGAGGATCTCGTACAGTTCAGGGCGAGGCTCAACGGAGCCGCGATATCAACCTATATACTCGTCATGCTGATCGTGCCACTCAAGCTTTGGTGTCGTGCTGCTGTATCTGGATGGAAGGGCTTGGGTTTGGATGACTATCTCTGTGTACTGGCATTGGCTTGCGCAAACGTCTTTTTCTATCTATGCATGTGCGGTAAGTTTTTCTCAGACGGCACGGCACAATACCAGATTTGGTCCATCAACATGGAGACTAATTATTACTACTACAGGTATGGGGCCGTACCTCGCCCGACATGCGCTGGAAGACGTGCCGCTCTCAGAGGTGGTTGACTTTCTTCGTTTTCTGTTCGCCGGGCAGATTTTCTATGTGATATCACTCGCCATGATCAAGTATACTATTCTAGCTTTCTACTGGCGGTTATTTTCGTTGAGGGCAAGGATTCCAATCTTTATTGGCCTGTTCATCGTCACGGCCTGGGCTCTATCGATTGTAAGTGTCGTCCGTTGCTAATCCACCTTACAATTCATCGCCCTCATCGTATCGGACATGCTGACTAAAGTGTTGTGATAATCAGATCTTTCTAGTCATCTTCACCTGCTCACCCGTCTCGGCACAATGGGACTTGACCATCACGGATTCGAAGTGTATCTCCTTGGGTGTGGTATACGTATCTGGGTCGACACCAAATGTCATTACGGATTGGCTGATTCTACTTGCGCCGATCCCGTATGTGGCACGCCTGCACGCACCACTCGCACAACGACTCGTCCTGGCGAGTATGTTCATGCTGGGATGCTTTGTGGCCATTGTGTCCATTATACGTCTCACGATCCTCGTCGGCATTCCGCTTTCCTCGAGCGATGTTACCTATAATACCAAGGAGGTCATCGTTTGGTCGACCGTGGAGATTAATATTGGTCTCGTCAGCGCCTGCCTACCTTCTATGAAACCAGCGCTGCAGCTGTTGCGCATCGACCGCTTAGTACCGGGTGTGGCGGGCAGTCCGAATCAAAACCAGCAGCAGCAGCAACAGCGAACACCCGATGCCGCGGCTGGCCTTTTCCCGCCAACCATCGGTGCGGCGCCAAGCCAGAGGTCCAAGGGTCCAGGAGGGAAAAAGTCCAAAAGTGGCCTCGGCGGCATTGGAAGGTCACGATCCCGCAAAACGGTTGGCGGCGGTCTCTTCTCGAGCATTACTGGGCTGACCAAGCTGGACGACGAAGAGTACTACAACGAGGATAGCTTTCAAATGATTGGACAAGCACACGCGCGGCACGGCAAGACGGAGATCAATGTCGAGTCGTCGGGGCGGCGGAGCGGTGGGGATCATGTGAGTGACGATGACGAGGACGGGTCTGTGACGGGAAACAGTCGGAAGAAGCACCTCGAGGTCGATGGCGGGATCAGTGTGCAAAAGGTCTGGAGAGTTATGCGGGGTGAAAAGAGGCGGAGTCAGCGTACCAGTCAGTGTCTCGATTAGCGATCAGTGTGTTGTTATACCCAAATTACAATGAAAATACAATGCTCATTTCACTTCACCATCTTGCCCATCATCGGGTCATCAAATCAAGGATACCTCAGGTCATGCTGTAGAGTTCCTTCTCGCAAGATCAGACCAAGCATGACGGAACACAAGTGGCACCATCGTAAATCGTAATCGAACTAAATGTTGGCTCAGCAAGAGCATGGCATCTATTCACATCCTCTATCTCTGATCTATAACATACCCCTCACGAGTGACATTCTACACCAATTCGCTCGTTTCTTTTTTCGTGTTTAACAGCAAAGACAGATCCCTTAAGCCAGGGTCTTGACCTCACCATCCTTGAGCTTGCCGGCGTCGACGAGTCTCTTGGTCTCCTCGGCCCAGACGCCCTTGATCTCGTCGGCAACCTTGAGGCCGTTGAGCTTGCCAGCGAGAGCAGCAATCTCATCAGGGTCAATCTTGCCCTGGATGACATCAACGTCGCCCAGGACGGCGTCGATCTGGGCGGCGCTGGCGTCGCCGCTGCCGGCAAAGTAGTTGGCGTCCTTGACACTGCCCTTGAGGATACGCTTGTTCTTCTTGACGGCGGTCTTGGCGGCCTCCTTGGCCTTCTTGGAAGCCTCGCGGTCCGTCTTTGCCTTCTCCTCTGCCTCCTTGGCGGCCTTCTCCTCGGCCTCCTTCTTGAGGCGGGCCTCCTCCTTGGCCTTGCGCTCGGCCTCCTCGCGCTCGTACTTCTTCTTGTTCTTGGCGGCGTGGGCCTCCTGCTTGAAGCGCTTGATGCGCTCATCACCAGCCAGGCAGTCGTCGACGAGCTTGCGGAGGCGGGCATTGTCCTCGGCCTTCTTCTTCTTGCGGGCGTTCATGTTCTTGCGCTCCATGTGGCGCTTCTGGTCGCGGTTCTCATTGTCGTCGGGCACGTCCTCGTCGAGGTACTCAAAGGACCTCCACGAGTCAAAGTTGTACCAAAAGTTGTAAAAGACGTCGACCTCCTCCTTGGTCGAGTTCTCGCCGCCGAGCTGGGGCACGGGCTGGATCTTGCTGAAGCGGGACTCGGACTTGAAGACGCGGCCCCAGGTCTTGTAAAAGTTCTTCTGGGCCTCCTTCTTGCTCGGGGGCTCAACGTCGGCCTTCTCGTCGACCGAGTCGAACTGGCGGCGCTTGACGGGGTCGAGGAGCACGTCGGTGGCCTTTTGGATGCACTTGAAGAAGTTGTCGTCCTCGGTGGCGCCCGAGGCGGCCTTCTTGTCGGGGTGGTGCTTGAGGACCTTCTTGCGGTGGGCGCGCTTGATCTGGTCCTCGGTGGCCTTCCATCGGTACTTGGTTATTCCCAGAACCTCGTAGTGGTCTTGCGACTGTAGTAATGATGCGTTAGTATCTATGCTTGCTAGCATGGTGAACCCCGGAGAGCAAAACATACCTTCCAGTCCTTGGCCTCACGCTGGAGCATCATAGGGTCCTCGGGCTCGCTGTCATCGCTGTCGTCGTCCTTCTCAATCTTCTTGGCGGCGTTCTGGGCCTCGATGCGGTCGTCCTCGGAAAAGGTGCGCTTGTGGCGGGCACGACGGGCGTGGGCCAGGAAGTGAGGGCCAACGGGCTCAATGGTACGCTTGCTGGAAGCGGTGACGGAGGCAATGGGCTTGAAGTCCTTCTCTGCCGACCAGCCCTCGGGGAGGGTGGGGAGAGGCTTCGAAACAACAGTAGCGGAAGCCATCTTTGCTGTTCTTTTGGTTGTCGTTGTAAACGAAACTGAAAAGATGATCGCAGACAGCCTGGAGCTGACCGTGGGGCAGGTTTTGGGGAAATATTTTTCTGGTCGGATTGGCAGGGATTAGCGCCACATCTCCCACTATCAATAAGAGACTAAGCAAAGCTCTGCGCCACACGTGTCAATCAGCATTGGTAGCGTCGCTATCCCTTTGCGCCACGAATTTTTCTGACGACAGGTCTCGTACAGCAGCGTAAGGAGTCGAATTGTATCTCGAAAACAGCCCTTCCGTGTACAATTAGTGAAGCTGGGAGTTACTTTAGCAAAATCGACCCCAATTCGATCCTAACGTCGTACTCTGCTCGTCTCGGTACCGCGTTCCTCCATCACAATGGCAGCAATTGTAGCATACCGGAATCTCCTTCGGTCCGCCCGTATCGCCTTCCAAGGTACTTATACCCCATAAACCATGATACTCGTGTTTTTGCGCATATCTAATCGAATATCTAGGGGACCAACCCATCCTCAACGCAGCACTTACTCAGATCCGGACCGGCTTCCGCGAGAATGCATCTCTAGACCCCAAGAGCCCCGAGATCGACGGCCACATCAAACACGCCGAAGACGTGGCAACGATACTGCGAGAGAATGTCGTGCAAGGTAGACGGAACGGTGACAAGTACAGTACGTTCATCAGAAAGAGCCTCGTCCCGAGTTGATACTAACGCAGCAACCAGAGTTGAGGATACATGAACACACAGAGCGCGGCGACAACGATACAGTCAAGATGGCGGGAGGAAAGACGGTCAAGATTGGTGGTGGCTGCTGCTCCAGCTGAAGTCCGGTTACTACCCTGTACAACCATGCAACTACGAATCCAAAGCCCTAAAGGCCCTGTACAAATCTGTACTATTAACAATAAGAAGATACCCTGCTACGAACAACATGCAGTTCTGATTTCGTGAATCTGGGTATTATCAACCTTTCTCTCAACGGATCTCCTTACCGTTGCCAGCATGGTCATCGAGGTGTTGTGCGAAGCCGGTAGCATCCTAATTTCTGGCGTCCTCTGTAGACTGGGGGGTAACTGAGTTCGAAAGCAAGGCAATGTGGCTCTTGAACTCCGCGCTGTCGGGTGTGTCCATTGCACTGCTCGCGCTGGAGCTGTTTTGGACGTCCCAATCGTCTGGGCGTGAATCCATACACAGGCATCGGTCTGCCATCTCGGGGTGTTCATGGTAATGGCACCAATCCAGGTTCGGATTGGGGAGGCCATGAACAGTGTCGACCCCGTAGTTGGCGCGTCGGAGGGTCTGGCGCAGGATCTCCGCTAGGGCCACGGGCGGGAGCGAGACGAGCTTGGCCTGCTCCCACTCGCCGTCGTGCATGGTGCACGCGGTCCAGTCGACGAGGAAGCGACTCAGAGGGCTGTCCCACTTGGCGCGCCGAAAGACTGCATTGAGAAGCGGCGAATAGAGCACAACATTATAAGGCGCGCAGAGAAGGCGCTGCCAGACGAGCACGCAATCATTGACCAAGGACGTGATCCCTCCCTGGCAGGCAAAAACGTAGAGATCCAAGACTCGACCCAGAACATGAGCGAGTGGGTCTTTGTCGAAGACGGAGTACCACTAGATAAAGCAAAGTTAGCCGCTTGGGGGTTATTTCGCCCGGTCGAAACTTCCATTGAATCTTTCCCGGCAGAAGTGAAAATGAATATGAATCAAAGCCAGAACATGCATACCGGAGCAACGTCCTTGGGGAAAGTATTGCTGGAACCTTGAACTTCGACTCCCATATTAAAGGCCGGGATGTTGGCGCACAAATCAGACTTCAGTGCCTCCTTAACCTCGATGCGGCCGTTGACGAGGCCTCTGACTTCAATGGTGCCGGTATTTAGCCAGGTGACAAAACTCTGTACAGTCTCGAGACGCCATCCATTGTATTTGATGACCGGCGTCACCGTAAGCTCGGCGAATATGGCGCCTTTGTGACAGAGCACACTCTTAGAGACATGGTGCTGATGGACCCGATTGCCGTCTACCACATGCAGAATGATATTGTCATCTGACGAGGAGAAGCTACAATACAACGATTGGTCAGTCTTGAGACAATGCGAAATCTACAGATAGGTATTCGCGGGCGAACAAATGACTGTAGCCTACCTGTCCTTCTCTTCTTCCTTCTTAGGCGCGAACGCCATGGTGACAGACTCGTTGAATGTCGTGATAGTAGTCAAGGCGGCGAATTGAAAATGATGGCACCAAATGAAAAATTCTTCTACTGAGAAGGAAGAAAGCAAATCGTCTTTGGCGGTTGCCTGGTAGAAAGTCTGTTCAAGTCGTCGCGCCTGGCAACCAAGGTTTTCAAACGCTGGACAAGGCAAGAGCTCAACGAGGCAGGAAGTTCCAGATTGTTGCGCATTGTATTTGGCTACCTACTGTATCAAATTTCATTTCACTACTGATCTTCACTGCCAGGTGCCCATTGCCGTTTGCGTTTGCGCTTTTGTCGCCGAATGAGTCTGCACGTTTCGGCAACTTTATTCAAGCACGTTCTTGTACCTGGTTTTGTTAAATCATAAGAAAGCGGCACCATTCGCTGAATCCCGCTGCTGTCTTCATTCGATGGTTATGCTTGTTGCAAGGCGACGACGCCAATATCTACAAATCTTGGCTTTCCCAAGCCGAATATTTTGATTGACCTCGACGCGATGTGTCAAGACTGGATCTTGTGAGTGTGTCCTGGGCAGAGCCTTTGGTACTACATATTTACAACGACTGGGTGACGTATTTTTATGCATTTCCTGACGCAAAATTGGACGGATTTCACTTCCCGTTCACCGAACCGTCTGGCTTCAGATGTAAAAATGCCTTGCCAGTCGATGCCGAGCCTCCTCGTCAAGTTCCTCAAACCTAATGGCCAATCGGATGCACCACTGCCGAGAGTTTGCTTGATCTTCTGGATTCCATAGATATCTAGTCTCTGTCCATTCTGGTGCTGGGGGCTTCTGTCATGTGGGAATTTGTTAGCTGAGCTCGGTGAAGGCAGACAGGCTCTCATGTACCTTGCTTTTTCGATGCCATGTCCTACGAGCAAATATGTAATTACACATAGTCGAAGCTGCTCTATGGCTCCGGCAAGGCTCATTGCCCGTACATGCCTACTGCTTGATGCGCTGGCGGGTTACGCCCGGTATATATACGCTCAAAGACCATTGGGGTTTATGGCTGCCCAACCCCACGTGAACGCGTCACAATGTCGGATTCTGTATGCGATAGAGAGTTGTCTGTTGAACGCTCCAATCACATTCTATTGGCGTGGCAATTGCAAAATCTCAGCTCTACTTTGTGATGCATAATTCGGCATCGCTTCTATTGGATAGAACTTTGATATTGATATCGGGCGAATGAGAGATTCCACCCACTACCTTGATATATGAGACCGCCAACTTTCCTGCATCTCTGACAATTCAAAAATCGCCTAGAAGTTCTTCTTCACGACATTCTACAACAGTGCAAAAAGCTTATTTCCCATATCATCAGAACAATGTCGTCGTTTCACTGCCAGAACTGCGGCGAAAACAGAGGCTCTCGCATCAAAGAGAGCATAGGAAAAACAGGGCTCCAGGCTAATTTAGTCCGTTTCTGTCAACAATGCCGGGAGAAAAAGCTCAGCAAAAAGGCCTATTGTATCTGGTGCAGAATGGACATCAAGGTGGAGAATCTCGATTGTGAAGATCATCCTGCGATCAGCGTAAGGTGACCAGAAAAAACATGATATCGTCCCCAGAGCGACTGACAGGTTCACAGAATCAAAATGCCATCGTAGAGATAGAGGGCAAGATGATCACTCTACCACGCCAGGGCCATTTCACGGCACCGAATGGCGTATCCGTCCCTGTGTATACACCGACGCCGTCGCCGATTGACAGATTCCCACCAGGCACCACACCATCATCATTGATGCCGCGTCTGGAGGCCGCCCCGGATTACGACGGTCAACCCGAGGAATACGATACGCAGGAGAACTACAGTGCACAAGATAATCACGGTGCTCAGGAGAATTACGGCGCAAAACCAAACAATTATGGTGCACAAGAGAACTATGGTGCGAAACAGAATAATCATGGTGCACGAGAGAGTCACGGCGCTAAACAAAGCAACCATGGTGCAAGAGACAGTCACGGTGCTAAACAAAAGAATTACCGTGGAAGTTAAACTAGACCATGACAATTGGCCTCGACGGCTCAGGTTTCACATTATGCCATCGGACATTTGGATGCCCACTACCCTACGACCGACTATCACTACTTCACCCTTCAATCAAGTCGGATAGGACCGTGGAGCAAATTCATTCGCCCTCTTTGCTTTGTCTTTGCGTACACCATTTTCTGTTTATTCTTTTCTTCTTATTTTTTCCCCTTCCCATCTTGATTTCTCGCCCTTCAGCCATCTATTCACTTATCTGCTTGTACGTTTTGTCTGATGAAGGAGTGAACATGTTGGCTGTTTAATATTGGACGTGTTATTGTATTTATTTTCTATTTCATTATTCTGGAAACCTTGAGCCTCTTAGATATTATAGAATTCCAATGGATATCGGTTATACACAACTTGCCTAGCTGGTGCACCTAAGTTCCCTGAGCTGGCAAGCACCACGGTTTTCAGGGAAGGAAGCTTGAGTAACGCCAAGCCACCGAATATAGACAGACGGCTTTCATTTGATTGTCAATCATGTCCTGTGATACCGACGGGCGGTCTTTGCTTTATTTTATAGTTAAGTCTCTAGAGTGACCGAAAAAAATGCAAACCGCGATGCTAGATCTCAAAACCCTCAGAAGTTCAGTAATCGGGTGTTCATGTCATTATATGAACGTTATAATACGGAGGTGTAGCTCAGGATACTATAGGTAGCTCGATTGGTTATGCAACGTTTGGGGGGCTGATCGAAAACCGTTGACCCATGGGCCATAGTGCTTCCTGGGTAAGGGGACAATACAGAGTTCAGACCCAGCAATTGCCGGACGTGACCCCACATAGCAGTGAGTCGCCCGCTGAGTCGCCATGTGGGGGATCCAGTGAGTCGCCTGTGGACCCGTAAGTGAGTCGCCTAATAAATCCCTCCCCGCTTAATCATCGAGTCGTCGTGAAACGCAATAAACCGGAAAATCTCGTAAAGGGTGACATTTCATGATTCAATCTTGGCCATGGTGGAGATGGTTAAGAGTTTCCAAGGAAGGAGGCAAAGAAATTTCAAGGAAGGGGGCAGTGTCGTGATGGTCCGACGATGCCGCGTCGGCGTCGCACTGGTATATAAGAGCGCGACAATGTCGTCTATAGGAGAGGAAGAAGATGCATCTTGAATATTCGAAAAAGAACTTTGCAAATGGCAGGAAGTGATAAGTTTCGAGTGGTCATTGTTGGCGGCGGCGTGGCCGGCTTGGCGCTGGCCAACATGCTCGAGAAGTTCGACATTGACTACATTATTCTGGAAGCGCACGGAGACATTGCCCCGGCGGTTGGAGCAAGCATCGGCTTGTTTCCCAACGGCCTCCGTATCCTCGATCAGATCGGCTGCTACGAGAAAGTCCTCGAATTGCCCCAGCGACTCATCACTACATCACAGGAACGAGATTCACAAGGCAAAAGCCACTCCAAGATTACCAACGTCAGCGAGCAGCTTCAGTCAAGGTAAGCCCTCGCGTTCATTTATCTGAGAGTCGCGTGCTGAACGTTATTCATCGTACCAGGCATGGATATCCAGTGCTCTTTTTTGATCGGCAATGGCTCCTCAAGCTGTTGTACGACAACCTACAGCACAAGGACCGAGTAACCCTGGGCATGAAGGTCGCAAAGATCCAATCTATCGACGGCGGCGTCCAAGTCATCACCAAGGACGGCCAGGTGGTTGAGGGCACTCTAGTCGTGGGTGCCGACGGTGTACACAGCACGGTGCGCGACGAGATGATACGACTGGGCAATAAGCTGCAGCCTGGCTACTTTCCCGCTGGCGAGCCCGACCGCGTCCCATGCTTCTACCGATGCAGCTTTGGTATCGCGCAGCATGTACCGGGATACGCGAATGGGGAGTTGAACAGGAACTGGGGCGAAGACTGGTCAGGATTGATCATTTCGGGCCCGGAAGACCGAGTGTACTGGTTCATCTTTGACCGGCTTCCGAAGCCCAGGTACGGGTCGGATATCCCCAAGTACACCAAGGAGGATGAGGCGAATTTTGTAAGAAGCCATGTTTTTCCTTCTTTCCTGAATCGTTTCGTAGAGACTAATAACTTCCAAAGGTAAAGAAGTTTTGGGACAAGTCGATCACAGACAAGGTCACTTTCGGTCAGATCTACTCCAAGAAGCTGACCTCCACCCTGACGCCACTTCACGAAATGGTCTGGGAAAAGTGGTTCTTCGAACGCATCATATTGCTTGGAGACTCGGCGCACAAAGTGAGTCAAGAGTCCTGTAAACAAATCAACGAACTTGCCTGACTGACTGTCTAGCCCAACCCAATCTCCGGTCAAGGTGGCAACGGTGCCATCGAGTCTGTCGCTGAACTCGTCAATGCGATTGTACGCATGAGAGACACCAAGTCAGGTAGTCTGGCCGGATTAAAGGATGCAGATATCGAAACGATATTTGCGCAGACCCAATCAGCCAGACACGAGCGCGAAAAGTATCTCATTGACGCCGCTCACTATCAACAATCTCTTGCCGCGCACGAGAACACTTTCATGTCAAAGTTTTTTCTGAAGGCGCTCGTACCAATGGGAGGAGAGGAGACGTTTTTCTCGATAATGGGAAAGCCATTCATGGATGCAGCCAGGCTAGAGAAGCTACCAATTCCTTCCCGTGGTCGTTTGGTTCCCTTTCATGATGAGCTTCCGGCACGCCCTCTGAGTTCCGCAATTGGTCGAGTTGTGACGGGCGCTTTCAGTGCCGGCATGGTCTCTCTGATCTGGCTGGCGAGCAAGTCAATGCGCCTTCCAGCGGCGGGTTTAAACGACTGGGCTGGACTCGCGGCTATTTCGCGTCCTTGGTCAGGCCTCGGAGGAGGTCTCTTCAAGACCATCATGTCCGCCTTTTCCTATCCCTTGGAGGGACAGCCGCCTGCAAGTAGGGTGCAACTCATCTACTTTATGACGCACCTTGCAGCGCCGGTGTTGTCGTACACTGTTGATGGCCATCGCGCGCGCAATGCACTTTACCCCCTCGGCCTACCAAGCGTCTTCCTTAGTGTGATGCAAGTCCTCGGTATTGGCTATATCGCACCTACCCATGCTCTCCTCGAAGCGGTCCAGAGCGATACCTTGCCAACTACCGAAGTTGTCTCGTCAGAGGCTAGTGAGGCTTTGCTACCCGCAATGGCTCTGGGATACGGACTTCCTACAGCCTTGATGCTGGCTCCTGGTTTCAGTAACTCGGCGAAGCAGAATATTACTGCTTTTTGGCAATTCTCACCCATATACGTACCCGCTCTCACGTCCCTGTGGAAACGTTACATGACTAGAAGGGGATCGCGATCGCAGGTGGCGGTGCCCGAGAAGGGCAATACGCAATCGTCCAGAAAAGATGCCGCGAAGGCCTCGCAAGCTCGGAAGAGGGCGTATTTGTGCACTGCTGCTGTCCAGACCGTTGTACACCTGGCCACAATGGCGTACGCTTGTCTGGGCAAGGATATGTCTATTGCTGACATCTTTTTCCGCGTGCCCAGTCCTTTCTCGGCAACATGGAATTTGCCGGACACAGGCAGCGAAATTGCCACCTTCCTCAAGTACGATTTCGGGATCGCAAGCTGTGCATGGCTGTTGAGTGGCCTGTACTCGACCTGGAATCTTCGCCGTCGTGGCTACGTTACCACGGGAGAGGCAGCCAAGGCAGCGGTGGGCATCTCTCTCGGTCAATTCCTGGTTGGACCAGGCGCCACGTCGATGCTTTCGGCATATTGGCAGGAAGGGATCTTTGCCAGGCTGAGTACCCGCAAATAATCCAGGGATCGTGGACATTGCCCGTGTTCGAGAGAGCGACCATTTCCTTTTGTAGATTAGATACGCTTTGCATTGAGACATTTCACCTTTCTCATGTCAGATAGACAATAGATGCTCTTCAGGAACTAGAATGCTTTGATCAAGACCATCGACGAGCTCCGGGTGCTGAGTCCAGAACCTCCCTAGAATGCCCCAACCACTTTCCTGTGTGAAGCGACGGTAGAATGCATCGTCGAGTTGTGGCTCGCCGTCATTTTCGCGGCTGATGAAGTTGCTGTTGAAAGATTCGCGCACGCGCACGGTGACGCTGAGCAAGCCAAACACATCTTCGAGCGCATATTTTCCCAAATTTAAAATAAGACGGTCCCGAAGACAAGGCCAGATGATGGCAGCAATGTAAACTGGATGTTCGATGCAGAGCTGACAGGCGGTTGGTCGCATATGTGGTGGAATAGCTGCAAAGGACTCCTCGGACGGAGCTATGTACCAGCGAAAGAACACATAGATGAGCCAAGAAATGGCGAACCTCTCTGGCGGCAGGATGGGATATGGCGCCAGGACAGAGACGATAAGATTGGCGAGTTCATTGCGTGACCCACCAAACAACAGATCTAGCACCTTTGGTGTTGGTGGTAGAGAGTCGGCAATGTTGGGGGTCGACTTGAGGTGCTCAATGATTGAACTAAATCTGTCGTTCTGTAGCAGGAGTATGGGCGGTGGTAGAGGAGAACGGGACATCAGAGGAAGCCGCATCCAGGCTGGTGTGTTCAGTAGCTTGGTCAAAGAGTCTGGAGCGATGGCGATCATTGGTGTCTTTACTCCCACGTGGCCTTGACTGGACTGTGCCCGGAACGACTCCGAATTTGACTCCGGGGCTAGCGAGGCGGGCAGCACGGTATAGTCCAAGTTGCTCAAAGCGGCGGGTGATGCGAGATCGGCTGGTGTTTGGCCCCGTGACTCTACATCACTTCCTTCTTGGCTCACGGCGAGCTCAAGACGAGATCGCCCCGAGCGAATGCTTCCCGGGGATGCATGTGGAGGCGTGGATGTGACCAGCCGGAGGTCTTGTTCGAGACGCTGGACTTTATTCTCTAGGGCCGCAATGTACTCGCGCTCACGGCGCCGCTTGCTCCGTTGATTGAGCTTATCCCGTTCTCGCTTCCGCTGAGATGCACTTGAATGCTCGATTGTGGTGCTGTCATTCTGGTCTTGCCCTACCATCTTGTGTGCATGCGTGTTTTGGTGGTAGATAGCTTCCTTCCAGAGTTGTGTTGAGCGGTGTCCCTAGCTAGGAAGGAGTCGGCCGATACCCGGTGTGCCCACGTTCAGCACTCTGGAAAAAATGCCGGTATCCATTGTCAAACTTAAATACGACACTGCCACGCCACTGCGGTTGCACAGCTTTATCATCGGGTTTTAGACGGCTGGTCCCGTTCTGAGCCAGGACCTGGATGTTTCAACATTTGCCAGGATCGAAGACAAGGTCAAGTAAAACGGCTTCTTTGCCCTGGATGCATTTATTACCTACCCAAAGGCCCAGGCCCTTTTTGGATCGTCAGGCACAGCCGTTAGCTGGCCAGAAATGGCATGGTGTACCAAACCCACTGGTGAAGAAATTAGTTCATTATAACTGAATCGCCCCTCTATACCGATGTCCAGCCTGTCGAGTTGCACTCCCCGACCTGGTGCATATTCATCCTAAGATCTATACACACACTACAAATCAGACCTTGGCAATGATCACGGTCCATACTTTGTTGCTGTATAATTCAGCTTCATGTTTTTTTTTCCGCCGGGAGGAGGACTTGACGCTTGTGTCAAAGGTTGAACTGTGCAACCTAACAAACCAACCCCCCTCTCCCTTGAAAAAAAAAAAAAAAAAAAAAAAAAAAAAACCTGGCTGACAAGGTCAGCTAGTCATACCATGGAATTGACGATTAAATGATAGGCGGAAACAATTGCATTAGTTTATCAGTGACTTTAGGAGTTTGATACTAGGGCCAGACTTAGCAGAGTGTCAATTCAATTATATGGATATTAAGAAGGCACCACAATTCATATCTGGACAATGTATTATTGAGAGACTTTGTCGGGGACTTTATATGATCGTCGCTTGGAATCAAGACCTACACTCGGTATTTGCTGAATTTGCGTCTCTTCCAATGACACTGACGCAGTAGTATCCACTGCATATCACCTCTTCGGATAGATCACACAGCTCTTCCGCACTTTCATTTGTAGCTCTATAAGATCAACCCGATCTCCTATCGTTGCGTTCACGATTACTTTATGCCCTCGCGTTTTGGCTTAGGTGAGGTTTCCATGTCATCACGAGCGTCTCAATGGTCCCGACGGTCGTCTTTAATTTCGGGTTGATCCCTTTTGAGTTTGTTCTCATCGTGTTTTGTCGTACCGTTGCCCTCGCTGTCGCTTTCAGTGCGGCCCTCGGCGCCATCGTCCTCAGGGGTGATCTGTGAAAAGTAAATTGCCTTAGTATTCAAGATCAAGAAATGAATGTCCAAAAAAGTGAAATCTAGTCGAGGGATAAATATCGTACAAAAATGACTTGAGAATGGAGATAATCACTTACTGGAATCAGCTTTCCATCGTCGTCAAGCTCTAGATAACCGTAGTCATCGGTCTCGTACTTGGTAGAATCCGGCATGGTGTACAGTGATCCCAAAGCTATACAAATTAGAAAATACGTTTCGGCAATGGAATAAGTCTCTTGAATAGACCAGGACTTACATGAGTGTTGTGACTTGTCCTTATTCGTACTGTCCCTCGCCACTCGGTGGTTTTTAAGAGTTGCATTCGGGTACGCTGAATGTGGGAGAAAAGAGAAAGAAGTTGAAGTTGAGGGTCAAGTCGGGAAAGGCATTAAATATTTGCTCCTGACCAGGCTGCACGTCCTGCTGATTCAATTAGACAATCATCAGACAACTTTGCCTCAGGCAGATGCAAACTCGCCGTTTGCTCGAAATTATGTCATTGACACATCAACTATTTGTTGGTGGGATAAGAAATTCGTCCAACAACTGCACATGTACAAATTTACTGATTACGATTGCAGTACTGGTATCCAAGTACAATCAGCAATCACATTGTGTGGTGGTGAAATGAGATATGCTATTGGCATGATGCTATGCCTCGTTGCACTGTCTTGCGTCAGTTGTGTCGATATACATTGATTCAATTTCAGGATGGTGCCACTATCATATGCCAAAATAAGTGGGCGTCTAACACTTCATGTTCCAGTATCACATCAGCAGAGTATTCTAAATGTCATAATGTAGTGGTATCAATAGTTCAATTCATCCAATAACAAATATGGACGATGCCAATTCCTGAACGCCTAGCAATGCAAATCTTTTTCGCTGTACCCTTTTTCGTGTCCTCGTTATTCTCCTTGCAAGCTAGCGTAGTTGACTTCGCTGGCGCCGGGAGGCGCAGCCACGGGAGCCATGCTGTCAGCGTCTTGCTGTGCTTGTTGTCCCTCCCCACCTTGGGTGAGTGCTCTCTGGCCAGGCCTACCTGCGATAGCCTTTTGCTTCCGGACGTCACCAAATGCACTTCTGCCGTCCCTAATCATCTCGGCGCGCTGTTCCCGGTTCATGGTTCCGACAGCCTTGGGCACGCTCCATCTGACTCTCAATGGACATCCCGCAATGACAGCACGACCTTGGCACGCCTCGGCAGCTTTTTCTGCACCCTCTCGCGTCTCGTAGTTGATGAAGGCGCAATGCGACATGTGACTGCACACCAAGCTCTTGATCTTTCCGTGCTCCTTGAAAAAGTCTCTAATCTTGTACTCTTGCAAATCGTCCTCGACACCAGTGATGAAAAGCGACATGATGTTTCGGTCCTTGGGTGGCAGCCAGTCTTGGGGGCCAGGAGGTAGTTGCGAAGCTGCTGGGAAGGCTCGTCTGTTGCCTCCAGGTCTAGGTCCTGCTCCAGATGCGGCGGCAGCTCTCGAGTCTCGTGTGCGGATGGGTCCCGGGCCAGCCACGCCGGCGCCAACGGCGGGATCGCCGCCAGAAGAGCTCTGCGATGCGCTGCCGTCTTCGATGGCCCGGCCTTTTCTGAAATAAGGCTTGCTCGCAGCCAGTCGTCTAAGCAGCTCTCGGGCCTTTTCGTCGGTCTGTTCGTATTGTTCGGTGCCTCCACGTCCTTCTTCGATTTCCTTCTCCTTGTTCTGTGCAAAGTATTCCCTGTTGACCTCGCTTCCAGGACCGGGCGCGACCATCTTGAGCGCAGCGTCGCGCACCGCTACGGGCAGGCCGAAGCTCAGATCGAGCATGCAGGTTTGACAACAGTTCTTGAGGCGTGCGCAGGTGAGGCAGATGTTGGTGCGCTTCTTGCGCCCGTGGGCTCTGTCGGCCGACCAGGAGAAGACGGTAAAAGGTCGCGTGCAGAGCTTGCACTCGGCGCCATAGTCCTCCTTGAGCATCTTGACGTAGGGGTTGTCGGGCAGGCAGTTTTCGCAGACCGACGGGAAGTCTGTCGACTCCCAGCCGGATCGGTTGAGATCTTGCTTGATCTGTGGCGGCATTTTGAGATAGGTTTATGGGCTTTGCGACAAGTAGATTTGATGCCCCAAGGATAACGCGAGCTGAGGTTTGGTTGTCTCAAGAGTGGCGATTAGCTCAGTGTTGAAAATGTGGCTGACAAATGACGACAAGCCTGTGCTGACGGAAAGTGGCTGGTGCTTGTTGCCAGTAGAGAAAAAAGCCAGTAGAGAACATTTGGAGCGAGCCGATCAGGTTTGGGCCATATTCGCAAAATCGACTACTGGTAGGTTCCTTATTACTGGCACAGTAGCTACAACTGGCCCGCATAACTGGGTGGGGGGAGCATATGTCCAAGGCCTAAAATAATCCGAGATACTAGGGGCAAGTGCTTGAGCGCGAAGCTCAGTGGATAAGTTGGCAGTGTAGGTTAGTGAGCACCCCGCCAAACTCGCCCAATTGTCCAGAATCCAGATATGCCGAAACATTGAGCACGCGATTTCGGATCTGCAAGTTGTGGGAATCGCATCGCAATGCATTTGTTTCATTGAATCATGGATATATGCTTCTATCTTCTGGTTATAGCTTAGCTTTGACTCTGTCTATATCGCTGACACATAGACCTCTGATTCTAGTCTCATCTCGTTCCTGCGCCTTCAGGATTCGTCTCAGAAGCTTCCCTGTTCCGTTTCTCGGCAGCGTCTTGGTGAATTCCACCTCTACCAACCACTTGTATCGTACCTTCTTCTGCTTGACCAGGTCAATCAATAGCTTTCCGATGGCTTCGCTCGGAGCAATTCCCTCCTTGACAACGACGTATGCCTTGGGCCGCTCTCCAGAGTATGGATCCGTGATTCCTAACACGGCGCACTCTTCAACATCCGGGTGTCCCATTAGGACATCTTCCAGCTCGGCCGGCGGCACTTGAAGCCCCTTGACCTTGATCATCTCCTTGATTCTATCTTCTATGTAGATCAGGCCGTCTTCCGTGATGTGGCCAACATCGCCAGTATGGAGGAAGCCGTCGTCGTCAAATGACTCCTTGGTCGCTGCAGCATTCCCCAGATAGCCCATTGCAATCTGCGGCCCAGCTGCACATATCTCCCCTGTTTCGCCGGGCCTCATGAGCTTGTCTGGATCGTCCAAAGATATCACCTTGGCTACTGTATTCGCCATGAGTAGTCCGCCACTTCGAGCATATTTGAAATCAAAATGCGAAGGCGGATGGGATGAGATGCACGCAGTCGACTCGGTGGCACCGTAACCCTGACGAAATCCAGTATCAGGAAACTTTTGATGCAGTTGCTCGGTAATCTCTGGGAGACACGGAGCCGACCCCGACGACCAGCGCTTGACGATCCGCCTAAGATCCGGCAAGTATTTGTCGACGACTGGATCGCGCACGATCCGGACAATGATGGGTGGGACGAGGATCAATTCCTCCATCTGGTACTTGATGATTGCTTGCAGCATGGCATCCATGGTGAATTGAGGCAGCATGATGCTCTCTCCGTTCATGAATACTGGATAGCTGCAAAAGCGCACCAGCCCAGTAATGTGAAAGAGTGGCATGACTGCCAAGATACGGTATCTTCCATCATTCGGCAACACCTGCAGTTGCCGTAGCTGATGACACTGAGCAATCACATTATGGTGCGACAGCATCACCGCCTTTGGATGGCCAGTCGTGCCAGAGCTAAAGTTTAGGTAGCCGCATATGTCCTTGTTGGTCTGTCCCTTGGGAACTTTGAAATATGGGACCGGGCTATATCTTTCGCTGTCATACTGAGCAATCAGATCCTGTACACTGAGATAGCCCGGTGCTGAACCCTCGAGAAGAAAGACGTGCTTCCTGGGGATGCCTGCTTGAGTGGCAGCATCTACTGCGATATCTAACGAGCCAGGCAGGGTCATGAGGATCTTTGCTTCTGCAGTCTTCAGGGCATAGGCCATTTCTTCTACAGTGTATGATGGCGATGCACCATTGACTCGCCCTCCTGTTTGGAAAAGATTAATATGCGTGTGACTCGACAACAAATTATTCGAACTGACCGATCCTCACGGTCGCCCACATGACTACAGGGTACCATATCGTGTTTGTGCTGAACAAGGACACAGTCTGCTCTGGTGCAAGGCCATATCTGCGAGCCAAAACTGTGCTCAACTTGGTCGCCTTGTCCTTGACGGCAGCAAAATCAAGTCGCTCCCCCGTATTGGCGTTGCTGTAGCCACCAAGGGTCGCATGATTTTGTTGACAGAGCGGAGAAAAGTCTCGAGACTCAAAAGCCCATTCCCAGGTTGTGATTTGCGTTGGAACTACGGTAGGTTCATGTCAGTTAAAGTAGGTTCGTTCCTGCGCCTATATTGCATTTAGACTTTGGAGGGTCCCGGCCTTACTGTCCAAATGAGGGTGCCGCGATTCCCAAAGAGTCATATTGCCGATTCGAATTTGGATATCAATGGGATCCGGTCTGGGCGATTTTATGAGGAATCTTTAACACAGCAAGAAAACAAATGCAGATGACTCTATCGTGACTCTTGCGAATGTGCACCTCCACATAGTGACGTGAGGTACTCCCTCTTCACCACACAAGGCGGGGGGATTGCCTCGGCAATATTATTAATAGCACCATCCATAGTCGTCTGTCGAAAGAGGGTAATACATTTGGGGAAAGGTCGGACCTGGGGTAGGTCACGAGCAACTCCGAATTAGGTGCACTGCAGCACCTGTGGGGGGTCTATAAGAGCGCCAAGAATTTGCTGATTAGTCGAGGCCGCCGAAAGAAGGAAAAACCGAATAACCTAAATACTTTATATAGCTACGTCGTACCCTGAACAGGAATGAGAAGAAAGTCAAACAAAATATGCTTTACTATTTTTCCATTGGTCCATTTTGATTCCATGCGACTGACTGTGCTGCTGATTCTCCACGATAGGACGCCAATTTCTACACACACACGGGATACCCATTGTAAATCGCATCAGCATTAGAAGTCGATATCACAATGCACATGGTTATCGATGTGACGTCCTAGGAACATTTTTATGGTGACCGTAGATGCCTACAAGTACACAGCTCCCATGATAGTATTTATAGGAAAGCAAATTTACTACTCATTCTTGCGTATCCATCAGGAAATATGTACCCAGGGTAGTATCCATGGTCCGCATCGTAATTTCGTGTAAAGATACGGCAACTAGTAGCTTTTTTTCAAGATGTTTCAGCTGCTATGTTCTCTGAGCTTTTCATGTCCAGAAGAATGCGGTCCACTTCAGGTATCTAAAACCAGTGGACATTCAAAACCACAGACTTGGATGGCTAAACGGTATCATAAACTGCAGTTACGACCCTATGACGCCGAGGACACCGGTTTCTGTCCACGTATCATGATTGACTTTGTATGTGGAATGTTTTTAACGTCTCCGACTGACAGATTTACCAAATTAGCCCACACTTCCTACGCACGCTGCAAGCATAATTCTTTAATCGGCCGACGTTCTGGTTGCTCGGTGAAGCTGATGCTGATTTTCTTTCTCCGTTGTCATTGTTTACATCGCTACTCAGGGCATAAATATCCAGATCACGGCCCTCCGCCATAGCGACCCATCTTTCCTCTACACCATTTCTCTTCCGCATCACTTCTCTTGGAGTATTGCGAAATATTCTAGCTTACCACATCTTACTTTACCATCGCTCTATCCATCGCTCTAAACTTCTCTTCTCATCATCAACATCAGTATCATACTGAGATTTCACTATCAAAACAATAGTACACGTCCAGCATTCAATATGGACTTCCAAACTGCACCAGCCCACGCTGCCGTGGAAAGCCAACAAGGGTCTACCACACTTCAACCCCCGTCGCAGTCTTCCGACCCCCAGGAGATTTCTCCAGGCGAGATATCCATACTGACCCCGGAAAACTGCGCCGGACATCTTGGCTATGACTTTTCCACTCAAAAGAAGTGGAAGATTCTCATCGTCATCTTCCTGGTCCAATGTTCGATGAATTTCAACACATCGCTCTACTCCAACGGACTCACTGGCATCAGCCAAGAATTCAACATTACAACACAGGATGCTCGAACGGGAGCCGCAATCTTTCTAATCACGTATGCCTTTGGCTGCGAACTGTAAGTGCTTCGCTAATCTTACCCTTCAATTGTATGCGGCCAGATCATGCTGCTAACAAATTCTAGCTGGGCCCCCTGGTCCGAGGAGTTTGGTCGACGATGGATCCTTCAAGGCTCACTGTTACTCGTCAACTTGTGCGCTCTGGGCGCCGCTCTTGCCCAAAACTACCCCGTGCTTGTCGTCTTCCGCGCTTTTGGTGGCTTGTTCTCGGCCGGCGGTAGCATCACTTTGGGCATTGTTGCTGACATGTATACTGCCGGTACACAACAATATGCTGTGGCTTTTGTTGTCCTGTCTTCTGTTGGAGGTTCAATCTTTGGTCCCATCATTGGTGGCTTCCTTGAGAGCTTTCTTCACTGGCGCTGGTGCATGTGGCTTCAGCTCATTGTCGGCGCATTCGTACAAGTTCTCCACTTCTTTCTCGTTGACGAAACGCGAACCACTGTCCTCATGGTCAAGCGCGCCAGGGAACTTCGCGCGGCCAACGAGATTGTGTACGCACCCGACGAATTCAGAACCTGGAAGGAGAGACTGGCACCCAAGGAACTCGTCACACTCTGGTTGCGTCCATTCAAAATGTTTTTTACCGAGCCCATTGTACTTGTCCTCTCCCTTCTCTCTGGATTCAGCGACGCCCTCATCTTCATGGGCTTTCAATCATTTGGTCTTGTCTACGAACTCTGGGGATTCACACCATGGCAGATTGGTCTGACATTCGTGGCTATTGGTCTCGGCTACCTTGTCGCCTACCTGACCTACTTCCCCGCTATCAACCGAAACATTCACCAAAGGCTCATGAGACCAGACGATGAATTCGCCAATTACGAGGGTCGCATGTGGTGGTTGATGTACACGGCACCATGTCTCCCCATTGGCCTCTTCATGTTTGCGTGGACCAGCAACGCAAGCCTTCCCTGGATCCTGCCTGTCATCGCATCGGCCATCATCGGAATCGCCAACTACTCTGTGTACATGGGCACGATTGACTATATGGTAAGTATACTCTTCCACCATCGGTTTGACTAGTCATGCTAACTGTTGTCTCAGGTGGCTGCATATGGTGAATTTGCAGCATCAGCCACAGGTGGAAATGGCTTCGCACGGGACTTCCTGGCTGGTGTCCTCACCTGGGCCGCCATCCCCTACTACGACTCTTTCAAGAATATCACGACTCAACCATTGCAGTGGGCCAATACTGTTTTGGCTTTTGTCAGCCTCCTCTTGGTTACCTCCACCATGATTATCTACTTCAAGGGCCCTTCCCTGAGGCAGAGATCAGCGTTTGCCCGGAGGCTGGCCGATGACAACAACTCGTCAGGCGATATGAGCGTCTCGGCGTCTGCCCCCCCAGTGGTCCCTACCACACATCGGATGCCATTGTGAACGACACTGGATCAGAAGACCAGACCTGAGGCACGTGCTGTCGTGCACGATACACAGGAGTGTGTTTTCTTGTACTGAAAAGGGCAAAACCAATCGGCGTACTTTGGTGTTGGCAAGATAAAAGCTGATTCTTGGGAAATTGTTTTGGACAGCTTGGGAGGAAAAGGTGTTTGGAATACAATCGACCCGTCACCCGGGTATCGATCAGAGGTTTTGTTGGCATTGAATGGGGAACTGGGGATCATGGAGTTTAAGGAAGTTGGATTTGGTCATCATTTGTACTCGGCGAAAATAATCGAGACTTGCACAACCCAATAATCTGATCAAACTTGCGGACGTGAATGTGATGATGTCGCAAAAGTGTAGTAACAACCTCCTGACGATCACATGTTGCCATATACTAGATGGCCCCTGAGCACCACTTCAGCATTCCTTTTGTTGCTCGATAGAACTGATGCAGTGTTATTGACAGTTCCATTATCAGTATTTCTCTTTTCATATGGACACTGGTTGGCTGAGTGTGGCGCATTGGCGGTTCTGCTATCATGCTTGCCTCTTAATGATGTTGGATTGTTTGTGAGTTATGCTTGCCTCAGAAGACCGGCACCAACACGGGTGAGAACTCTCACTATTAGTTGACCCTTGTCAACATCCTTGCTGACGAGTTCATGAAAGGAAAAGGGGTCGTGAATAATAGGAACGGTTATGAAGGGGGTTTTGGAGACGATAAATCAACTCGAAATGTTCGTGGGGGACGTGAAGAAATATATACACGTACAGGGTTGGTGTTTTCCTTTTGCAGTCGCACTTGTAGGTGGGGATCTGCGAAGATCAGCCCTTGCTTTAGGCTCATCATTCAGGCACATCTATGGATCCACGCGATTGCGAAGCATAACCTGATTTCATTCGCATGATCCTCAAAAATGCACATGATGCCAAGTAAACCGACACATGTTGAGTTCTTAAATGTTAATATCGGCCCGTGAGGACCCTTAATGTTCCGGGATGGACTACAACGGATACCTAGTTGAATAAATATTTACATGCAATCTCAGCAGTCGCAACCAATTGTGCCACCCTTTTGGCCAAGAGAGTGTCATTCGCAACGCTTGGCATCCCGGAGGTGGTCCGAACGATGTCCGGATCTGTCATTTGTGAGCAAGTGACACTGGTCAAGCTTTTTTCCCCTGCGAGTCTACTGCTTCCCAGCCACCCGCAGCTGTATTCATCATTCGGTGCTTTTTAATGGCTTTCAGCAGGGAATATCACGAGAACGAGTGGTGAAACAGCTTCCCGCAAAAATGAAAACCCGAAGTTAACGGACCGAGAAATGGTTTGATTTAAGCTATGAGCTCACTTCCGAAGCCGGAGATACTGAAATGCCGATTTTTGTACCATACAGTGGTTGATACGCCAATTATTGGTTACTGTGGTTATGCTGACGACGCAAGGCTCCAGCTTAGTCATGAATATACAACATAATTCATCTTCGATCTATTGTTTTCTTTTCCCTTGATATTTTCCACCTCAAGGCCATACGAGTCTGCTAAGACTACTGAAAAATCACAATTAAGTTGTCCTGAAAATGAAGTTTTCGCAATACTTTTCAATGAAATTTGTCCCTTCTGCGTGGTTCATTAATCATAATTGAGTGACTTTCCAACATGATCCCAAAGGCCTACTGGAGTTCTTCTACAGACGCCATCTCCTCTATATCCCTTGCCCCTTAGATCGTGATTTTGAATGCCCAAGATTCCAATGATAGAACTGCGCGATAGAGCAGTCTTGTGTCGTTCATGATAGTTCTTGACTGTTCTACCAAGAGGTTATTGGCAGCATTGTTAACCTGACTGCCAGATCTCCCGCTAGGCGAAAATGGGAAATCCCAGGAGATTTGGTAGAGGTTGATCTTCAAAGACATTGCCTTGTCATTGATGCACCAGATACTCCTTCGTACTATCGACTCGTTTCCAGATATGTTTAAGTACTTCCAACTAATGGTATTGCCCTGATCCAGGTGAACCTTTGACTCCCTCATATAGCTGAGTATAAAGGTGACGAATTTCATGCAGTCCTGTAGAAACTTGCGAGAAGCAATGATCAACAAATCCGTAAAATCGCTCGTATTGATCTTTTGTACGATGAGAGTCAGCAGTTCATTATTTGATTCAAGGCACTGCTGGAATAGTAGCTGGATTGATTCTGCCACCGTTGGATTCTTCCCATCCAGCCGAGCCCAATATTGTGAATTCGTTATCTCAATTGCCAGTAGCGAATCGCAGTCCTTACTGATGCAATCTATGACTTGAGAGCAAGACGAGTCGCTGTCGTTGTAAGCCTTAGGTAGGGCGTTGCAGACGATTTGCAGTAACTCTGCTGTCTTTCCGCTGGGTTTCGATCGAAAGTCGCACCAAAGATTGGCGAGCGCCACGAGGATGGTCATCGTGTCTCTTGTAGTATCGGAACAGGCTACAGCAATGGCTGCCTCGATGATTCCCTTTTTATTAGATCGACGATGGCCTTTCGTGCATGTAGGGCAATGGATGAGCAGTTGCTGGTCCGGCGCCGGCTTGATTAGGCCCTGTTGGAGAAGCGTGGCGATGAAAGGGCTGGGAACGCCAGACTCGCCATGTTCACAAATGTAGGTATAAGTTTTCGGTGAGTCTCCTGCATCTGTCATTTTGTTGTGCTGTCAGGTACGCGTGTTGATGGATTGATGGACGGTACAAGCCGAGTAGGGTAAGGATAAAAGTTCAAAAGAGTCTTGACCAGAGTATTAAGTAGGCCAGTACTAGGCACAGCTACAATATTCCCCGTGATAGAAGGTTCCAGATCACCATATGTTCTGCTACATATTGAAACCGTTCTCGGACCCAACTTCTAGAAACCTCGGCAAATTCTTTGTCAAGGTGCTAATAAAAGCTTTGGTGTATGTCTGAGGCTCAAACTCAATGTGCTCGTACCAGTTCTAACGGTAGCAGATGACTGATAGAGGTGGTCCCAATTGCCGTCAATATCTACGCACAAGTGATGAGATTGAAGTTCATTTGACTGCGAAATTTGCAGTGGCTACCTACATATAGTCATATGTATGACATGATACGAACGGAAGTGGGAATCTGGACTGACACCATCTGTTGGAACGGGCTTTCATGATGTGCAATACAGATACTGAAGCTTCAATCTCTCGCATGTCACAACAGAGTAGCGACGAAAGAGAAGGAGCTCGCTCGATACGCGCCGAGAAGCGCGTCTGTAACACAAAGTTTATGGGCGCCAATCTTCGTCGGGGCTTTCGACGGACCCACCAGTCTGAGCTATTACAGAGAGGTACACCTGCTACTGCCTGGGATACCCAGCTATTAATCACTCTGCAGATTGAATTAATTCGAGTCACTGTAGAGAGAGAGACAAGACAATGAAAAGGAATACCGCCCACATGCACACTCCTATGCTGCACTAGGTGCACCATTTCTGAACACGCTTCCATACGGTCTCAGTTTGTTGGTGGGGCGCGCACGCATATTATTCTTGCTATGGCACAATAGGATCACCGCACATTTGCTCCGAAACAATTAAATTGATACAAGCTCTGGAGAAAGAGTGGTTCGTCGAAATGCCATTGATTTGACAATGTTCTTGGATTTATTATTCTTTGTGAATTTGTTTATTGCAGCATGTAGCAAACAAGCTGCAAGGTTGAAGTAAAGAGAAAAAGATGATCCGACTCAAGACGAGTTACCACACCTTAAAAAATCCCGATAAGGCGTGACTCAAATTACTTTGACACGTTACCTCTGCCCAACTCTACATATAAAGCAGCAGATACTATTCGGTTACTGAAAGAATTGATATTTCGCACCACAATTCTCCCTCATCACTCAATACTATTTCTTCATCACCAACACCCTCATCACGAGAAATTCATTACAAATCTCCATAACCACCGCAACCAATCTCCACTACCAAGAAGTCAACAACCGCGTCCAACTGCAACATGCTCTCAGCAGGGCCAGATCACCATCAATCCGTGGACTTGGGGTCAATGAGTTCCAAGCCTTTCACAGTTCATGATCCTTGCGTCCTCGGGCCCGACTTCCAACGGTGTGCTCCTGATGAAGCTATCAATCAGGTATGCCTAGACGAAGAGATCCTTTATCGCTCCTGGTACTTGACGGCCACGTCCAACTCAGAGTGGCTAAAGTACGGGGCCGATTTCATCTCGGTAGTGTATACGAGGAAGACACCGGCGAACGTCCAGTTTCCAGTCCTAGTAGAGCACGCCAAATGTGTTCTAAAGAAGATACC
This sequence comes from Neopestalotiopsis sp. M2102B, assembly GCA_023628315.1. Taxonomy (NCBI): domain Eukaryota; kingdom Fungi; phylum Ascomycota; class Sordariomycetes; order Amphisphaeriales; family Sporocadaceae; genus Neopestalotiopsis; species Neopestalotiopsis sp. M2102B. The sequence goes on from JAMAKW010000049.1 coordinate 123,542, forward strand.
GGAGGACGAGGTGCCCAGACAGTCGACGAAGAACAGGACGGACCTGAGAAGGAAACGTCTCCAGCACGCGATTCGCTCTGCGTCATGGAAGCGCTACATCATTCGGGTTGTCGACGGCTGGGCAGCGCAACACGAGAGCTCGAGGATGGCGACACGGCTTCGCTTCTTGGTGACGCCAATATGGCAGGTCATTGGTCTGGGAGTCATCGAGGACCTGGAAGTCGACGTTTTTCTTGCTTATAGAAATAAGACCCTATTCATGCCACGAGAGCTCATGCTGTATTCCCGTACCCAGCCCGAGAAACTGTGGAAGCTTGTCGCAGCAGTGGAGTACGAATTGAGTCTCCTGAGAGACCCAAAGCTCGATGACCTGGTCAAGACTTGGAGAATCGTCTCAAATTAATTATCACTTGACTTGGTCATGTGGTAGTGCCATTGATGGTCGCTATCTTCACAGTCATGGATAATCGTCACATCACGTCGTCTTTGCCCATATTGGCTGGCTCTTCAGCGTGTTTCTTCTCTCGCTTTGTATGCATGCGCGCTACACTGATTAACCCAGCAATAATTCCCCCCCTCCCCCCCGACACCATTTCCTTCCTTAATTCCCGTTAATGGGAATAATGATTAATATACTTAATTTCAACACGACCACTGATACTCGAGTTCGACCATTTACGTAACACGTTCTGGCAGATAATGAAACGTTTCATTCTGGTGCATTCCAAGACCGTATTGCTTTGAATGTTGCTTATTTTGGTAATGGTAACTTCAACCTCGTCACAATCTGGCAAGACTGGAGTCTGTGTAATTTCAAATTCCAACTCCAGACGGAGTGCCTATAGTGGCGACTGTTCTTTCCCCGGCACATGACCAGTTATTTTCCAAAATCAACTTCATCTACTTCAGGAAACTACCATTGGTTTTGGCCAGCTGCTCGTCGTAATAGGGTTGAAACGCAAGCCATCCTTTCTCTGGACTGCCTACTTGAGGGGCAGTAAATTCGGCCTCCTCATCACTGATAATGATTTTCTGGTGGCCACTGCCGCGCTCTGCTGCATCGACCAGGAGTTGGGCGTGGCAGGTCTTGTCGAGGCTTAAGAACCAAAATGCTGCCTCATCGACACTCCCGCCAACCTAAATTCGGTCAGAGGTCTGTAGAATGATCACGAATACAGAGTCTTGGTGCGTAAACCTACAGTAAGCAATCCGTGGTTCTGCAAGATGGCAGCCTTGCAATCCCCAAGCGCCGCAGCGATGCGCTTCCCTTCTTCGCGGTCCAAGACCACACCACCAAACTGGTTGTATACGGCATGACTCTTGTAAAAGCGCAAGGCGTCTTGAGTAATCATGTCGAGCTCCCGACCAAAGACACTAAAGGCCTTTCCATGGACCGAATGTGCGTGACATGCTGCATGGACATCTGGTCTGGCCTTGTGGATCTCCGAGTGGATGGCAAATGCGGCGGCATTGATGGGCTCATCGCCTTCCACCACCTCGCCGTCCTCGTTGACGAGGATCAAGTCCGAGACCGAAATTTGCGAAAAATGCATGGATAATGGATTGAGCCCTTTGAATTGAGTCAGCACGCACCAATTCACTCAGAGAACAGGGAAGCCCACAAAAGTGATCGGTTAAGATCGGGTCGCGGACAGATACATGTCCAGCAATACCCTCGTCAAAGCCTCGATCGGCAAACACGCGAAACGTGGCCGCTAAGTGCTGCTTCCGGTAGAGTCTCTCCTCCTCAAGGGTCTCGAACTTGGGGTAGGATCGGATTCTGAGTTTCCTTCCGTTCTTCGCTTTGCCCAGGGCGCCGGAGGCAGAGTTGGTCTTGTCTTCGTGCTGGAGCACGGTCGCCGCGGGAGCCATAATGAAATGTGGAGGCAGAGGAGTGGGTTTCGTTGCTCAGTGGGAGTTGATCATGTAAGGCACAATCACAGCGTGTCTCGCTCTGCTTTGTTATCGCCACTATCTTAACGAAGATGGATACTATCGAGTCGCCTTCAGTATTTCAGGGTGGCAACTCTGCTAACGTCTACACTGCCATGACCCCGCGTTTTCAGACCCTGCCGCTAGGTATTCGGTTGTATAGTCCGGGAATAACATCCAATGCTTGGCGTTTGATTGGCACGGCTACAGCCCCACATACCGCGTAGCCCATCTTCTAATCAAACGCTCAATCCAGACTCCTATGCCCTTCGTGAGGGCCAAAATTGCAGTGAAAGTAAGCTAAAAACCTACGGTCTGGGATTTGCATTGGTCAGGTATTCTGCATGGTACCTGCACTTCGCGGCCACCACCCGTGGAAGAGATACTTACCGTTATTCTTTCCAGCCATATGTAAGTCGAAAAGAAGTGACACCACATGGGTGAGCTCGACACCAGTTCTAGCACCATCCAAGCAAAAACCATGTGCTAGCTGCTCCGGCATAGCGACAACAGCTTGGATGATTACTCAGGTTTTCAAATTTGCCCCATTACTCGTGGAGTACTGATTTATTGATAGGCTATGGAGCATCCTACCTACTCATACATAGTCGCATGCGATCGACCTATGTATCGCAATATCCCACCAAGCCATAGGCGCAAAAGAGGGAGCTCCACACCCAGCTCAGGCTAGTGTAGAGCTGGACACAAAATCCGTGAACTGTCGTTGCAAACGTCTTGGAGCCCGATTCATGCGGAGTCGGGTGTGGCCAGAGGAATCACCAAGCAGCTGTCGTATTGCCCACCGGTGTAAATATTGTGGAGGCCAACATTCGTATCAATTGGCTCTTGTCCAGGCAATGCATCCGGCGTCGGTTCCAGCATATGACCGGCCACGCGCAACATGATGCCTTCACCTTCCTTGAAGATCATACCCATGGGCAACAGGGTGATTTCCAGTGGCACGACCTTGCCAGGCGGAATCTTGTCCTCGCGATCGTGTGCATAGAATATTTCTTGTTTGTCGCTGCTGCACTTAGTCTCATCACGAGAGACTGCATGAGACGCGCGGAGGTAGCCCTCGGGGCCATAGTACTGAATGTGCGAGTTGGGCGTGATGTCCGTCGCGGAGCAGGGTACCGGGTAGTTCAGGGCCACGAGCGGGTTGCCTTTGCTATCAATTTTACGGACCTGCACGATAATGTCCATACCGTCATGTTCGTCGCACGACATCCACAACTTGACTTTGGGATAACCAATGAGCTCGGTATATGAGTTGAAGTAATAAGTGAAATCCTGTGTATCAAATTAGCACCAATTGTGAACACAGCTGCGGGCGATGCAAGAAACGAACAGAAGACGCGGTATGGCTATGGCCCTCGTGAGAAACTTTGCCCACTGCATCTGGCTTAGATAGAACAAGACTATTGGAGGATGCGTCGAGGTAAATGGTCTTGAGCTGTTGTCGCTCCAAGGGAAAGGTAGTCTCTGCCCTTTGATGCACATTCGGGAGCGATCCTTCGAAGCCAAACAAGGACAATCGGACCTTTGGGGTGTCCTCCTCCCAACCGTTTAAGATCCCCTTGGTATAGCGATCGAAGAATCGTTGCAAGTCGTCGTTGGAGTCGGGGCGGTGAAGATCATACCACTCAAAGTCGGTTGTGACGCGCAGCCACTTCTGAGTTGACTTGGAATTGCGGAACGCGTTGAAGGAGCCGGGACAGTGGAACAAGATCCACCCGGCGCAAACGTACATCGGGATATCAATGTTCTCAACGTTGACCAGTTTCTCGGCCCAGAAGTCATCGAAAAGCGGCCGTTTGACGAGCATCTTGCGAAGGTCCTCAATCTCATCTTGACCAGCAAAAACGCTGTAGAAGAGATCCAAAAACGGGCCTCGGGAACTCGTGATACCCCCCGCAGCCACCAAGTGGCGGTAGATGTCTGTGAATCCCCACCATGGTGCAATGCACTTTAGAGCAGGATGATGCTGTCGCGACGCATAGTTCTGCTGCGCAACAGACAGCCATGAATTGCCCGCCATGCACACGGAGCCATTCGACCACGGCTGCTTGGAAATCCATTCAATGGTGTCGTGGATATCTTCCGCCTCCTGAGAGCCCCACATGAAGAGCTTGCCCTCGGAGAAGAGACCACCACGCGCGTCTGGGTGCACTACTGCGTAGCCGCGATGGCACCAATCGGCAGGATCTGGACCTTCGAACTTTTCGTACCCGGATGTCTGCGAGACAGGCACTCCCATGCGGTAGGGGAACATGTCAAAGGTTGTTCGACCGCCATTCTTGCCATACGGGCTCCAGACAATGATGGCGGGTACCTTGTCCGTGTCGGAGGTGGCTGGTCGAAAGACGTCGGCTCTCACCTAAGCCGATAACGAAGGGGAATAAGTGATCGTAAACGCAACGAAAGTAGATTGAGTTGATCCTGTAGAGCTACAAAAGAGAAGCGCTGAAGAGCTATCTAATATACCCAAGCAGGTGATCTGCGGTGGGTCATCTACGTCACGTAACATCGGCATAAATCTTGGCGGTGTCGCGCATCTCCACGGTGATGTTCTTTTCGAAAATTGTATCATCTCGAAATGATTTTCTGCCCTCAGCTTTGACGTGTCCAATCTTTAGGGTTATAGACTCATACGGCGTGAGGTTTAGCTTGTACGTCGCAAAGATTGGATGTTGGGAAGGCGTGGGGAGCTTGGTAAACTCCAGGTCTGGAAATTCGGCAAGAAGCTTTTGGGTAGTTGACGCCATGGCGGAAGGGATGATCCAGAATCTGTAAAGATGAATATAGGATTCAGAAGTTGGAGGTCTCGAGCTTCTGTCTATATATACGTTCCCACGAATGAGGTCCTGCGGTCTCGTTATTGCGATGCAAGACGAAGGCATCCATCCGAGGACATGGCCGAAGTCCTCGGACGTCATTACATATCCGAACGGTACGGCCTATCGCTACAAATACACGGAAGCATTGCTAGGCCGGGCAGTGGCCGGTGATCGCGGCCCGCGGACATGATTTTATGTCCGAAGGGTGGAGCGTCTCGCCGTACCACACTGGACTAGGGCTTGGCTGTATAGGAGGTGTGATTTTGTATATTATGTAAGGTGGAGATCTAATCATCCTTCAGCTGCAACCGGTTCTGCTGCAGCGCTCGCCGGCGTCAAGTCATATCTGCTAGGTCTGATCTGTTTTAAGCTTAAAGAAAACTGGATCAGCTTCAAGTGCCTGCTGCATGCTGCCCCACATACGGGGCATACGTCCATAGCTGTCTGCAGTCAACATATCTGCCTCCTTAAATGAAACCAGTATACTTTTCAGATGCTCCTTCAATTGCCTAGCTCATTACTAGATATGCGTGGCCCGTGAACAGCTGGAAGATTAGTGTGCATTTGGATCTTTCCGCAAAAATGGAGCGTGTTTTGGCAACGCCACGATTTGAGTTAGCCACGCAAAATAGTATAATAGATAGACTGTTGAGCCACATACTCAGCCTGAGATGCCCACACCACAAGTGCGTTTCCTGCCAAAATGGTGACTGCGCGAATAAATATTACTGACGACTAAAGTAGCTAACATACTGCAAAACGTCATTCCTGCATTGCGCCATGAAAGGTATGTTGTAAGACAGCCAAACGGACTGGCCGCTGGCTGTTGCGGCGGGAGGAGGAGCGCATTTGATCACTCCCTTGCCTACCCAGTATTCCCGGTCAATCCATGCTGCTTCTGTGCAGGCTACAAAGACTCGCTAAAACCGGATGACCAGTTTTGTTGCTTTCCGGAACACTTTGCGCGCGTATTCGTTGAAGTGTACATACCTACCTCCTAAGCAGTGCCTGGCGTGCTTACAGCCCTGGTCGACACAAACTTGACAGTGCATATAATCCTGGACCTAGTCACAGGGTGCCCATGTCCTCCACGCATGCACGACAGGGGAGCAACCGGTCTCACTCGGAGATAAACTTCCGCGTCACAAAGTTGAAGCTGCTGCAGTCCAATGTTGTCATGACGTCAATTGCTACATTATCATTGGTAAATGTTCTTTTGTACCAGCGCCATAAGCTCAGAATAAGAGGTGAAACATAAGCGAGGGCGGTTGGCCGATACGAAAGGCAGACAATTGTCGTCCTTTCCCGTACAAGTCTCTTGCGCTCCAATAGTAGTAACCCGTAGTTGATTAGGGCCTTTATAGTTTCTGTGTCCTGAATCATCATGAGCCAGGCGGTCTCTTCCTCTCTTCTCATTATGTGTCAAGCAGCTTGATCCAAAAGAATTGTGCTATTCCATCTCTTATTCCAGTGTTTGACTATCGTCGCTGGACGCACGGTTAGACAAGGTTGACGAGCCGTATCGAGTGTTGCCAGTATTCTTCACAGACATGGCTTCAGTAACGGTGCTAGAACCTGTCGACAAGATAGAACTGAGCGCATTCCCACAAGCCCCCCAGAAAGCAGTTCCGAGAACCTATCCTTTCGCGCCTCAAGATGAAGACCCTTCAAAAGTCAGGTCAACGCCGTTTACACCCGCAACATCTTCCCCAAACTCGTCTCAACTTGAGCAAGATGTCGAAAGGAGCACGCCGGGAAGCCCAAGCGAGCGCGCTGTCCCTGCTCTCGATACTTTACCAAGCCTCACCAATCCGTCAATGAACAAGTACAGGTTTGGGGCGCTGTGCGTACAGACGTTTCTGGCTGGTCTCACTGACTCGGCTCCTGGTGCTCTGATCCCTTATATGGAAAAGTGAGTACTGAATAAATGCCGCGCATGCATCGCATTGGTACTAATGCTGAGTTCTTCACCAGGTTTTACAACATAGGTTATGCGGTTGTATCCCTAATTTTCATAAGCAATGCAGTAGGCTACATTATAGCCGCGCCCTTTGTGACAGCGCTGCAGACACGTCTTGGGCGCGCAAAGGCGCTCGCATTATGTGACTTGCTCATAGTGGCTGGCTTCATTCCCTTGGTGGTCGCGGCGCCGTTCCCGGCCGTAGTGGCCGGATACCTCGTGGTGGGTTTCGGATTCGCCGTTAACCTGTCCATCTCCAACGTCTTCACGGCGAACTTGCAGAATGGCACCACGCTGCTCGGGATCATGTTTGGCAGTTACGGAGTTGGCGGCATCGTCGGGCCCTTGATTGCCACAAGCATCGTGTCGACTGCAGGACCCGACGCATGGCACCACTTCTACTTCCTCACCGTTGCGCTCGCACTATCTGCAGCCGCCTTCTTCACTTGGGCCTTCCGCGGCTACGAGCGCGAATCGGAGCTACCTGTGGACTCGCAGCGACTGACGACAGCTCCTAGCAGTGCCGGTAATGGAATACAGGCACACATTGCCGGGATGCTGCGCGCCATGAAGTCGCGTGTCGTGCTGCTCGGCGCCATCTTCATCTTCGCGTACCAGGGCGCCGAGGTCTCCATCTCCGGCTGGGTCATCTCCTTCCTCATCGCCGCCCGCGGCGGCGATCCATACTCTGTGGGAAACGTGACCTCGGGCTTCTGGGGAGGCATCATGATTGGCCGGTTCGCGCTGTCGCCGCTGGGCGCCCGCGTCGGCGAGAAGCGCTTCGTGTATTGCCTCACGGCCGGCGCCGCCGTCTTTCAGCTGCTCGTCTGGCTCGTGCCCAACATCATCAGCAATGTCGTCTCCCTGGCCATCGTCGGTCTGCTTCTAGGACCAGTCTACCCTTGTGCGATTACTGTCCTAGCTCGCGGCCTCTCGCGCCACGAGCAGGTTAGGGGACTTGGTGTCGTTAGCGCTTTCGGCAGCTCTGGCGGTGCTGTCGCCCCGTTCCTGACGGGTTTGTTGACCCAGGTCGCTGGAACGTTTGTGCTTCACCCCATTGCAATTGGGCTCTTTGTTGTGATGTTGGCGTGCTGGTATCTGCTACCACCTATCAGGAAGAGAACGGAGTAAGAACGTATATACATTTTGTTATGTTTTCGAATACATCATGTGCCTGGTCACGGAGATGAGGGGACTCGCGCATAGTGTCTGTGCTTGGTATAAATGTTATGGGGTTTTCTTGGTTACGGAACGCCTTGGAATAAGTATAAGGCTATGAAGCGATGTTGGCGGAATTGTGGTAATGATATGACTGTTCGAGTTATATGGCCTATTTGTCAATTTGTTTGTCCGTAAGACCATTTTGATATTTGTTATTTTTGCTATCCTTCCAATGATAAGTTGTGTGTTCATGGTCACATGTTGTGAAACATCGTGACACTGAATGCAAAACCCGTTAATTTTCCAGGACATAATCTAACCCACATGGCATAGCGGGTACTACCGAACGATCATTCGTGTCGGCCATCAAGAAGCAGGTGTGGGGATTATAAGAGCAAGAAGCAGGACGCGACAGTCCAGGGATCTCGTCGATCTCGATGATTGACATTCTGATGCAACTACAGTCCGCGGCTCTACCCGACCTTAACCCCTGCATCCCCACCATACTGACCAGCATAGATCCCTCATGTCTACCGAGTGTCAGCATGACGTCTGATTACCTTGAACTGTCAGCAAAGTAAAGTCAGCGCCCAAAGATCTATGCGCTGGGTTGATACCGGCCAGCGCACAAGACAAATGGTCATTTGCAAGGACAGTTCAAACATTATGTGTGAGCAAAGGCGAGAATCAGTCTAGCAAAAGGTTGATGTCATTTCTAGACTTTGAAAGTTGTGACATTACCGTAGATTGTGATTGAACTGTTTCGCACAAGCTGATGAGTGACGTCATGTCCTAGAAATCGACAGTAAGTATGATGAGTATACCAGGTTCCACGATTGCATAGCGTTGTACAGATTGAAGAAAGCATGGTGGCTACAATTTCCGTCTTTCTGGTTGAAGTGATTCTCAGGTCTTAGGGAAACTGCCATGCTGACATCCGGTGAAGATCATTTCTCATCTGGGCGAAATCATTCATTGAATAAAGGCTGCAGAGGAATACAATATCAAGGGATTCTCATGTCCTGATATATATCCTAAGAGTTTATTAAGTATAGTGATCCCCTACGTTGAATGTCAGTCTGACTTGTGATCATATTTCCCATTAATTGTTTATTTAACACATACACTCAAGAGGATTGCTTTTAATCTCGAAAGTCCACAAATCTCAAGATGGCCACAGTCAGTATAGAGCAATCTTATGCGAACGATACGAACCTGCCAATTATACCAGAGCTGCCCGATCTTGAGTCGTGCGAATTTCTAAATGCCCCCCGAACAGACTGCTGCGAATATCCGCAGTCATCACTTGCGTCCGATTTTGCTCAATACACGGCAGACGCCTTGGATCAGACTGCAGTCTCTGACGCGCTTATTGTAACAGTGGCAGATCATGTCACTGGAAAGGAATTCACGTTGGGCCAAGAGGATTCGTTGAAATTGTCCTCAGCATCCAGCCTGTCAGGAACAGATTCTATAAAGGAGCCTTATACCCCAGAAAACGAGTTGGATATCCAAGTTGATGGTATTCAATTTGTCAATGGTCGCTTCACAGGACCGGGAGTGTGGACCGCAAGCATTGATGCGTTTCGTCCTGACAAGGCAATAAAATTCTCTCCGCTCAAGATTGGCCACGGGCTGTGGCGCGGAATGTGTACACGGAAAGTCGAGGCGTGAGGCAAGTCTTGGAACTGTTTGGGGCAATTGGGACGACTTTCTTTATTTGAGAAGGGGCTGATTATTTTATGCTGGGGGCGAAATATGTCTTTTTCTTTCGCCACGGTGGCTAGAAAGGTCACGATTTATTGCTAGCAATCATCAAACACGGTCTTCCCACAATTATTAAACTCGTTGCAGTGATTTCGACGCTGTATCTAACACATGAGAGTGTATGGTGAAGCCCATAATACGAGTCCTATAATACTCATGACCATTCTATTGCACCTGAAAAGATTTGCGGCTGATCGTTTTATGTAAAGCTCCCGATATAATTCTCGTGCAATAAGGAGATAGCGTTATTGAAAATGGCGGAATGTTCAGCTACAATAGGGACTCATTGCTCAAAGGTTTCTCAATGAAAATGTGGTAGCTTCCAGTGGGAGATTGTGTGAGCATTCTAGAATGGACTATCACGTTATCCACCCTATAAATTGGCTCTCTTGTCATATCAACCGAAACAGATCGGATCTTGATAACGATTTAGTTGGTAAATTAGGCTGTTACAGGTGCCTATGACGCCCAGGGTATGGTTACGTAGTCTACGTTGTCATTAAGCTTGCTGTTTGCAATACTGGACCAAAATTGAAGTACAATGCGGCACGGAGTACCTGATACAATCGAATCCTGGCTGACGTTATGGGGAGCTATAGCAGGTGTGAAACGCCACAGAGCAGTACTCATTGTACCCCAGCCACATGCAATGTCTTCATGCAGCAATAAGGTTTCATGCATGGTCACATTACGGACTGTCACCATCGAACGAAGCTTTACTTAGGTACTCTAAGAGCCAGGATACTAGCTCGGTCAAGTGAATTACCCTGGCGCGGCTCTTGTGGCACATGTGTACTCTGTATCGTCATATTGTATTCGGCTGTTGTGGTCAAACTCCCCACAGAAACTGTGAGCACGCGATCTACACGACCCTATGATACTCAATAAGAATACATCATTACAGAAACGTTAGAAATCTTGAGAACTTGTAGGTTCTTCGCGATTCGGAAATTGCCAAGCCACATAAAGACGTCGATACAAGCCAATCAGTGATCAATCCAACAGGTACTAATTAAGCATACCAATGACTAGATCTACATCAACCTGAAAACGTATGGCCATACTGGAATCATGTTCTTGTAGAGCTATGAAAGAATGGACATGTGAAGTCTAGTATGTTGAATTGACAAGAAGGTGGTGACATAGTGACTGGAACAAGTTGTAGATTGACTTTACTCTCGCTTGCCGCGACTCGGACCGCGCGTGTAGTCTAATCCTGGTTCATTTAGTAGGCGAGACGATGTTGTGTTACACAGAGCAGTTGGAGGTCAATTGCGACATCATCAATCTAATTGTTGTCTTTCCACATATCTAGAGGGGTAGTCACATCCTGAGGGACCTTGGCCGGAGGATGGTAACACACTGTGGATCAGGTTCAGCCCAGCGGGATCCACCAACACGGAAATAACAGCACATTCCCAGTAAAACAAAGGCAGGTACGAGCGCATCAACCAGAAATTTCACCGAGTGACGTCGACTAACCGGTCATAACGTCCCCCCATCATAACCATGCATTAATACGGCTCTTCAGCCGCATCTCCACACCTAGCAACCCCAACTTTCTTGCGCAACCTCATTCAGTACAGTTCGGCACCGCTGGACAACAGGTAGTTGACCGTCTGTTCATCATGTGCTCTCACTGCGAGCTCCAAAGGTGTCATATATGCCGAGTTTCGAGCATTGATGTTGGCTCCATTATTTACTAAAAGTTCCAGGACACCTGGCTGCCTTGTTTCGACAGCAATGTGGACTGGTGAGGAACCCGTGGCGTCAATCCAGTTTACATCTGCGCCTGCATCTATCAAGGATGAGACTATGCCTCTTGCTCCATTCCGCACAGCGACATGGAGAAGTATCGACGAGTTATTGACATCACTGTCGGACGTCTGGAACTAGCAATTTGGCATGTTAGTGTCAAGTATCTGGGCAGGTGGAAAGAATTCCACTTCGGGATCTCACCAGTAAGTCCGCATCAGAGTCCATTGACGCTGCTATCGAAGAGTTTTCTGACTGGAAGTGGGCATTTTGTAAGCTTGAGAGAGCTGGTGACAAGCCCGTGCTATGGTGAGATACTTACTGTGTAATATGACAGGAGCGACCCTGCATGCGACGATGGGTGGCCGGTCATGGATGAGGAGATCATCTCCTGCTGCCGAGAGCTGTTCGACTGTCCCATGGCATGATCATTGGTCCCGGACCATTGGTCCCACGACGATGTGGCACCTTGTTCTGGAAGAGTGGCTGAGAAGTATTGGACCCAATCTTCATCAGAAGGGCTAGTGAATACATTGGTGTCCTCTGACATGGTCGACATCGGCGCTGATGTTTCACACGTTTGGGGAAAGATCTCGTCTACAGTCGTGGCCACTGTCGGCTTCTTTTGGTCGGCTTCGCTTTTGGCTGCCCCACGCGAGCTCTTTGACTTTCTGGGGGCAGATTCAGCGTTTTCAAGCTGTTTTTGGCGGGCTCCTATGTCTTCATCAGTGTTGTTGACAAATCAGTACTAGTAGTCGACTTACTCGAAGCTCGCTTGGCTACTCGATTGCGTTCACGCACCCGGTCGGTTTCCTGCTTCTCTGCCGTCCCCAGCAAAAGATGGCCCTCGTACTGCTCCATCCTGCACGTTCTTGGATGCAAGAACTACTGAGAAACTGTGGCAATTGTGAGAGTGACAGTTACGCAAAGCAGTACAGAAGCCAGGTTCGCAGATGGGTGAAAACAGAAATGCACGCTCGTTGAGCTGCTGCCTCAAAGCAAACTCCGCCACAGGACAATGTTATTCTGGACAACCGCTTCAAACACTTCTGGGGTCACACGAATTTAAAGGACTTCCCAAATCTGACCTAGCAGCACGAAACCACACGTGTAGGAGCCGGAGCGCTAAGACTGACAATTCGATATCAAAGGATCGAGATCAGCAAAGATTACCATGGTCAATAAGCAATTGCCATGTATTGCATGAAGCTTGTACCGTTGGCCGCGAATAAGCAGGTAGCTCGGTCTTCCCACCCCCTTCCCCTAGGCCGTTATCGAGCTAATCACTCCCTGGCAGTATGCACCTCTTCCACACCGATGTGTACCCCCTTGAATAATACGGGAATAGCTAGACACCAGGCCCCTGAGTCCGAGACACCTATCCAATCCGTGCTGATGGCATTGCTCTACCAGTCACCAAGACTACTTATTACCTAGTCCAGAAGTCCGAAGCGATCGAGACGCCGCGGCGACAAAAGCATTAGAGATACAGTACGTTCTACAATCCGGGGCAGGGAAGATTGGGTCGCGCACTTGGGCTATTTTGAACGACTACAAGATGCATGCCAGGACCTCAAGCTGGATCAGCCATGGGCGAGCATCGGAATATAGTGTTGGCTTTTGTCAGGCAATTCTATCGCAGGCATGACTGTGCAGTCAAGCTTGTGAAGGAGAGGCAAAAAGTACCATCAAAGTAGGGTGTGCCTTCAAGAATTGGAATCGACAATTCTTTAGCACCACTGCAGAGAGAGACGCGACAGCAACGCTGAGGGTGGGGACCTACGCAAACCAGACCAGTTAGCACCAGCGGTCGCTGTCGCGTCAGCATACCCATGCATTTCGGGCCACATCCCCGAATCACTATCCCTTGCTGGCATCAGTCCTGATACATAAACCTTTCCGTCATGACATCACTCTGCGCCAGTCTTCGCGAATTCGGACATTGTGAGTGCCTCTTCGAGTCCTCAGGCACAGGCAAGCAGTATACGCGGCCCATTCGAAGACGCCACGCACCCTAAATGGTTTTCAACCTCGGCGCGCCACGATCGGATCGCGTCGTGCTCATGGTGTTTTCTCGAAGAGAGTGCGTACAGCTGGAAGATGCTTCTCATGGCTTTCAGACATCTCAATCCACTGCGAAAAAATACTGCTCAACGCTCCGAGTTTCCTATCTTATGCCTGGCACTTCGTATTGCTACGCGAATGCTGGGTATGTGACAGGGCTCACCATCGAGGCCCTCCTGTCTGTACTTTGTGGTCGGCGGGGGAACTGCTCCGGAAGATAAATGTACTCTGCACATGCGCCCTTTGGTCCCCCTGGACCATGGTTCCCTACTTCGATCGAGCGATCGTCCAGATATGGGGACCCCGGATGTGGTACAAAGCCCTCGCATGCCAAATTTTCCTTGTGATCTGGAATTTCTTCCGTTTGTTTTAATTGGCTTGGATATTGACCATCCTTAGAATTTTGATGCATCTGCATAGTTGTTACTAAGAGAAGTCTGCGGAGTCTTTCCCTCGGCTGGGGTCCTTATCTAAGGCGTCACTGGTGAGCGCAGGGGTGGCTATTAGAAGCGTAGGTAGGTATCTTCTTCAGTGGGTTCTGAGCTTCTTTAGTGGACACGATGCGACATCATGTTCTGGAAGCGTTCCTGAAGATCTCGAAGTCTAAGACCGTTAAATTTACCCCGCGGTACGAACCATCGTGACGATCACCGACTTGTAGTAACTGCGGTTTAGACATCTCAAGTCGCTCTCAATCTCTCACAAGTCGTGCACTTCAGAGACGACTTTCCTTTGCAATGCGACTGTTCGACCCCCAACGGCGACGCTCTGTACTATGTTCGAATCACCCTAGGCGCTTCCTAAGTGCATTCCGCGCGAACCTCCAAAGCGCCGTTCAGTCCGGACATTCATTCAGCTTTTGTCAATTACATGTAAGTTTCTACTATTTTCTATAGACTTGAGCGTTGAAAAAATCCATGAAGGCATGATTGCATTTGGAGTCCGTGAGAAATTCAGCAAAGCAATCACTACTAGCACCATCTGACGATTTGTTTGTCGTTGAAAAATCGGAGTCGCCACGAGCTCCGTGATGAGCGACCAGAGATACGGGATCTTTGCCATAATCTGATCAGCGATATGTGACTCAAGAGCATAACATCTAAATGAAGCACTTGGGTGTGTATTTCACACTAACAAAATGCTTGGGCTGGGAAGTTCTGAATGCGCGAAAGACACTGACCTTATTCTGCATCGCGTGCGCTTCGATTTGAAGAGGAACATCCAGGTCCAATCTTGGCAGAGCCCCCGAATTCGGATTGGCCTCGGTCACACTTGTGCCGCCAGCACTGTTCTCGACCCCTGTTCTGAATTTATCAAGCTCTGCAACATAGAGAGACTCTGCCGATTGCGAAATCTCATGACGGTAGTCGCGAACCTCATATTCCGACCAACTCTGCGAACTGGTGCGCAACCTCTCCAAGAGACGGCGTAACTGTCGGCTACGACTTGTTCTCTGGGCTGCACTGACGTACGATGCTTCATCGAACTTTCCAACGTAATATTCAGTCGCAAGTGCATCGAGATCTCTGAACCCAATAGCTTGCACAAACTCTATCACCCGACTCATCCGTTCTTCTGCCGATGCTGCTTGGGCGTCATGTAGCCAAGGAGGGGTCGTGGCTACTGTCGAAGCTGAAACGCTCGAATCGAGACCCAAACTCGGCGAGCTCAGCTCAATGTTTTCGAATAGATTGACTTGCTCCTCGAGGCTAAATGACGATTCGTGATCGTAGATCCCGACTGAAGCATACGGTCCGGTTCGTTCAGCCCAGCTCGGAAGGATTGGGATTTCATTGAATGAAGTGAGCTTGATGTTGTCGGTCGACGCGCATGTCACCTTTGAATAAAATATAGGATCCATGAGCCGGAATGCCTCTGGCACATCAATTGTGAATGGGCCAACATCTCCTGTAGTAAGTTCGAGATGGTCGAAATCGGTGTATTGACGTGCAAGTGTTGTTCCAGAGGCATAATTAGGGGTTAATTGCGATGACTGCTGCTGGAGCTGGTTGGGAGATGTGCCTTGAGAATCGAGTCTCTTTTCTAGCTGCTCCAGTCGGCGCTTCATTCTTTTTCCTGCGATAGTCAGCCAAAGTGCTTCAGGGACGGAAATCAGTATTTGTTTATTCTTACGATGATTTCTCTGCGCAGCCCTATTTTGAGCCTTTCGTCTTTCAATCGGGTCTTCCGGTGAGTCGTGTGTGTCGCTTTCTGAGCAGACATTGGAAGTCTCAGTCATCTCACTACAATGCATGTTGGTCCTAATGCATCATAGTCTAGTCTAACCTCTACCTACAAGTGGCAAGGGACATGGGCCCAAAGGAAGTTTTATCGGTATGAATCAGCCAACTTTGGAAGCCCACCTACAATGATTGCACATGCTAGCAGGAGCCCCAGAGGATCGATTTCAGGGCATGATCACGTACTTTGTCATTCCATCGTTACAAAGCGTGGAACATTCCATGGAAGTATGCATCCCGCGCTGGCCTGCTCATGTGGGATGGTAACGCCGCATGCCATGCCAATAACGCGTATCTTGGAAGTTGTCATGGGGCGCGCTCAACCGACGTAGGCGGTAATTGATATGCAATGTCAAAAGAGCGATGCACTGTCAACGCCGCCTGAGATGTTTTCGGTTGCATGCACCGTCAGATCGGTCTAGATTTGAAACCAGGCACGGAGACACGCCCAAATCAAAAGTTGACAGGCATTAGTGCGGCCAATCAGTTTGGTGCCAAATCTGTATGCAGGGTCAAGACATGCATCGTCAGGCGGCCGACAGGCGCTTCTAAGTTGTATTCTTGACCGTGAAGCCCAGGTGGGAATTTGTCCTCCATATTCTGAGCATAAGGCTCACTGATGCTAGAATGTTATCCCCTCCACCCCCCACAGACATCGCAGGAGATTGTAGCACTAGGTACCCTGGTAGTTGCAGTTCCGCAGTAGAGCTCCGTGGGGTAACTCTGTAAGTCAACGGAGGTAGGTACCTAGCGTTAGCCCTAGAGCGCTGCATTGCGCTAGACAGACCCCTCCCCTCAGGGGATGGCAGTGGGTGGATTTGTCCCTAAAATCCAGTCGTTATTCTCTGTCACTTATTCCTCCCAGGGTATTGCACAGCCTGTAGTTCTATACCAGTGCGGCCATGTAGCAGGGGCGGGCCGCTCCGACGGTAATAGCAATCCAGCAACATGACAGTACTGATATGAGACCAGATCATGCAGAGTCAATGGAGCTAACATGGTAGTACTGGACACAATGGGAAAAGCGGACTGGCCAGCTGAGAGGTCATCGTTTAGATTGAACCTGGTGTTAGTTCCCTCGCTGCTGGTATGGTCGAAACACCAACACTGATGATACCTTCATTCCATCTTATCGATGACAGCCTTACTCACCATCAACAACATTAGGGTTGTGACTCTGACAAGAACTGAGAATCGCGATCGAGATTTCCGACGAGCACGAAGCCACTACACCCAGCACACATGGGACATTGCATCGAGTCACCCCGGCGCTGAGGCTCCATCGATCGAGACGTCTGGAATCAGCAAGAGTCAATGTTGGCGACAAGATCAAGCAAGACGATGATGTCGTCGTGTAGAATATTACGGACATCTCATCGTTTGATGCGATTCCGACCGTACTCGATACGAATATAAATACACTGACTCTAGACGCTGTTCAAAATTGAAAGAGATACACCAGCACTCCCATTCCTGAGCATTAAGAGATACCAAGAATCCAATCAGCAGATCCATAACTAAGGCCTTGTCCAGTTTGAACTCATCACCTGTCCATTCAACAACATCCAAACAAAATCAAAATGTCTTGGACTTCCTGCGATAACTTCAACCCCGGCCACCCGGACACCAAGGTTCTGCTGTTTAATACGCCGTCCCTGAGCCCAACTGAGCTCAAAGAACATGACATGTTCAGTACCGTCGTCAGGACCTCGAACCATGTCTTGGTCACTGACACCAACGTCGCCAAACACTACCTTGACGACTTTACCGCTTGCCTCCAGGGAATGGGTATCCGGGCTCACTCATACATTGTGAAGCCCGGCGATGAGTCCAAGTCACTGGAGACCTACAATGCCCTACTGGAGCAATGTACGGGCTTCAAACTGGACAAGGCCTCTACCATCATCAGTCTGGGTGGCGGTGTGGTTGGTGACGTTGCAGGTTTTCTGGCCTCGACTCTCTTCCGCGGCGTCAATTTCGTCAACATCCCCACCACCGTTCTCAATCAAGTCGACGCTGCCATCGACTGGAAGAAGGGCTTGAACCTTCCTTACGGCAAGAACATGATCGGCTGCATGTACTCGCCCTCGGAGGTGTGGGTCAATGCCGCATTCCTGCGCACCCTGGAGGATCGCTACATCAAGGACGGGCTGAGCGAGTGCGTCAAAATGGCCGTGTGCCAGAGCACCAAGCTTCTCGACCTCCTTCTCCACGCCGAGTTCCACGACGAGGAGTGGATGGCCAACGTGGTCAACGAGTCGGCCATTCTCAAGACGGCGCTTATGAAGCGCGACTCCGAGTACGTCGAGGGCGTCAAGCAGTACGGCCACGCCGTGGGCCACGCAGTCGAGCACCTTTCCAAGAAGACGGAGCACGCGTACGGCCACGGCGAAGCCATTGCCATTGGCATGTGCGTTACAGCCGAGTTGGCCGTGGTCACGGGCTTGTCCGACGAGGCGACGCTCCAAGCGCATTACGACACCTTTAACATGCTCAGTCTCCCCACCAAGGTCCCCGAATGGCTGACTTCGGAGGAGGTCTGGGCTCAGACTCAGACGGACAAGCACTTCCTAAAGGGCGAAATGTATTGTATGGTCGTCAAGACCGTTGGCACTCACGTTGAGAATGAGCAAGGTCTCACCATGCTTCCATTCGGCGAGGATGTGGTGATGCAGGCTCTGGAGAACAACCGCAAGAGCAAGCGGTAGATGACAATTCCGTGGAGGACTTTAATGGCCAACAAGCAACAAGGGAAGTGGCGCATCACGGTGGATTTGGTGGGTATGCTTTCAAGTAATGCATAATTAGGAGATGGCAAACCATGTGAAGGTCAGCTCGACGGAGCCTATCGATTCAACATCGATCTCGGGAGCATATGGGTTTTACATGGCTTTTCCTTCTCACCTGGTTGATTTTCTAGTTTCATATTTCGCTCGTCAATTTAATGAGTTTCCCTACCTTGGATGATAATCTGTGCCTTGCCGTAGTTATGCTCCAATAATACATTTCGCATCTGCGCCTGCTTGGGTTTATTTCTTGCATAATTTGCCGAGTCAGCTTGAGCGACTATAGAAGGGCCCAGTACTGAACGCCCTGGCAAGGAAAGCAATCGGTGTATGAATGTCGCCAACTTCTCAAGTGACAGAAGGGCTCATACAATGACTCCTAGCTCATGCAGTTTGACATTGCTATGCATAGCTGCATTTGCAGGTTGTTTTGCAATTGTGAACAAGTTTTTGTATCTAGGGAGGCAGTCGCTATTGTGGTGAATGAATATGGTTCACGCCGCCACGTTTAGCATTTACAGTGGATGGTGGGCACCTAGACTAGCGGGGCTTGGTGCGCACATACCGCTCGTCATCGGATTCGTATCTCGGGTTGGATGCGCTCTCGCGTTCACATTCTTCTTCTTTCATTCTCTAACAAACACCCTGCCACAATGGAGAAGACCCCTCGCCACAGACGCCTCGGGCACAGAAAGTCTCGAAACGGATGTGTACAATGCAAAGAGCGCCATGTCAAGGTGGGTCGTTCCTGCGTCGCTTCCTGAGGATTGAGCAAGCTGTGTGTGGTCTCAAGAAAGCTCAACCCAGAATGATAGTGCGACGAACAACGGCCATGTAGCAAATGTGACCGACATGGCCTACCCTGCAGCTTGTTGGGCCAAGCTCCTTCAACAGCCACTTTATCTCCCAGTACCACCACTCCAGGTCTTGACGGCCGCGCAGCATTCGATCAGCAACGTTCCCTTTCTGTGACGGATAGTCCCGCTCGTTCTGCCGACGATGGTGTCGCTGTCGCAAATGTAAGCAGCCATCGTCTGGGCGGAGCGCGTCAAGAAGCCCATGCTGTTCAGCGAGCCGACACCGAAGCAACACCATTCAGACCTGACACAGTACCACGGAGCCCAGACAGACCCGAGTTGAACTCTTCGGCAGAATGGCTGCAAAGTCTGCGCCTGTGGCATCACTATACTACACAGACATGTTATGTATTGCCTCGATCAAAGCATCATGTGCCACTGTGGAAGACCGCTGTCCTTGAAGCGGCGCACTCCAATGTACGCCCCTCCGTCATGGCAAGTCTCACACGCCGCGCTGACCAACATAGGCCTTCCTCATGGACGGTATGCTCGCAATAGCCGCTCTACATTACGGGTTTGTATATCCGCAACATCGACAGGAGTACAATGTCATTTCCATGGAGTACCAGACGCGTGCGCTCCAATGGTTTGCCACACGTCTCGATCATATCAACGATGATAATTGCAATGCTTACTTTTTTCTTGCATGCGCCATCTTCATCCTGAGCCTGTGTTCGGTGGCTCAATCCGGCATCATGGGAGTCGGCATCAACTGTGCTGATATCGCACAGTCTTTGTCACTTCTACAAGGGATCAAGGGAATTCTGGATTACAAGCCCATCGAAAGATGGCCAGCGGATAACACGGAGCTCGCCATTCTGTTCAGAGAACCTCGGCCACCAATAGAGACGCGCATCGAGTCCCCTTTCACAGCCCAGCTTGAGAAAATCAATCCGCTTCTGGATATGCTTCCCCATGGACTGGATATAATGAACCCTCGTTCTGTATGCCTCTTGGCGTTGGACTCCTTGAGAACTACGCATCGGGCCTGCAAGAATTCTCAACCATACGAATCAAGCGTTTGGAGATGGCCGTACACCTTGCCAACCTCGTTTCTTGACATGATTGCCAAAGGACAGCCTGTCGCGCTGATCATCGTAGCGCATTTTGCTGCTCTAGTACGCGCTTATGAGCACACCATTTGGGTCAGCAAAGGTTGGGGGATGAATGTGATGGCAGTGGTGGAGCGGACCCTCGATGTTGAATGGCAGACCTGGCTCGAGTGGCCAAAATACAGCCTGCATCATGAAATTGATGTCGACTCCATGGACTCTTCACTGCAATGATTGATACTTTACCGAGAATAGAGGCCGGTTATCAGTCTCAGGATCAACTCGGTGCCGGTTGTGCTATATTTGGCGGGATGCTCAGTCAGTTTACATCTTCCCACCAGCTTTACCCCTGTACAAGCAGAAGACATGTTTCGAAATACAACATTACTCACACGACACAAGCACAGACAGGCAGACTTTGACTATGCGAATGATACTGGAAAGAACGACTGGTCTATTGAGACTAAATACAATCAAGATCGATTTCTGGGACCCTACTCTTGCACTGGATCTCGGTATCACCTGCAATGGCCTTGGTATTTGCAATCAGACGAGGTGGCATTCTGCCCTTTTCCGGATTGAAACGCCACTCATACTTGAGCAAAAGATGGCAGAGCAAAATCTTGAGCTCATTGATTGCGAAGAAACGACCCGGACAAGCATGTTGACCATGACCAAAGAGGGTATAGTCCGAGGTTGTGGTGGCCAACTGCCAGCCATTCTCCTGGCCAGACTCTTGGCGCTTCTTGACGAAGCGCTCTGCATCAAAACCTTCTGGTTCAGAGTAAACCTGTGGGTCCTTGAAGTTGGCCGCGACCATCAGCCGAGAGCCCTTTGGTAGGACTGTCCCGTCGGACAATGTCACCTCTTGGTCTACATATCGGTTCATCGAAGCTACAGATAGTGCGAAGTCATACGTTAGCCAGGTCCTCACACAACCAACGACTATTTCGCCCTGGGTGCTGTTGCCAGAATAAGGGATCGGTGTCGATGCAAAGAGAGCAAACTTACTGATAGACAAAGGACGAACTCGTTGCGACTCCTTCAGAAAGCTGTCCATCAGGGTCAACTTGTATAATGAAGTCTTGTTCCATCCGTGCTCGCCAATGACCTGGATGATCTCTGATCGCAGCTTATCGGCGACCTCGGGGTACTCGCAGATGTCCAAGAGCGCCGCAGACGAGGTTTCGGTTGTGGTGTGGATCGCAGCCATGGTCAAGGCCAGCTGAGCTGCAACATAATCGGTGTTATCCTTGGTTCGAACCTGGTACATCCAACCCAGTGAGTCGGCCACTTTTGGAGGCTTCTTGCCAGCCGCTTGGGCTTCACGGACATTGTCGATGCGACGTTGCACTTCGGGGTCAATGAGTTTGTGCGCATCCTTGACTGCCTTGCGAAGAGTCGCGCCCTGGGGTATGAACCAGTACATGATCGGACGAGCGAAGCTAGGCATGAGGCGCATCAAATGTGCAACAATGAATGTGTCGATCGTGTAAGCCTTGGAGATCTTGAGCCACCGTTCATTGCGGCACAAGGGCAGCCCCAGGAATACGCGCGACGACAAGCGGGCAACGATTTCCATCATGTCGTCCTTCAGATTGCGATTGCTCCATTCCGAGTGTTGTCCAATTTGACAATTGATGGAGTCAATGGTCTCATCCACGAGATCTTCCGTGACCAAACCCAAACTCTGTGTCAACTTGATTCTTACAGTGTCTTGGATCAACTTGTCGTCGTGTAACGATTGTTTGTGGCCTTCGAACCCGGGATAGTTGACAAAAAAGTCCTGGAAAGAAGCGATAAGCACGATTGTAGACCATCAAAGACGCAGGGTATACAAACAGGTGAAAAGGCTTTTGTCAAATCGAGCGCAGGGTGGTTCTTGATTTCGTCGGCGTATCGAGAGGGTAGAACGATCTTCGGCCCGGTGCCTGTTATGATCTGGAAGGGACCCGAGGTCTTTGGGTATGGAATGGATTAGTCTATATCGTTCTCGAAGACGGAGTCAGGAATGCAAGCGTGGGAAAGGTCAGTACCTGTCGCAAACCCTTCGCCAGAGTCTCTGGGCCGTTTTGCATCCAGCTCTGCTTTGGGCTTTTGCCATCGACCGCAATGACTGGATATGCTGCATACGGACGGTTCTGAGTGAGCCAATGCTTGACAATGCCAAGTAAGACAATTCCAGCAATGACTGAGACCCAGACGGGGTTGCTTTCAAACATTGTGATGTACGACATTCTGAACAGTTGTTTGGCGAGCTAGTCGCTGAATGATGGTGTTGCCAAAGAAAGTACTAAGACATGTTTGATGGACTGGTGGACTTATATGTTAACTCTCCTCCATTCAAAAGAAACGCGCCGGCATTAAGCAAGCCCTCTCCGTTCGAAGCGCGAACAACTACCGGGAGCCCGCTGCGGGCTGTGCTTCGTTTCTAGGCGATACGTTTCGTATGCTGCGGCAGTCGATCTTCATTTCCGGTCGTTTTCGGCACGACTGCCGAACACGCCATACTGTTCGAGTCGCGTTTCTGCATGCTTTCTCCGCCAGCCATTAGGGGGAACACAAATGGATGCGCCTGTCCGGGCCTATCCGTTCGGTATTCCCAGGGGGTCATCGTAAAGCGTTGACACTTCATTGGCTTCTCGTAAATGCAGCCCCATAATACGATGACGAGGTCTCCATAATACGACAAGAGCCGACCACTAGACAATAAGAAAGTATAGCGCATGTCCACGCCACGTCCCCGGATTTGTCTAGCAGGGATGTTTTCGTTTTACGATCAATACCCCTCGATCTCGCGGGAGGAATATGGGAAAATGTCTATCTGCATTAGGGTAGAGAACAATCTCGCAACAGGAATGGCCAACACCAAAACGGACAGAGCCAATACGCCACACGGAATACAATAGGGGTCCGACTTTGATCGTGCATGACACTTCAATTCATAGATAAACCTGTATACAACCTACATTTGCATTTCTCAGTACACTAGTCGTCCTTACGCGTAAGGCGCACTCGAACTCCGTGTCACACCCGCAATAAATAGGTTGCTCCCTAAAAGTCGACAATACCCTTGGAGGGATCAACAAGGCAATCTCAAGTCTTACAACCACAAACATGGACGACCCCAAGACGGAACAACGGAGTGCCAGCACCGACGACCATGTGGACGAAGCCAAGTATCCATCGACGGAGGATACAAACGAACATGATCCGGAGCAGCAAAGCTTCGTCGTCTGGTGGGATGGCGACAACGATGCCAAAAACCCATACAATTGGCCTACCTGGCAGAAAATGGTCAATACGGTACTCATCAGTGTTCTCACCTTTGTGACGCCTCTGGCCTCGTCCATCTTTGCCCCGGGCATCCCCGAGCTCATGGTCGAGTTCAAATCGTCCAACACAGAGCTGGCGGCGTTCGTCGTCTCCGTCTACGTCCTCGGCTTCGCCTTTGGTCCGCTGTTCTTGGCGCCGCTCTCGGAAATGTACGGACGATTAATTGTATACCACGTGTGCAACGTGTGCTTCATCGGCTGCACGATCGGCTGCGCCCTGGCTCCCACCCTTAACGCCCTCATCGGACTGCGCTTCGTGGCCGGCCTCTTTGGGTCGTGTCCCCTGACCATTGGCGGCGGCAGCATCGCCGACATGATTACGCAGGAGAAGCGCGCCTCGGCCATGGCGGGCTTCAGCATCGGACCCCTGATCGGCCCCATCATCGGCCCCGTCGTCGGCGGCGTCATCCAGAGCAAGCTCGGCTGGCGCTGGGTGTTTTGGGTCCTGACTATCGTCAGCGGCGTCGTCACCGTGGCCATGGCGGCGTTTGGGCGCGAGACGTTTGCTCCTGTCCTGCTGCAGCGCAAGACCTTGGCTATTCGAAAAGAGACGGGCAATGAGCGGTGGCGGTCCAAGTTGGATAGCGGCCTTCCGCACAAGGAATTGCTCAAGAGGTCGCTGCTGCGGCCGCTCAAGATGCTCTTGTTTTCTCCCATTTGTACCATTTTTGCCTTGTACCTCGTCATGGTTTACGGCTATCTCTATCTGCTCTTTACATCCATTTCCTATGTCTTTCAGCAGC
This sequence comes from Neopestalotiopsis sp. M2102B, assembly GCA_023628315.1. Taxonomy (NCBI): domain Eukaryota; kingdom Fungi; phylum Ascomycota; class Sordariomycetes; order Amphisphaeriales; family Sporocadaceae; genus Neopestalotiopsis; species Neopestalotiopsis sp. M2102B. The sequence continues at coordinate 148,034 of JAMAKW010000049.1, forward strand.
AGTACGGTTTTGGTACGACAACGGTCGGCCTCGTCTATCTCGGCTTGGGCGTTGGGTCATTTATTGGACTGGCGGCTTATACCGTCGACAGCAACAAGACGGTCAAAGCCCAAGCAGGTTCACAAGGTGTGGCAAAGCCAGAAGTTCGACTTCGGCTGTTGCCTCTGGGTGCTTTCATCATGCCCTGTGGTTTCTTCATCTATGGCTGGACGGCCCAGTACAAGACGCACTGGATTGCTCCGATTATTGGGCTTGGAGTGATCGGTGTTGGTAAGAATTCTGCTGTCTGAGTCATTCGGATGAAAACTGACAAAGAATACAGGCAATCTGATTTGTTTCATGGCCATTAGCATTTATCTTGTCGATGCCTACACAACCTACGCGGCCTCTGCTCTCGCAGCCAACACGGTGATGCGTTCCATTGCTGGTGCGACTTTGCCATTGTGCGGCCTGAAAATGTACGACCAACTCGGTCTCGGCTGGGGAAACTCCTTGCTTGCCTTCATTGCAATTGCCATGCTTCCGATCCCCATTCTGATCTTGCGGTTCGGAGAGAAACTCCGGCTGAAGACAAAGATGGACGCTCTGTGAAGGGGCATCACTCGGGTTGCTTATTGACCGCCTAGATATAACAGCCGAGCAGAAGCTTCGCAAAATAATATTTATTGCATATTATATTCTTACCTCACACAACCTTTTTGGGTATCCTCTACTAATGTACTGCAACGCAAATCCATCTCTGAAACTTCTCCTTCAATTAAACATCGAAAGATTATCTTTTATACAGACAACAAGCAATGAGACTTTTATTGGCCATAATTTGCAGAGTCCTGCTTTGTCACTATTATACTGTTGTAACACAGTTGTTCTACTTCCTTGCGCGTAACAGTCAGAAAGGATACGAAGTACCAAAGCTTGGTTGAGTAGTTGTCTACGCAATTGTAAAGCTCTGCAACTCCTTGTTGTGGTCCCCGACCTCCCCATTCATGAATCCATGTAAGTAGCATTCGCCAATAAATTTATACATTGATTGATGACCCACATGAACCTCTCTCAGAACGACTGGGACGCTGCAGCCGAGCAAAATGCAGACCACATCGCCCTTCCTCGCTTGGGGTGGAGCCATCCCGATCAACCCCCCGGCAGTGACGAGGAGCTTCTTCTGCATCGTGATCGGGGATGTGCAATCGACGAGTCTAGAAGCAAATGTCTTCGGGTGCGTCTCAATGTCATCAAGACTGATATCACCGGTCGGGATGCCACAAGAACAGTGCTCATCGAGTGTGCGCCCTCGCAGTAGCAGACCTTTATTCGCATCGTACCAGGAACACACTGATCTGACCCGTGCAGGCAGAGACTCACGGTCAACAAGCCGTGAAACCTTGATGAGAATGAGAAATTCGTCCCGAAACCTTTCACCAGGGGCGAGGGTCGTGAAGTATCGATCAAGGCGATCGAGAGTCAGCGCGCGAGCTATATCCGTAACAAAATCCGATAATTCTTCTGGATGCAGGCCTTCGCCCTGAGTGTTCACGTCTGATGTGGACTGAATGAAGGGAGTTCCAAGTTGGGTAGCAGAGTGATCAGGCGAGCTCAATACACTGCCGAGGCCATCAATATGGTCGATTGCGAATCCCTGACATTTGAGGTGTGGTGAATTTGTATCGATGATTTGGGGGCTCACGCCACCATCGGCGCGGTATGATGTCGCTGTTTGGACATCCCTGTAATAGCCGTATACAGGAGGTCTAAAGTTTCCAATGTGCCGACTAGAGGTTTGGCTCACCATGAGAGGGACAACAAACGGCACGACACGTATCCGCCAGTCGGGAACCCAAGATGGCCACTGATTGTCCTGAATTTCGGTACTCCTCTCTTCATGTTTTGCTTTCTCAATCGGCCTGAATATCTGCGCGAAACAAATTATATCCAAACTCTTGTAGGTAGTGATAAAGGATGTGACAAGTCGAAGGTAAATGTCACCGACGTTATCGGCGTAAGCTGGTCTGCCGATAATCGCGCGATCTCTCTCCTTCGCCAAACCCAAGAGTCCGTATATACGATCCCTCGGATCACTCAACTCGCACGCGCCAGTATAGGCCATAAGAGCGACAAGACTCATGTTCTCAGAATAGCCCTTCGCCTGATACCATACTCGAAGTCGGTATCTCGTCCACGCGGCGTTCCAAAGCTCAGGTCGTATAAGCAAGCTATTCGGCTCACAATTCCATATCGCCGATAACGCGTTAGCAAGGTCTTCCTCGGAAACTCGGCAGCTTCCGCAATAGAGGTCGATGGCGTTGGAGCCAACGTACTCCTGCAAAGTCCATATTCGCTTCCACCAGTCCAATTCGAAAAAGCGTTCTAATGCTTTCCACTTCTCCGGAAGCCAAAGGTATCCCGGGACTTCTCTGGTATTTCTCTTGTGATTGTATGATGAGATCTCCGGGCGGATCTTGGAGAGATGAGACAGGAAAGCGATGCCCTCGGCGATTCCAGCACTCTCTTCACCGAGCCACGACACGGTGCGGACGGATTTCGAGTATATCTGCTTCATCAACAAGACCTCTGCCGGAAGATCGTATCTCAGTCAATTCTGCTCCTACGCCTGGAGGTAACGAGGCGGGCCTCAAAGCCGTACTTACGTGAAGCTCTCTCGTGAGGGTCACGCAAATTGATGCAGATGGAATCAATCCATACCCAGTAATCCCCTCGAAAGGCGGGCGCGTCGCACAGACTTTCAAGTATCGAGTAGACACTGTCAAGGACAGGAAAATCATGACCGTCGATTTGAATCGACTGTGTATAGGCTTGGCGTCCCCATACATATGATATAGTTGTAAATGGTGGGCAATCCTTGGATTCGAGAGAGAAATTGCGAAGCGTTCCGCAGATGGAGGAATCGGAAGGATTTCGAGAGACGTGTAAAAGACGCACCGGAGCAAATGGGGTGTACTCATAACCCGAGCTCCAGTTGTCCTCCATTGTCTTCGGTATTCACTAACTCGGCAGGCAAGCCGAATGTCAGGGTCGTTCTACTAAATGGCACAGCAGTGTGGGTATAGCAGAGACTGAGCTGAGAAAGCGGGGACTCACCAAACACCGAAAGGCGAAACACCCGTGTCCGAATTTATACCTATAATTCCGGACAGCGATATTCCCTGATCGATTCTACTATGTCCCACAAGTACTAGAATATGTCCAAGAATAACAGCTAGAAGTCCAAAATCCAGCGAAACACGCTTGGATGACCAAGAATATTGGGTTTAGTCTCTTAGAACAAACGGAAGTATTATTGTTGTTCAAGGGGAAGTCATGTTATCACTTAAAAAGATGAAAGAGTTGATAGTCCGGCGGTTAGGGAAGATTCCCCGTCCCTGCTAAGTGCTTGATTCATTCTCAAACGTAGTAATTCCTTCTTTTCAAAGTGCTACCTCCCAATAGATATCTCGTCTTGGTTCCTGTCTTACTATCTTGAAGACTTCCTAGCATTCGAGCCAGTCATCAGTCCTGCTTGTGCCCGATCGAGAGCATCCTCTATCTCCTTGTCTGTCATGTGTTCTACGTCCTTGCCAATAATGTTCTTGCACATATCCGCAAGATCTATTATCGCCCTATGAATACCATAAGGTCGCCTCATACCCGTGTGGTGCCTTAACTTATACCAAGTCACCGACAAAATCGATGCTTGGATGACATTCAATAAAGACCACAACAGCAGCAAGTGCCATGAGAACCCCCATGAGTATGAATCTTCTGACAGACAAACCATATAGTCTGATACCAGGCCGTAGAATGAGATGGGGCGGCCATCAATGATCCTCCAAGGTTCCGTTGTTAGGTTGAACACATCTCGGTCCCGAATAACTAGTGCTTCGCCACTCGGGAAAGTGGTAATCTGGCCATTTGGCCAGTGGAAGATATTGCAAGATTCCGTGCAGTTGGTATATACTGTATCTTTTGTTAGGTTATTTTACATAAAAAGTGCAAAATTAGAAGGAAATAACAGAAGGAAAATGGAGTGATCCATTTCTTAAAGTCAAGCTCAGAACTCGGTGGTGATATTAATACAGACTTACACCTAGTGACCTCGGAAAAAAACAATTCGCCTTGGAATGTCGTCAACTTTGGTGGGGAGCCTGGCTCCAGATAGCCGCTCCTACTGCCGGGGCTTCTGAAAACATACGTCGGGTCCGATAGGTTGAGCAGATGTCCATTATCGATACTGAAGTCAACTCGCAACAACCGGTTGTCATCTCTTTGTTGATCCTCTAATACATCGCCGTTCAGTCCTTTGAGCTGCTGCGTGCGACGCGCGGTGTACCCAGTCATTGCATCCGACAGGACTGGATGAACCATGACAAAGGTAAGACAGACTGCGAAGCCAAACAACTGAAGTCTATGGTTCTTCCACAGTCTTGAACAGCGCTTCCTATCGAACAGATACCAAAGGACTACAATAGAGTAGCTTCTGGAAAGAGCAGTCTCTCTGAATAGCTGATATGGCACGCTCTGTGACTCCATCTTCTGGACGAGCCAGGCCGTGATGACTCTTCCAGTGAGGATTCCAAATACAATTTGGCCGATGCGACTAATGATCAGATTCCACGCTGTGTCGATAATCTTCGCAACCGGGAATGTAAACGAACCCCAAGCCATCATGATAGACAAAGGGTTCATTCGAAACATTGGTTTGAGCATCATTGCCAATCGTTGAGCATATGGCGCGTTTTCGTCGGTGAATTGGTGATCACCAACCCAAGCAGCTAGCGCATCAGCATTGAGTTTGTCGCCGCAGACAACGTCGGTCATGTCCATCGTGTCTTCAATGGCGAGAGGGAGCACCGTCAACAATACAAGAAGAAGTGAAATTGATGCTATAAGGTGAAGACTCCCAGCGGATATTTTCAGCTTAGCAAATGTCTGTCGCGCAGAGTGGTGGGTATCTTCTGTCTCCAGCAATTCTGTCATGGTGACGGCTGTCGAGGCTTTCTCCATTGTTTTATCTGTAGTAAAAAGGCGCCTTGGACTATCAGCAGTTGTATAAAAGGTGTGACAGGATACCAAGCAGGAAAAATGATCTGCTTGGGTGAAAGGTTTCGTAAAAGGATGTCCTAGTCCGTCTCAGTCCTCTTTGTACGATTATGACAGGCTCTGCGCTCTATATAGTACCCAGGATTGACACGGCTGCGATTCCTCGCTCTAGGCGAACTGTAATTGAAAGATTTCTTCGAGCAGAGATACATGGTTCTCAGCACGAGGTTGTCTAATGCGTATGGATTGCTACTTGATTATTCAGTCTAGGGATCACTCGCACTTCAAACCCAAATCTTGCAATGGTTTAATGCTTTCATTCTAAGAAAGCTAACATTAATGGTTGACTTTGATGTCTTCTCGGAATCTTTCGCAATATTGTACTTTGAGGTTGCTATTCTTGGCTCTCAATTCTACCGTTTTCTAACACAGCAATGCAGCCACAATGCTTGGCAGTGGCGTTGGCTGCCAATCAGGAGGCTGAAGTCGAATTTCCTGCAGATTTATTTTTTTAAAATTTATCTAGTGTTATTCCTGACTTTTGCGTTCGGCGATGGAAGCAGTTTGTACGACTAAATAGTGCTTGGTGTGGTTTCTTCTGCGATGTAGCGTGCGCAAATACGCTATGGGGCATTGCGGGCAACTAGGCGCCGCTTGTAAGGTACATTAATCACATAACCTAGGTTAGGTAGGTAGGCTTCCAGCCTGTCACTTTAGCGCTATCAGTGCCCGGAAGCCAAGTGCTTATCTTCATCTTTCCACCTCCCAATCATAACACTGTCGTACTTGACAACATTATGGCTATGCCGAGTGCCTTCGAACCGTGAGTGGCCAATGTTGGGCTCGCATATGACATCGAGACAATTGAGGAATTGCAGACTTTGTTTTCTTTGTTTCATCCTTCTTACAGCGCTCGCTACTGCTGCGCCATGACATCGAGTGGGGTTGCACCCGGCGCAATGGCATCCAGCGGCCCACAGCCAAGGCGATCGCGGGGAGGTTGCTGGACGTGTCGAAGACGACACAAGAAATGCGACGAAGCGCGGCCGACCTGTCATCGATGCCAGCAAGGCAAATTTGAATGTGAAGGCTACGGAGTTCGTCTAACATGGAGCGAGGTTGACGCCCCTCGGGCGGTGCAGCACGGCAATGTTCCCCGCCCTTTTCGCCGAAGACGACGGATGGCCCGAATTCCCGCGCAGGACCGTACTGAGCCCGCACTTGGTATCAACAGCTTACCAGGCGTAGTGTTAGGCCTTGAGATGGTAGGCCATCTTGACGAGCGCGAGATGGAACTTCTTTTCTCCCAGTACCAGGATGACATGCTTCAGACGAGTCGTCAGTCCGTGCAGCAGGAGATGGAAGAGAAATTGCTCAAGGACTGTCAGTACATCCATCGTTCCCATACTTTTGATGGAACTAACACAGTATGCTTTTTTACTTGTTAATAGTCTCTTTGAGTGGCTATCTCACTTTGACTGGAAGATCGGGACCCGACAACCTTTTCAAGTCAGAGATCATTCCCCTCTATGGGAGTCGAATGGCATTGCGCCATGCCTGTGTAGCCTATCAGGCAAGTCTAGAAGACAACTGCCAGTCATTAACGGCTTCGTACTTGCAACTTGCTTTGTCCGAATACAGCCTTGAATTACAACAGCCTGAACGCCTGCGAGAAGACGCGACGCTTGCTACAGGAATCCTTCTCTGTAGCGTCAGCGTGAGAAAAATGACCAATTTTGTCATTTCTGGCGCTGACACTTGTTTAGATCAACAGTTCATACATCTGGACGCCACTTTTGCGAGGATTATACTTTGTTCTACAATCTCGAAATTTGCTGGAGCATACAGTGCGGAACCCATTGACCCAGCATCTTCTCGAAGTCGTCGGCTTGCTCGACCTGCCACATTTTACACTAAACCGCATGAACAAGCCACTCCACATCTGGGACCAGTTCGTGGCGCCGTACAACGTTACGGGTATTGAAGAGACCTCTGGATTGCCATACTCGCTTCTCAATATCTTGGCGGACATTTCCTTACCCGATACAGAAGAAAAGCTACTTGCTTGGCCAGGCGAAGTCTGTCAAGATCTTGTACAAATTCATCTGTGGGAGGCGTATCGCACAGCAGCCATACTCCACTCCCGCATGCTTAAGACCAAGTCAGGGCAATGGAACCTACATAATGGCACTGGGAACAATAAGCAAGAACTCTCGAATCCGATTCTGTTGATGAAATCATTCGCCTCAGTCCAGGCCATATGCGACAGCAAGACAGAAGCTTTCGCCCGCCCGTTGGCTTCTGCTGTACTTTACCCGCTATTCGTTGCAAGCATTTGCACGCAAGAAAGTACGCACGAGCGATCCATCGCCAAAACTCTATTCCATGCTTTTCGCAACCAATGGGAGAAGCTGGAGAATCAACTGGAGTGGGAATTTGTGCTGGAGATCTGGGAGCGGAGTCGTCGGCAGACTGAAACGTCACCGCTTGACCTTGCAACTAAATTCGCAGAAGAGCTGAATATCGAAGTGCATCTGTACTAATTTCTATGGCATCTGGATCACGAAAGATTTCTTGGCTAAGCCACTGCATTTCTTTCCGAGTCTAATATCACTGGCTATGCGATAGACCGAATTGTGCATCGAACTCAATCAAAGACGCTCGGTGGAGTGACTTCATCTGTGAAAAGGGCACACCAGTTGGGGAAATGACAGCTCCAGACTGAACAGGTATGAATTCATGTTACCGCCTTAAGTGCCTTCAGCGTGTTGGCACCCAACTACATACTAGCCCCAGTATGTACGACTTCTCTATATGCAGAATTAGAAACTTCTTGTCAGATCCAGACTTATAAGACCCGAAAGTTAATGGCGGCCACTCAGAAAGTGTTTCTGCTGGTCCTCAATGAGCTGATAATAACGCGGCCCGTTGGCGGCCCGAAACCTTTTACCCCAAATGATCATGGGAATAAACAACATACTGATCACAAACGATATCACTGCCATGATGATGCCAGAGTTCATCAGACCAATATTGATCATGGGGGTGACCGCAAATGGGATGCCGATGCCAATGACGTTTCGCCAGAAGGCGATGACCACAAAGCACTCACCAGCCAACTCAAGAGGAACTCGTTAGTTGGACGGTACGATGTGACAAGGTAGATAAGATGGACTACTTACTGCTTCGTACGTATCCAACACAAGCGTAAAAGCAGCATCACCTATGGCGCCGAGACCAAATGCAAATAGGCCTCCTGAAAAGGACAGCATAGTCGGGCTCCAGAACTAGAGACAAGGTCAGAGTCTAGCGGAAATGGGGATATGAGAGGCCTAGGTGTACCTGTTGTAAACCGTAACCTGAGAGAAACAGTCCAATCGACATGAGGAATGCTGGAGGGAGCAAATGGTAGAGCCGCATTTCTGGCTCATAAAAGCCCTGGTTCCGCCTGGAAAAGAAGCGCACGCACCAATCGCTGACTACACCGCCATAGAAACTTCCGATGAGGTTACCAATGAATGGTCCGACGTTCAAATAGCCGAGCTGCGCCGTATCCAGATTATATGGTGGCACGGTTGTCACAGTTGACCAGATCGAGGCCATGACGACGAGCCAACACACTCCTGACGCGTACTGGAGCGACGCAAAGATGACGTGTGGAAATGCGTTGGTGTACAGTGGAAAGTAGAACAGTTTTGTCAGAGACTCGGGCGTCGTCGTGGTCCACCTCAGGCGCTGGCGATACGTGTTCAACGGAGGCCGGCTCGAGGTCATGGCAGCGGCCGAGGAGGTGCGCATCACCGGAGACATGTCCTTTTGGGAGTCGCTGTCTTTGCCCACGGTCAAGTCTTCAGAGTCTGCCACGACGGCTGGAGGCACGATGTGTCGCGCTCCGCTGATGACGGGCACGTACTTGGTCTCCTCGTAGGCAAATATGAAGACCACGAGCAAGATAGTCAGACAAATGGCCAGCGTGTAGTAAGACCACCGCCAACTGCTATTCGAGGCTTGCACCCCAGCTGCCATGGGTGTCAGAAAGCTACCCATCATGACTGCCGTTAAATATGTGGCATTGATGGTTCCGCGCTGATGGACAAAGAACAAGTCTGCAAGCTGTATCACATCGTATGAGCAACCATGCAATTGTCATTCGGGGCCAAGACGGCATGACAGGAGAGAGGCTTACCGTCATTTGCGCAACAGTCTCATTCACCGAACCTGCAAGCCCTGAAAGAAGGTTGGTCAAGTAGAGCTCTGCCAGCGTAGTCATGCGCGCGCTCCACCAAGTGACGGCTGCGAGAACCGCCGTCGTCAGAATGTATGTCGACCTGCGCCCATACTTCTTGGAGAAGGGAATGACGAAAACGCAGCCCAGCGCACAGCCGGCGCCGTTTGCCGACAGGGAATCGTTGAGCTGTTCGTAGCTGAGGTTCATGTCTTCAGACATTTGCACCCAAAAGTTGGTCTGTACTGACAGTCTTTGCCTCGTATTAGTTGCATATTACCACAGGGGGCTGTAGCCGGAGGCATCAAATCCATGGATATGGAGAGAGAGAAGCGACGAACGATGTGAAGATGGCTAGGGATATGCCAAAGACGAGCGCCCAATTGACGCCTTTCCTCAACAAGCTCCAGTTCTGGTGGTAAAGGTCAGCAAACACATCGCCAAAAGTGCTGCATAAGAGCTGTATTGCTTAGACGACTTGCCAGTGGGTCATTGGGGTCATCCATTGGTGGCGGCTGAAGGCATATGCCCTCCGCTGATGATCCAGACGCTATGACATCGTGAGCCAAATTACTCGGCGAGTTGGGAGAGAAGTCGATTCGAGAGGAGTCTCACCATTGTATGATACTGTTGTAAGACGAAAGGTGCCAGGAGGGTGGCCGTCGGCGTCTGGCTGAGTTGGGCTCACCATTGTGTAGCGTATTGGCGATGAGGACAAGCGAGTTATGCTGTCACAGCTCCTGAGTTGGAACTCAACAGTGTCGCGTGCGCATTGCCATGTCTATATCAGTCTCCATGTTATCGCAATGCCAGTATACACTGTCGTCTCTATCGACTGTCGAGAGTATCGCATCCAATCAAGAGTTTGTAGCAGCGTGCTGGCCGCTCTGGGGTAGTTGGGGTTCGGAGGTCTCCAGCGCTGTACAGGGGGGTGCTATCTCCCCCACATGTTCCGATAGGCGTGCGGCCAGGCGCATCTGGGGGCAGATCACGTCGATTCAGGGACAATGCTGGAGCGCGGTACCGACTTCTCAAAAGGGAATGGTGTATAGGCAAGGATTATACTCCAATCTCCTCTGACAGTTGACCTGAACCGATACTATACTAGAGCCACTGCCACGAGGGTTGCATTCGCGGAATGCGACTGAGCGGAAGCGGTGCCGTGCTAGCAGGACAGACAACAGTAGCCAGCTTGAGGGTAGATAGGGCGCTAATTCAAGGAGCGAATCCAACGTTATTGTCCCAAGTATCGCCATGCACGCGACGTGTCATTGGCCATGGCGTGTGTCGTCGTTGGAATTTGTTTAATACGAATTACTACTTTCAGGTAAACTCAACTGATAGCAGCAAGGTGTAAAGCACAGTCGAAACTGTTATGTAGATTGTGCCAATAGTAGTACAATTTCAGCCAGCCGCCATAGTTCATGACAGCCGGTCTATACAGTGCTCACTATAGGATCGACAACTCCATGTAGACTCAAAACTGACTGACAAATCCTGCCGCTCCTTGCTCAGCCGACATTCGATCAAATCTAGCATCGCTCACCAGGTAACTACGAGGGAATCCGTCGGGCATGTCGCCATGCACAACCATGCGCGCAATTGCCTCTCCTGTCAGCCAGCACTTGTCCATGCCATGCCCACTGAACCCAGCCGCAATCCACTCGCCATCTCCTGCACGGCCCGACATGCTCGAAGTCAGATTACCCACCATGGGCAAGTGATCGGATGTGAATCCCATAATGCCCGACCAGACCTGAGTAGCACCAATGGGCTCAGTGTCCTCCCAGATTCGAGGCAGTATAGACAAGATATTTTCTTTTGCAGCGTCGCTGACAAACGAGTCATCATAGCTCAGCATGTCCTTGACGGCTTGCACCTCTCCTCCGACCCATATGTCACCCGTCTGGGCATTTTGCTGGGCGTAGTAGAGGCCGGTGGAGAATTTCTGGGACTCTGGGTCGTAGTGGCCCTTGTTCAATAATGACCACGCAACATGGTCGCCGGTACGTGGGAAAGAAGGTCCAGGGGACTGCCTCGACATTGTGCCTTTGAACGGCCACAGCTTGCCCGTTAGGCGAGGAAGTAGGTGCGCAGAGTACCCATTAGTACAGTGAATGACTTTCTTGGCCCGAATGACGCCCCTTGGAGTTTCCAAGCGGTAGGGATGAGATTGACCATCTACATAATTGATCGCGGTGACCGGCGTATTTGTCTCGATAGTGAATCGGTGCTCGAAGTCACGTAGTAGGGAGCTGAAGATGGCAGTAAACAGACGATAGGGCCATAGTGCAGCAGCCCCAGTCTGCTGACTTGCTCCCTCTACATTTTTGAAGTAGTATTTCTGCTTGTGAATTAGCTGAAGCTTCATTATCGAGCATTGAATTCGGATTACTTACCTCAATTGCCTGTTCCTTGGAAATGACGTCGAAGCCTAGATTTCTCTGAGCAACATGTTGCTTGATCAAGTTGGCACCTCCCTTGGCATGCTCGTAGCATCCCGCATCAAAGCCCGTCGCATGCGTTACGGTCCGTAACTCAACCGCATCCCGGTCAGCTGCATCAAGACTTTCGACAAGCTGTGACAAGCGGGCAATATTCGACTCGGTAAAGTGCAAAATCCGTGTCGCTTCCTCTCTGCTTAGGGTCTCCAAGTGCTCTGCAAACAGCTCGTCCGAGTCCGACATTAGGTGGCCGCCGTTTCTGCCCGTCGCGCCACTCACAGCGTTGCGGGCTTCCAGCACCGTGATGCGAAGGTCTGCAGCACTGGCGGTTTCGTCGTGAAGTCCATGGTAGGCGACGCTACAACCAGTGACGCCCGAGCCAATGATGACAATGTCTGTCTCGGCTGGTAGCTCATCTGAGTGCGCAGTCGCGATGGTCGGGTGAGGTGGCTCCTGCCAAGCGGAAGTCGTCGGATGCAAGCTGGGCTGCCCGACTGGAAGAGATATTCTCTCCAAGACTTTGTTCTTGAGATCTTTTGGAGGTCAGTCATTGCGTGCAGTCATGTAGAAGAAGACTATGTCTTGCCTTCGTGATTCATGTTTGCTTTGTGTCCAATTTCGTGCTCTGTTGAATTCCAGGTTTCAAAGCTTCTTCATCGCCTGAAAATCAGCGTCTGCAATGGTTTCAGGCAGGCCGAAATAACCCTATGATGCCGAATAATAGCACAATTTGAAGGGTCCCCAATGTTGAGTCACTATCTCATTATCTGAAGTGGTCAAGGAGTGATGAGTGGGCCTGGAACGGCCATCACCTCAACCGTGCGCGGCTCGCGGCTCGAGATGTAGTATCGGGTTAGTGCAAGTGTAACATGCAGCCTGGACGACATTGGCTGCAACAAAGGTCCGGTTTGAGATATGGAAAAGCGATGCTTGACGACTACTAACGGTAATTGGTGCCGGAAATACTTTTTGTCATGAATTGGGTCATACAGATATCAGTGTTTGCGAATTGTCAGGCATGCGATGTCATGAGAAGCAGCAGACTAGTGTGGATACGGGTTGGTTGTGATGCCGCATATGCGACCCTCAGGCAGCATATACTAACCTATGTATTAATCAAGCACATGGCATTTATTTTAGTGTCCATAATCATATCATAGTGGTCAATAACTCATTCATTGATAAGCTCATCTATGCCTCAAGCGTTCGAGCCTTGTCATGGCACCAATTTGGGGGCAGATTGGCAGTATCGCCCATCATCGACCAACGTAGACGTCTTCGACCTCCTTCCCAGGAAAGTTTGTCATTCGCCAACAATCAATAATGGCCTTATCGTCAACAGACTCCAGTACACCCACAGCGACGATACCGTTCATCCAGTTGTACGGCGAGTCTCCGGCTGCTTCAAATGTGATGTGGGTAAAGTATTCCACGTCATCCTGTAAGAAAGTCGTCTTGCTTCCCTCATCGTAGTCAAAGTCTGCGCCGGGACCTACCCGGAAAACTCCCTTTGCGTCGACGAGAATATGGTGTCCGTCGTCTGTCAGCAGCGTGTATCGGGCAAATAGCTTGTAGAAGATCTGGTGCGCGTAAGAGTGCGAATGAACGTGGTGACGAAAACGACCATTTCTGTGCCCACTGACCTTTTTGGAATGAATGCGCTGAGCCCAGTCCGCACCACTATTCTCCACCACGATGCCATTAACCTTTGGTCCACGTACACTGCCGGAAGCGATGTGACCGACGGATCGGGTAACGCCGGTACCTTGGAGGTTTTCAATTTCATAATGGTTGGTCGGGTGCATTTGGGCCACGAGACGATATACAAACTCCATGTGCGGTGGTCGCATGGGTGGAACGTCAGGATACAGGGCATTGCCCGGGCTGGAACTTGGTGAAAATGCCATGATTGTCTGTGTAAATGGATACTGCTATGGGCCAGGAGATTGCGCGATGGAAAGTTGCAACATAACACGAAATGGCTATGATTTCCCAGATCAGATACGTCAGTACCATGCTACTCACTTCACTACATTTATATTGTACATACTTTGAGATTCTTACCTTTACAGAGCCGGAAAGATGGACGATCTGCGCTTATAGCCGAACGTGGGGAAAGCTTTAGCAGGGTTGCATCGCCGCAATGCTGCTGCAGGGGCCCCAGAAGCCCGAGGCCAACGCTAGATCAGCGCGGTACGGGCTTCCGAAAGAAGTATCGCTCACTGTCTGCATCCATGATGATAAGGTATAACAGCGATACGTATCTTCACTCAGGCCTGGCCGGAGCCGATGAAAACGCGTCGACGCCAATCAGCGTTTTGTCTCATCATACGCAAAATTACGATTGATGGTCTATATTCTAAGATACGTTCTGACACATTTCACCATTGTAACACACTCAACCACTTACCTCGGTATTCTGCCACGAAATATTCTGTTCGATGGCAGCCAAATCAACAGCCAAGGTGCTCATAAAGCCTCTTGGTTATGGTGAGTGCTTTGAAATCTATTCCGCAACCTTTCCCACCGGAAGACAGGGGCGTTCATAGGCTTACTGCTACTACAGACAGACATTCAGTAGCGACGGCTGCCAAAACCTTGAGCCTCGCCTTTGCAACCGACCCGTTGCTCATGTGGTTATACCGCGATGCGAACGTCTTGCGCTGGGATTCCTTGATACCGTCACTGCAGAAATGGCAAGAATTGCGTGTACGGCAAATGCTGCTCGATGAAATTGCCGTCGAGGCCGTGATAGAGGAGTCTATACCCAGGAGTTTGGGCGTCTGCTTCATCCGACCACCGCCGCGAACGTTTCGTTTGACAGGTCCACGACACTGGTGGGAGTGTATCAAGGTTCTCTGGACCCGCATCTGGGAGCGACCAAAGGAGCCCGCATGCGACGAAAAGGTAACGATGCAAGATGCCTTTCGAATTTGGGAGAACATGGACTGATCTGAAACCGAACAGAGATCTATAACAATGTATGGGAGTAATAATGTCTTCTTCGAAAAGCATGGAACAAAGTATCCAAAGAGTGCAATGTGGTACCTCTCCATAGCTGCCGTCAATCCGGAGGCTCAAGGTATGGGGGTTGGTGGAAAGCTGCTAGACTGGGCTATCGAGCGCGTAGGGGACGAGCCATGTTATCTGGAATGCACGAATTATAATAATGTTCCGTTTTACGAAAAGTACGGATTCAAGTTGATAGATGAGGATGTGCTCAAGGACGAGGAACGCCCTTCTCACCAATGCACTCTGTATCACATGGTACGAGACAAGGCAGAACATAGTTAGGGATTCGAATTAAGTTATTGAATGTCGCATCCAGGCGCTTGACCATGTGACAGAACTTTGCAGTGCAAAAATCATTATACAATCATCAATCTTGATTGCTTTACTGAGAATAGAAAGATCATTTGCATATGAAGCATTGTCCTCTATCGTAGTGGTCATAGTATCGTACAATGTTGCAGCGTTCAGTGTCATACCTTACAGGGATATCTCGGCTACGTCTTTGGGTCATCAGCATGCTGCAGGCGCCTCCAGGGCTGCGTGCATGGCTTGCGATCAATCGGTATCTCGTGGGTGGGTTGGTGGAGCAGCTCGACCCGCGCTCTTAAACATGCTGCAACTGGTATAGCTAGCTGCCAGCAGACTGCCACTAACTTATACAGGTCCGACGCTGGTTACCTGCCCACTGGCGAGCAGGCATGTATCGCGGCCCCTTGGGCTGATGCTGGCATAGTCTTTATCACGGTTGAGGCCTGGTAAGAGTGAATGAATAGCCGGCAAGTGTAAGTTGGAATACGAATTTGTCCTTCGTTCGGTAGTACTTAAGATGATCGAGTTGTCAATATATGCCTTCGAGAATAGTCGGATCAATCTATCACTCGCCTCACCCGGAATTGTTCACCGTCTGCAGATTCAACACAACTCATCTAGCTTTCAATTTTTCTCGTCATGCCTCCAAGTCAAGTACCAATCACTGGCAAGATCAGACTGGCCATCGAGTCTCTGGGTACGGTAGAAGGATGGCAATTCCAGAACGGCGTCCAGCAGTATGCTGGAATACCATATGCAACCCTGCCCAAACGTTGGACACGGGCGCGTCTCCAGACATCGTGGCCGGATGACTTTCATGACGGTACCAAGCTCGGGTAAGTAAAATCCATGGGCTGCTCCCTCTGCAATGTGATCTCCAAAGTCTTGAAACTGACTTTCTCGTAGCTCCAGCGCCCCCAATCCTCCAGAGTATAACCAAGGCACGGACGTGCTCATCCCCGTAGCCAAGGTGCCTCACTTTGATCGCCCTATTGAGGACGAGCTGAGTTGTCTTGTCATGAGCATCACCGCGCCTCCCAGAGTGGAAGGTGAGAAGTTCCCGGTCATGGCGTATATCCACGGCGGATCCTTCTTGTACGGAGGCGCCAATGAGCCAGTGTTTGACGGGGTCAACTTCGTGTCGCACTCCGTCAGTCGAGGCACTCCCGTGGTGGCCGTCAACTTTAATTATCGCGTCGGTCTCGGTGGCTTCCTCGCTTCCGAGGCGATACGTCAGGATCTGGCCAAGGACGGTTTCACGGGCGTGGGCAACTTTGGTCTATACGATCAGCAAGTAGCGCTCCACTGGGTCGAGAGATACATTTCTGCCTTCGGAGGCGATGCCGGCAATATCACCATATACGGAGAGTCCGCTGGTGGTATGAGCGTCTCCCACCAGATCGCGGCCAAGACCCCGGCTCCCTTCCACCGGGCTATTGCCATGTCCGGCCATCTCAATACCATCCCCACGTGGCCGCTCGAACATCACGAGAAGCATTACCGGGCACTACTGACGTATCTCAAAATTAACCCCGATTCTCCGTCGTCGTTGGAGGAGCTTCGTGCCATTCCTCAGGAGAAGGTGTCGGCAGCAACCTTATACGTCGAAGGCACATTTGTCTGCACCGGGAACCCTTGTGATGACGGTGTGTTCCATGCAACTCCACCATCGTTCAATCGAATCGGTTCGCCTCCCGATTGGCTCAAGGCATATATGGTTGGAGACGTGTTGGATGAGGGTATGATATTCCATGAAAGCTTTGAGGAAGACAACTTTTCGTCCGTCCGCGAAATATTGTCATCTCACTGCGGGCCTGATGCAGCGAGTACAATCCTTAACTTGTACAACATTACTGCAGAAACTCCAACGGACCAGTTTGTTTTAAGTATGGAGGAATTGGCTGGAGACACGACCTTCAAGACTCACAATTGGGTAGCGGCCCACCGCTCCAAGATCCCGCAGACATTCGGATATCACTTCGATAGGCCGTGTACTCACGACAGCCCGCTCAAGGGCTTGGCTTACCATGCACTCGACCTGCTCTACCTGTTTCTCAATTTTGATGAACACTTTTCTCCACAGCAGCAAAAGCTCGGTCGGTCCTTGGCAGATCACTGGATCGATTTCGCATACGGCAAGGATCCATGGCCACGCATAAGTGCTGGCGCATCGTGGATGCGCTATGGCGCTGATGACTCTTGCCAAGTGGTCACCGAGACTGAAGATGAGCCTGTGCGGCGATACTCGCGGATGCAAAGGATTATTGACATGGGGATTTACGAGGAGCTGATTGCAGCGGTCGATAGAATCGCGGTTAAGAGGGACCGGATGGGTAAATTTGAATGGGCACCTCCTAAGATGATTGTAGAATAGTTCTTAATCGCCACGCAAATTGATGCCTCAAAAGCGAGGCCTTTCAAGCATGGGATGTTCGGCAAGATTTGCCCAAAAGTCCAGCTCAAACTCCCAAGGTTCGGCATTGACCCATGGCGCCCACTCTCCAACTCTATCGACGTTCAATGACGGATCCGCAGGAGTGAGGTTTGTTTCCGCGGGCCCTTGTGAGTGATTCACAGGCATGACCGAGTCGAGCAAACTCTGTAGGGTGTGTGTCGCTTGCGTGAACAGATCGAAGTTGGGGTCTTCAGTCCCAGCCACGGCTCCTAGTCTGATCTCATTGACCAAAACCGTTAGATTCTGTAGCATCTCAGAGCGATGCGATAGCTCGATATTGCGAATATTAGATACTTTCAACAGCGCAAGCGATACAATCCCAGCCGCCGGCAGTCCGTAAAATGCGACCTAAGAGCTGTCAATTGAAGCTATTACGCCCAGCTCTTATTCAAGATCTTACCTTCCAAATCAGACACGTGCCGGAATTGACGAGACGGTTGCGCAATACGACCGCTTCAACAACGAGAGTGAGCATGCTCCTCGCCGTACCAAGAAGCGAGTCGTCGGGCTCGGCGATGTTGCGCAGCGAAGCCAAGTCCAGTAGAAACCTTGTGTGTAGATAATCAAGCCTGGTATTGACCAGGAAGTCGCGTTCGAAGGGACTCAATGCGCAGTCTTTTAGGCTGCCATGCAACTTGAAATGTGATGGTAGGGCAAGCCATTGATTCTCAACCTTATCTCGGAGGTCGCTATGGGCTGGTGTTAGCTCATCCGCAAAGTGTATGTGAGCTTCTTGACTGACATTGTTTTCTCAGCGCGGCATTGGAGATCTCGAGTTCGAAATAATCCCAGTATTTCTTCCTTCAAGAACGCGAACACGGCAGCACAACATGTGTCGGCTGTATAATTGATTGGGTCGGTGTTGCGTAGAATGTGAGAAGCTGGGCTCTGTGGTGCTGGATCGGCCGGCTCCGGTCTTTCAGTCTCGCGAGACAGGTTTATGTTCTGGTTCCAGAACCCGGGGTCGTTCACCGGAAGCTGTAGCGTGCAATAAGACTTGACGATTCGTGGTGGTCGCCCTAGAAAAATGGCCAGGCTCTTGTCCCCAGTATATATCCTCGAAAGGGTCCTTTTCCGCAGTTGCTCGATGAAAGGTGGGATGGTCGGGGTATCCTCATCGGTTCTTTCGTGATATCCAAGGGCATAGAGAGAGCTTGCGAGATCCCCCATTCTCCGCCATGAGTAATAGCCTTAATAAACATGGTATTAGCTGTACGTTTCACTACATGAGCCTAATGACCTACTTTGATCACCGTAGACTTGTGAATATACTATGAAATTCTCGTACTGCAGCACCAATTGAAGATCGTTTAGGCAATCAAGGCCCAAGCAGACCTCTAGACAGTCGTCTCCGAGCCGAGCAAGGTCTCTGATGATGTCACGACGCTGTTCCTCGCTCTTGTACAGGGCTGGGAAGAAGGGAATGTCTAGTGCGGCCCGGGAGGCTGCTGCAAGAAAGATGCCAGTTGATTCCCAACGGACATTATCACCGTTCATTTGCGACAGGTAGTTGGCGACGGTGGTGTTCCTATGTACTACTAAGGACCTGGAAGTGTTTCTGAGGAGCAAGTCGGCAGTCCGGGTAGCCCATGTACAATTGCCGTCGCAGTCGGGTGGTACCTCCTGTGCAAGGCGAGCCACTGCTTCGGTACAGCATAATACAAAGTGCTCGGCGAGTGGCAAGTTTGCTCCGGTCGCAAGCCAGAATTCGATAAGTGCTTTTAGATTGACAACATCCAGATCACTCAATCTAGTAAGCACATCAGCGCCCCTTTGTAACGGGACTCGATCGCGCTTCAATTGACGGCCACCCGTCGACCTTCTACGGCCAGCGTCAGCTACCGAGCTACTCGGCATGAGATTAGTGCTGGAGGAAACATGGCGGAAAATGGTCGAATGACTGGAGGAGCCGAGAAATCCAGGGTTTGGATAATGCTGCTGTTGGGCCCTTGTCGTCTGTGGGCTGCTGTCAGGCAAACCAGTAGAACGAAGGCTCCTGGGAGTACTTGAGGTTGGGACCGTCAGCAAAGCACTGCCTTCGTTTTCGGCATCTTGTGATGCCGAAGAATCGCGGCCTCTCTTCCTCCGTTTAAAGGGTAGAGCACGGTAGATACAGGCTTCACCTTGCCCGCGACTTTGGCAGCGTAGACATATGGGCTGTTCGTGCCCGCAGGCGACTTTGGAATGTCTGCAGGGCTCACATGCGGCGTGTCTTGGATTATGCACTCTGGGCATGTTGGGAGATTCGCAATTGTTACGAGGGCCCGATTGCGCCGCATTGCCAAACACGGCGAGTTCGGCAAAACGAGGAGAAAGCTGATGAGCGGGATCTGGTAATCAAGCGGGCCAAGATGACAACGGCTACAAGTTTTCGCCGATTTCAGCGACATAGATTTTACTGACTGAAGCTAAGTGTGGTAAACTTTTTGCTAGAAGAGTTCGCTCTAGAGCCGAATGCGCCGAATACGCCGAACAGTTGAATACAGAAGACTTCAATCCCCCACTGGAAACCCCACAGTGGCAGGGAAGCGCTAAGGCAGCGTTGGCTGGTGCCACTGGGCGCCATAATGCTAGTGCCATTACTACAGTTGCGCAGTGCAATTGGTGCTGTTGCGTTGCCATCGCACAGAAGGCTAAATCCTCAATAGACAAGAAGCAAAATGATGTTATAAAATTGCACTATATTTTCAAAGCCTAGCTTTCAACTTGTTCAAGTCCACTCGAGGCAATTTCAAAACCCGAACTGCATTGTGTCCCATGAAATCTTCCAAGTTCTCTTTCTTAATGCCATCCTTGGTGCCGGCAAGATAGTTGTTGACATTATCGACGCAGTCCTTGAGCCCGAGCTGAGGAAAGTTTGTCCCAAACATGACCTTTTTTCTACCTGTCGTATTGGCAAATTTTATAAATTCCGGTGCATAATACTTGGGAGACCATGCGCTAGTATCAATGTACACATTTTTATGCTTCCAGGCCACGGCAACCGTCTCGGCCGCCCAGGGGTAGCCTATGTGACCCATGATGATCTTGAGGTCGGGGAATTTGAGAGCTATGGTATCAATGTAGGGAATTGGGCGGCCGACTTCACTGGGACATGCCGGTCCCGTGTGGCCTACCTGAGTGAGGAAGGGCACGTCGAGCTCAATGCACTTGACGTACAGTGGCCAGTAGTGCGCGTCGGCAGGAGGCAGATTCCACAGCCACGGAACGACTCGTAGGCCGACGAAGCCTTCGACCTTGACATAGTGTTCTAGTTCCTTGACGGCTTCGACGGGCTTGTGAAGATCAACAGCAGCCAGGCCAAATATGCGGTTCGGGTATGCCCGGGTATACTGGGCAACCTCCTCGTTGGAAAATATCATCTGTCCCGGACGGCTCCAAGCGGACAGGCAAATCTGTGCAACTCCGGCCTCGTCCATCATGGCAATGAGCTCTTCTGGGGAGCGTCGCTGATTGGCAACATCGGGAACGGAGTGGCTATACTCGAAAAGACCGGCAACTTCAGGTACAGCGGCGCCTAGCTGAATTGGATGTCAGTGAGGATAATTCAAATATGATCAATGTATCTTACTCCAGGCAGATTACACCAGACATCGACGATGGGATATTGATACTTGGGCGGCGCCATTGTGCAAAGATAATCTACACTAGATTGTATGTGACTGAATTGTGTGTATACTGATGTGTTGACTCAGATATCAGTGAACGTGGAAGGCGAAATATGCCAAACCGAGTAGAGAGTAGGAGCCACAACGGCCAATATAGCCCCGCGATAAGATCGAAGGCTTCCCACTGCTAGCCGCGGGAGAAGCATATGGTATTTATTATGTTATAGCAATTGGGGTTGACTCGCTCCGTCCCCACACGGAGTCTTCGGCGTGGTGCAGCCCTTGCTGCTCATATCCCCGCGCCGAACAGTCCGTGTCGACCTCTGCAAACTGCAATGGATGGCCCCAAGGCCGCGCCTGAACAAAAGGGTTTGGTTTTCCGACAATGGTTAACTATGACAAAGCTTTTAAAAAAAAGACCCTATTCGAATTCTCGTGAATCATTTCCACGTCAACTAGTCGTCCAGATGCACTCCACTCTGGCCGATGAAGGCCTGTCATGTCATTGTGAGGAAACTAAGGCGATGAATTGCCCTGGCCGAAGACACCGAGAAATAATCCAATATGCAAAACTTTCTCATGCGATATGATGCTATAAGATGAACGGAGTATTGGTATGGAATATCACTTGAGTAGGCATTGCTTTTAGACTATTTATCAAGGTTCTCCAATCGTGGCCTCCTCGCAAAAAAGTGCTATGCAGACAACCATGCAATCTGAAAAAGGAACCAGGTCGTGGCCGCAGCCTGCTATCCAATCTTCTACGCCTGATGTCAACGATGAGACTGCTACTGAATGTACCGATGACAATTCCATTCCCGACGGAGGCCATGGTTGGGTCGTCTTGACCGGCTGTACCATTGTCGCATTCTGGTCGATCGGCACCGCGCAATCCTGGGGCGTATACCAGAGCGCACTGCTCGCAGCAGACGTTTCATCATCCATCAACCTCTTGTTTGTCGGATCGCTTTCAACAGGAATCGTCTCGGCCTTTGCGATTCTCTATTCGCTACTGACGAGACTGGTAGGCCCCCAAAAGACTGGCATGGCTGGGATTCTGCTCATGAGTCTGAGTGGAGCGATCGGTAGTATTGTTTACACAGACATCAGAGCACTCTTCATGTCATACGGTATCATTATGGGGGTTGGTATGGGGTGAGTACAATATTTTTGTCTTTATCCTTCGTGAATTGAATGTATGTGCTAAATTTCCTGCTTACATAGATTGACCTTTACGACCGTTGCCGTGGCCCCGACACAATACTTCCTGAAGAAACGTGGTCTTGCCAATGGCATTGTTTTTGCTGGCGGGGGACTGGGAGGAGCGGTGATATCTTACAGCATGGAAGCTTTGATACAACACATTGGTATCCCCTGGGCGTTTCGGGTTCATTGCCTCCTGGTCGCCGCCACTGGACTACCCGCCGCGTACTTGATTCGCGAGCGTGTCCCATACCAGCCAGCAAAGCTTGTGGAGTGGTATGTGACATTTATCGCATGGAGTATTTCATTCACTAATGATCGTGTAGGAGCATGTTCAAGTCACCTGTATTCGTCTTGCTATTTCTTACCGGGTTCATCGCCTTATTCCCACTCTTCGTTCCTCCGTTCTGCATTGTCCTATTTTCCCAGTCGATCGGCTTGTCGTCTACGGTAGGAGCAGGATTGGTAGCTGGGTTCAATTTGTCATCAGCTGTCGGACGAATCGCTTCTGGGTTTCTGTGCGACATACTGGGTCCATTGAACGTTCTTCTCATGACATTATTATTGCTGGGTCTGACTATGCTGGTCGTCTGGCCATTCTCAACCACACTCGGATTGGCCATTCTTTTTGTCGTACTGAGTGGTGTATTCGTTGGCGCATTTTTTTCCACAATGCCGACCGTCGTTGGTCACACCTTTGGCTCTGCCAAAATGTCAGTCACAATGGGCATGATCTTAACAGGCTGGACAGGCGGTTATGTTATGGTATGTTCTCACGCACTATCGCCAATGTCATAACTAATGAATGGGTAACAGGGTTCACCAATTGCCGGATATATCATCGACGCTAATGGAGGCTATGATCGAGGCATACTGCCGTACCGGCCTGCAATGTACTACGCTGGATCGTTCGCTCTTGTCGCTGCGGGTTTAGCTGCCGCGGCCAGACATCGGATCAGCAAGGGTATCAAAACCGATTTGTTGCCTTAGACTAAGAACTCAATATACATGTATCCATCCTCTTCTCTGAAAAATCTTTGATTTACTTGCGACAATATGCCACGTTAACCTTTCCAACCATCTTGGCCGGCAGAGTAGGATGCCAAGTCTTCAAGTCGTCCATCATCAAAGCCTGCGTCTTCAATACCTCCTCATCTGTCATCTGGCTAATGATCCTCGCCGCCATGGGCAGTTTGGTCAACAAGAAGCGACAAATCATATCATAGTCATCAAACGCCAAAAAGTTTTCAATCTCTATTACCTCGATATCTTTGAAGCCGGCCTCGGTGAGGCGCCGCGTCACATCGTCGGCCGAGGAACAGCCGTTGATTGGCACGTTCATTTTCAAGTCGGGGCGTACCTTCAACGGGTACATAGAGAGCTTGACCCACTCGCTGCTCTGCAGGGACGACATGGCGACCACGCCTCCGGGAGCGACGACACGCTTCATGGCGTGAATAGCTTTGGCGGGATCACTGTGGGGTTCAGGGTCAGTGTGAGTGCGCCAGTTCATACCAAGGAGCGAGCATGCTTACGGGACTAGGAAGAGGACGAAGCCGCACAGCATATGGCTGACAGAGTCATCCCCAAAGGCGGCGCAATCGTGGATATCAACCTCGACAGTTTCGGCACGCTGCCAGTATGCGTTGCCCTTGTCGACCTCAGCCTGCCTGCGCGCGTTGTACTGAGCCAACATTTGCGCATTGCTGTCCGCTCCAACCACCTTGGCAGCAGCCGGAAGTCGACCGTGATGCGCTTGCAAGACCGCGTTCGTGACCTGTAGCCGTCTCAGTCATCGGCCGTCCTTCTCCAAGACCTTGCTCTTACCTGGCCAGGGCCACAACCCATGTCGACAATGGTGGTGGCCTCGGAAAGGGACAGGAGTTCGTGACTGTAGTGAGCCATGTGTTCAGCGGGCGCGACACCCGGACCAGCCGTGATCTGTTGTATCATGGCTGGCGCAATGGTAGACCATTCGGTGTGGGTGATGTCTATATAGCGCCGCTTGTCAGTCAAAGGAAAAACAAACCAGTATGAGGGGTCTGGGATACACACGTTTTGGTGCCTGGTCCGTCATGCTGGAAGTCTTCTGAGCGATTTTGCAGAAGTCAATGGAGCTTTGTATTATGTGATAATGGCTCTTGACGGTGCCCAAAGACACATTGAAAAGTTGACATAAATCACTGAGTCAACCTTTTGTTTTTGAGGGGAAGAGTATTCAAAAGATGCATGTGTATTACTCCCCACCTAGCATAACGGCATAACGATGACACTTCTGCTGTGCCGTAGTGTACCCCACTACCACAAACGCGCGTGACGATGGTACTCATCATGATTGGAACTGAATTAATCCATCCATCAAATTGAACTACAGGGAAACAAATACCCCAGTAATGAAGGGTGCGGTTGTGGTTATTCTCTTTGAGTCCAGGTCGAGCATTGGGAGTGCACGGTATGTAGGCGCATAAGCATGCAGAAACTTCTAGCTTCTGTCTCCAGCGAGTCTCAAGATGGCCATGAGAGCAACTCAGCTCAAGCTTCTGTTTTTGATGTATTGAGTTCCAGGGATTCAAAATACAATTCAGATAAGTTCAATATGTCTGTCTAAGCACAGCGATTGATCGACAAACATTCGCTAATGACTTATCTAGGCCGGTGTCTGGCCATTTCTCAGGCGAGTGCTCACGATACATTGGCCTGGTCATGCAATCGGTTATCGAGACATGGTCTGTATGGAATTGACTATCGCCTACTTCTGACATGATGATGCAGGGTGGCAGCCTTAGACGCCAGCCCCACTAGTAGATAGCCGGTGCAGCTTGAGCTTGGGTGAGCTTCCCAGCTTCCTCATCTCACCACCCATTCGGCAGTCATCAACAGAGTTGATTCCCGCCATCCATCACATGATGATGCTGTTTCCTGATGTACTGACTGGTCCAACTACTCACAAAAAGGACTATTAGCTTGCCAAATCCCATATCATCCCAAATGACTGTCACAGGCGATGGCCTCTTGGCGTCCAAGAACCATTGTTTCCAAGTCCATCTCAAAAAGTGATCAGGTCACTCTCACAATCACTGTCATCGTCCACAGTCTTCGTCTGCAATTGTGCAACTTGGTCTCCAGTTGCCTCCTCGTCACTCGATTCCTCCCACTCATTGACGTGGCGACTGCGCTTGACTTCAATAGTGGCCTGCTGGAAGAATGCATCGGAAAGTCCATGGTCTTCCAAGTCATCATGTCCACGAGTAAGGGAAGTCTGCTGCTGAATAACGACATCACGTTGACCCGTCAGCCTTTGGCCGTCTTGACCAATACGAACAGGTCGGAATGTATCATGAATGCCCTGATTTGCCTTGACTGTCTGTGCCATTGCTGTAATCGGACTCTTGAAACCTCTGGCGTGGGTTGGGGTCCAGCCCATCCATCTGTTACCAGTAGTGCCTTCTGGCGAACCCGGAGTCTGGGTGTGACGATCAGAGCTCGCTGGATCTGTGATTGTTGGCATAGTTCTCGATTGTTTGAAATGAGCACAATCCTTCTCGCAGAAACAATCGTTTCCGCAAATATTTTTGCAACCATGACCACACTGAAGCTTTCGCTCGCATGCATGTTGACAGATGAGCTTGTCATGCGACATGGGATGGCAAAGGCGTTCGCACTTATGACCGCACGGCTGAAACTTCTCCGTGCACTTCTCCAAGCAACCGCCATGTCGGGTTTGGAGGTCTTCAGCGTTCGCAGCGTACGTAATGCGACCATGCTTCTGGCAGCGCAGCGGGAGACTTGGACTGGCTTGGCTGAATCTACCAAGACTTTTGAACACTCGTTGAACATTGCCCCACATGAATCGTGAAGTCTGAGTGGCAGTTGCGAGGTTATCAATATTGCCGAAGACGTAAAAGCCGCGCTTTGCACGGCTGATGGACACAACGCTGCGATTCATGTCGCCAACAAAACCAGCTACAGGATGATTCTTGTGTAGATTACTGCGGACCAGTGACAGGAGTACAATGTCGTTCTCCTCACCTTGATAGGCGTCAACAGTGGCGACACAGACATTTCGCTGTACTTCAGCGCCGAACAAAGGCAGCACATACCGCCGCATGAGCTTTCTGATCTTCTTGACCTGGCCGCGATAAAAGGTTAAGACAGTGATCTGTTCGGGAAGGACTTGATTCTGCAGCAAGTAGATTGCGAAGCGAACAACCATCATTGCCTCATCGACATTGAGCTTGCTAAAGGACTCCGAATCTGTGCTCTCTACCCAATCGTGGTTGAATAGGTACAAGTTCGTGGCCATGCCAGGAACGTCAGGGCGTATGTTCTTGTTCATGACAATGGGATGGTCACCCAACTCAGGGTAGAAAGGGTTGAGGACAGATCGGATCTCCGGGATCATGCGGCGTTGCTGGTTGAGGACGGTATAAGGCAACTGTCGATACTCCACCAGACGCTCAAACATTGATACTGCCAAGTTGTGAAATCCGTCTGTTAGACCGGGCACACTGCAGTGCGGAACCAACTGCTGATGGTCACCAATAAGAATGAGCTGTTGAAGACTGGGCAGAAGTGCAGCAGCAATGTGTGCTTCACGACTTTGAGCAGCTTCCTCAATTAGCATCGTCTTGGGGCCCAGAGCTGCAAGAAGACCACGGTACTTGGAAAGACCAGTTGTAGTGCAGCCGATGACATGAATGCCCTTCAACTTGATACACTCAACGTCTCGCTTCCATCCGCTGATTCTCAGGTTGTTGCACACACGAATATAATTGCCAAAGAGCTGGAGCAAGGCTTCGGACCGCGCATCCAACAACTTCTTGTGCCAGTATTCGTAGACTGACCCGCGCCACTTCTGAGGTATATCCCATAGATCGCTTTTCGCGAGGTGGCGAGATAACAAGGACGTGTTTGCAGCAAGACCCTCAGAGCTGGCTCCGCCCCACTTGCGCTTGATCTGAATAAACCGACCTTGTAAGCGGATGGAGTCACTACTGGTATCGTTCGCTGGATCGTCGGCATCGACTCCCCACTCTGCGGCGTCTATACCATCATGACGCTCATCCAACGGCTCGTCGACATCGAAAACCGGCTGCTTGATGTGAATCTGAACATCTCGAGCGGAATCGTCTAACCACTCAGCCATGACACCAGATGGTCTTCCCGGCTCTGGATTCCAACCCCAAGACTCGCCAGAGACGGAGTCGAACTGATCATTGGTGATAACCCCATACTCGTGCAAGACAGCCGGGTCGATGAGCTCCTTGGAGAATATCTCTGCAACGGCTAGCTCGATTTCGCGGACGATCCTGTGTCGAGCCGCGTTGACGTTGTTGTAGTCACGACTTTGGACAGACTTCGTGTGGCGTCGGAGATTAAATAGACTAAATGCCTTCATGTCCTCATCTCTAGTCCTGCCTCCGAGGCGGACCACACTCACCCCAAGTTTGATGAGATGGCTCAGGATCTGATCCGCGGCGTGATTCGTCTCAGCGGCCACCACAATGATATTTTCCGGGCTCTTTCTCATCCCCGCCGTCGAATTGTTGACCATGCACTGAAGGGCCTGGACAGACGTGTATGTCTTGCCCGTTCCTGGCGGGCCTTGGCAAATGGCGAGCTCCTTCGTCAACAGTCGATGAACCGCTTGCAGCTGAGAGCCATCCAGGTTGGTGTACTGGCTTATGGTATCTGGAATTCCGCCACTAACGTCCAAGTTGCTGTACATGGAAAGAATATCGTGTCGTAGAGAACGGTCGTTGGGGAGGTGGTGGAGTATCGACGTCAGATCCATTCTGGAAGTGTCTCGGATGAACTGAGGGGAAGCATCCTGCGTGCTCCCCTCGGCGAGGTACTTGAGAAGCGTGCTTGGAGTCTGTGCCTTTGCAACGTGCTGGAGGCCCACGAGTGTGTGCCGAACTGACTCGAAAAAGCCACTTCTTGCCTCTACCATGACAAGCTCCAGTGTGGGGTCGAAGACCATTTGCTCTGTCTCCGCCCACTTGATGTCAATGGTTGGGGGACTTCTGGTCAAGTCCTCGATGTTGCGCCCCATCACAACGGCAGTCAGGCAGAGGCTTCGAAAGCTGTCTGTTGCCGTCGAGATTGCAACAACTGTGCCTGGCGTCAGTCTGGAGCTGAGAGGCCACTGGATGCGTTTGCCGGCTCGCTCAGTCGAGAACTGGACTCGGCAGACTGGTCCCTGTGCCGACATCAGGTAGCCCGTGACTGCTACCTGCCATGAACACAAATGTCAGTAACTGTCAAATCTGGTCGGAAGTTTGGATGTCCATGACGTACCTTTGTGTAGACCATGGTGGTCTCACTGTCTCCCATCCAAGGTTGCTCCTTGAACTCTCTGACTCCAGATCGCAGGAGTGCCACCCCTTCCTCCCGGTTGAGACGGTAGTGTGTCTCAAGGTACTTGCTGCTGGACTCGTATGCCTTTGTGACATCGTTTCGTCCCAATGCTCCCAAGACGGTTTGGGAGATGTCTCCCTCATTCCAACGGGGATTCAACTCTCCCGCGGTTGGCAGGTCGGGGAGACTCTGCCAACCGCCGCCCGTCGGGAGGAAGTTGACATGGTCTGCGACCACGTCATGCAGGCTCTGTGAGTCCATGGAGTCAGTCAAAATTGTCGATGACTTGATTGAGTGGTAGAAAAAACTCTAAAAAGGAAAGGGAAGGAGTAAGTTCTTGTGTCGATGAGTGTGGGAGATGAAAACGAGGCGAGCTTCGTTATAATCAAAAAGTCTCAGGTCCAAGCTTTCAGACGAAAACTGAACGGGATCGAAGTTGATGAATGTGTGAGTCTGCCAGAGCTACCAGATGGAGGAGGAAATGTGATGTGGAAGATGAAAGGTTGAAGTGTCTGGCAGAAGAGATCAGACGGGTGGAAGAATCAGAGAAGAAGCTTGGGCTACAGAATAGGACGGAAGCTGCAACTAGGTGGGGCTTGATGAAGGAAGGTCAAGCTCGGCCGGTTGTCCAGTTGAGCTTCGGCAGCTGGCAACTTTGGACGGAGGTTGAGGATGGGTAGGCAACAATGGAACAATGGAACAATGGACCAAACATGAAACATACCTTCCCTGGCCAGTGGCCATGGCTAGGGGGGCCTGAAGCCTGCCCGGACATTTTGGTTGCTACCGGAAATCGAAATGTTTTTGTGTGTTTCTTTTTTCTTTTATGATTTTTTTTCTTTTTCTTTTTTTTGAGAACCGGCAATGGACGAGGAAGACTCGGCAAGTAGGCGAGAAGGGCTGTATAGAATAAGAATGATTAGTATGATGCTCATTGTTCGTGTGAATCTATACAGAAGACTGAACCACAAGATGATGCGGGCAGGCATGGATATACAAGAAGACATGGAAATCGTGGTGCACAAAGACTGAGATGGGAGCTTTGAGGGAAGGAACTATACCAGCAATAGTGACTGTGTGGTGGGGTTGTGAACTCTTTGGGTAGGAACACGGACCACCAAGTCTAGCTTGCTGCCTAAACACGGACCACCAGACTTGCATAACAGGAAAGGTGCTGGAAGGTATCACACCATACTCTGTACAATCAAGTCGGTTGTGCTTGCAACAGAGCTGGGTGGGGCATGACTGGCAGTTGCTAGGCAAATAAATGCATCACAAACCACCAAACAGCCAAGTGTGAGTGGTGAAGGAGGAAATGACAAACAAGTGATGCGATGAGATGCAAATGTTGATACGAAGAAAGATATGATGTCGGGATGATGTTGGAATGATTGGAAGTGACAGCCAGTTGTCATGATGATTGAGAAGTGTTGCGATGGTGGAAGGTAACATGTTTGAGGAAAGGGACAGGAAACGAGGTGTTGGATGATCATGAAAGTAACAAGCAGACAAACAAAGAAAAGAATCGAAAAGGCAGCTCCAAGGAAAGTAACAAATAGAAGGGAGAAAAGAAGAGAAGAGATGCAAAACTTACCGCTCAGTGAGCAGCCGACGCTCTTGGATCGACGTCCATGGCGCTATCATTGACAGTCGAGATGGTTATGGCCGGGACAACGGGACGAACTTGGACGGACTTTGCGTGGCGCCGGATGTTGGACAGACAGCAAGGCGAGGTAGGTCGGATTCCTCGGCTTCTCGGAGAGTGTTGAAAACCTTCATGTCCTCATCTCTAGTCCTACCTCCGAGGTGGACTACACTGACCCAAGCTTTGATCAGATGGCTCAGAATCTGATAAAAGCTGGGGTCAGTGTAAGATGGGAGACCAGCTCCTCTTGCGCAGTCGCAGGCGGCTCGTGTGCTGGAGGATGATAGTCAATAGCTGGAGCCCGATGTGGAAGTACCGAAGTACATCCGGGGGAGTACCAGAGTACATCCTGCTCGCTGATTCTGAAGGACTCGTCAATGTTGTGAGCCACGGCCGAACGATAGTACTCCGAGTAGTATTTCCATTCCGCGATGAACGCGATGTCCATTCTGCCTGTGTCGATGACAAGATGGTGGACGTTTGACGCAAGGTGCGGTGTGCCGGCGATGTGGGAGTACCGAAGCACATCCAGGGGAGTACTAGAGTACATCCAGATGATCTTGTGGGCATCAAATTGCAACTTGAACACTCTAGGAGCTTGCTGGTCGTTTTGCGGGATGTGCGGGTGGCGCAAATGCAAAGCTCCAGCGGCTCGGGGATGTGCCCGAGGGAGTACCAGAGTACATCCAGGTGAGGTGTATTGGCGATGGTGTGGTCGCGTCTCTCGGCGGGAGGAGCTTGCTGGTCATTCTGAGGGATATGTGGGTGGTGCAAGTGAAAGGGTCCGGGGCCTGGAGGCGGTGCCCCTACCACCAGCGGTGCTTGTGCTTGTGCTTGCTGCAACTGTTGTGCAAGCTCAGGGTGAGCTGCAGCGATTGCGGGCGGTACAGCCGATACCTGAGCGGAGCTCCGAGGTCGGTGATGGCGACCTGGAGGCGTTGAGGGAGTACAGGAGTACATCCATTGTGATGCTACTTCAGTCACTTGTTCTTGTCTGAAACGGTATCGGTTCCTATCTGAATGCTCGGTCGTTTGGAGCGCAGTCTTCGGCTGATAGCTGTGAAATGCGAGAGCTACTGATGTAGAGGTTTGCGACGATGGCTGGGGGAAGCTTCAGAAGGCAAAGATGATCTTCAGAATCTTTCGCTGCTGCCGGAGGGAGTGGGAGTGGCGGGAGCAAAGAAAAGGACAGTGATTTACTGCCAGGCAAGGCTGCTGGTCAGTATATAAACATGGCCCATCGAATGAATAGAAGTGCGCAGCGACGCTTGGGGGAGTACCAGAGTACATCCATTGTGAAATTGCCTTACGGGGAGTGCAGTTGCACATCCGTGTGTAGCTGAAGATCGCAGAATGAGATGAGAGAGGAAGTAGATCAGGCAAGCTGGATGAGTTTTGAGTGTTGTGATGGCTTCAAGTGCCAGGTGTGGTATGTGTGGTACGTGTGGTATGTGTGTGTGTGGTGTTTGTGATGTGTGTGGGAAGAAGGAAAAAAGAAGAAGAGAGAGGGCTACCAAAAACTGGGATCAGGAGCAAGACTTTATACTTTTGTGCCACCCTCGAGGGTCCTCGTGGCTGATTAGGGCTACCAAGAATGCGGCCAGTCAGAAGCCATCGTGGGATCCGCGGCTGGTTCGAGCTACCGGTAGCCCGGCCACTTAGAAGCCATCGTGAGATCAGTCACTGGGCGATTTCGAGTGGCAGAATTGCAGCCTGGACCCGCCTGCTGCGCACCACCCCCACGATGGCCTCAAACACCTGTCTACAGTCGAAGGGCGCGCATGAAGGCGGATACCAGGGACAATCACTAGGCCGACAGACCCACGAGGGTGTCATCAGGGGTAGTGATTGTTGTAGACGGCAGAGGATATGAGTCACGGGTAGCAAAGACGTGGTGACGAGAGGAGACTGCTACGATACGCATGAGACCACTCTAAGCCGGGATCAAAAGTCACAAATCGTCACGACAAGAGGGCAGATGATGGCATGCTTTGACTATCTCAAGAAGAACACGCACTCAATAGAAGCTTTAATCACAGGATCACTAGCCCAAAGGCTTGAGGTTGTGCCAAAGGACATCAAGACAAAGCGGCCAAAATGATACCCAAGGATGACGATATCAGTATCTGTACCAGAGAGACCAGATACAAAACCATGGGTGAGAGATTGAAACTATAGATAGTTTCAAGTACCAGCTAGTAAGAAGCAGAATAGTATCAATCACGCCTGCGATGGGCAAGAGAATAATGTGAAGGTTTGTAAAGACCAGATGATAACTACTGGGGCACGGAATGTGCAGCAACAGACAGAGCAGTTCTCGGCGTGGAAAGCAGAATTGCCAAGTCACAGTCTAGGAGCCTCAGTCAGATCAACGATGGGCAACCCATTGTCATATACAATGACTTTGATGCAGTAAATGGACATGGAGAGCAAAGCATGAATGGCTGACTGACGGCAAACTCGCTGGTAGACATCAAGGTTCAAAGGCAACAGCGAGAGCTGAGCGGAAGCTCAACTTGGCCAAACAGGCTCGATTGGGCAAGGCCCAATTTGGGACGGCATGTAGAGCACAGAAGACGAGGAAGAAGTATTGTAATGAACAAGATACTCATTGTACATGGAATCTATGGTAATATTTACAGTTGAAACAAATAAGCCAACACCGCCGGTCAATGCAATGTCCAAAGCAAATGCCAAAGCTTGCCTTTCCTAGCCCACCAGTGCCATGCGATCGAATGCAGAAAATCGAGAAACGTGGAAAACAATATCAAATCAGCAAGTCAAGCCTTTACATGTGGCCCAGAGTGCTGCGGCGGCTGGTCATTCTCGTGCTGTAGGGCTTGCGAGCGAGGGAGCGGACCTGTCGGCGGCGCGAGGCGGCAGCCTTCTCGGCGAGGCCCCTCTCCTTGATGGCGGCCTCGCGGCGAGCCTTGGCGGCGCGCTTGCACTTGCTGCCCTTGCCGGTGCTGCCGGAAGAGCTTCCACTATCGGAGGAGGATCCGTCAGTGGTGGTGCCGTTGCTGCTGCCGCTGCCGCTGCTGATGCTGCCACCGCTCAGGGCGAGGATCTTGCTGACGGCCTGCTCGGCGGCAACCATGACAATAGCCTGGGTGTTACCAGTAGGCAGGTCAGGGTGGAAGGAAGCGTCAACGACGAAGAGGTTGTCAGTACCGTAGACCTGGGTGTTCAGGTCAACCACAGCAGTGCCGTTGTCGGTACGTCCGTCGTCAGAGCCCATCTTGGCACTACCGACAAAGTGGGAGCCGGTAGTGTAGGTGGACGAGACGTCGGCGTAGTAAGAAGCACCGGTGACGTTGGAAGAGACGCTAGAGCCATCCTTGTACTGCAGGGTCAGGGTCGAGTTGGAAGCGCTGGTCATCTCAATGAGACGGTCGAACAAGACCTGGAAAGCCTCCTGATCACCAGTGGTCTGGAGCCAAGGGGAGCCAGAGAGCGTGGTGGATGCACCAGTAGAGTCAAGGACAAGATCAGTGGAAGAGGTCAGACCGTGGGTGACGTAGACCTTGATCTTGATGGTGTCGTCAGAGGGAGAGTTGCAAGTACCCTGCATGTAACGGGTGAGACCATCGCTGGGGGAGACGACAGAGGTCCAGAAGTTGAGGCGCTGGCCACCCTGAGTCAAGAGACCGGAGCCCGAAGCGAACAGGTCAATCGACTCATCATCGGGGGAGGTGAAGTTGGTGGAAGCCAGAGCGCTCAGAGAAGTCTTGGTAGCGAGGGTGATGGTGATGATGGTGTGATCCTTGATGTTCTGTCCGACGGGAAGGCTGATCCACTCGGAAGAGTCAGGGAGGGTGATGTCGGTAGGGACAGCCTCAATCTGCTCAGTGGGTCCGATACCACTGTAGAAGAGGATTCTGGGAGTGGACAGAGCACCGGAAGCGAGAATGACCTTTCCAGTAGACTCGGTAACGTTGATGATCTGGTAGGATCCATCCTCAAGCTCAACCTCGACACCAGAGACCCAGGTGCTGTCACGGACAGCGCGAACGACCTTGGTGTTCAGGCTGAGCTTGAAGTTGGACAGGTTCTCGACAAGAGGAAGGTAAGACTTGACGGGACCGCCACGCATACCATCCTGGATGAGCCAAGGGGGGTGGGAGAAGACGTTGTCCTTCTCGTTGGGCTGCTCGATGGCATCAACGGAGGTGAAGCCGTTGCCACTCAGGAAGGTCGAAAGAACATCGTAGGCACCCTGGTCGTAACGCTCGCCATCGGCAGAGGGGTTGATGGTACCAGAGCTGCGGGCGTACAGGCGGTCGGCGGCATCGGAGACGTCCGAGGACTTCCAGCCAGTGGGCCAGTTGTCATCGAAGTCCTTGTCCTGGGGCTTGACGTACATGAGAGCATTGACCATACCACCACCACCGAGGATACATCCAGCCATGGAAGCAGTGTCCGTGCAGTACTCGTCGGTCTGCGAGGCAGACGACAGGTAGTAAGCCTCAGCAGGAACATCGTACTGAGTGACACTGCTGTTCCAGGAGACGGTAGCATCACCACCGCTGGAGTAGGTAGAGGCACCACCGCGCTCAATGAGCAGGACCGAGGCACCAGACTCTGCAAGTCTGCCAGCAACGATGAGACCGGCGGGACCGGCACCAGCAATGATGTAGTCGTAGCTCTCGTCAGCGTACGTGACGCTGTGAGTGGTGGTCGAGTTACCGCCAGTAGTAGAGTTACCACCGGTAGTCGAGTTGCTGCCAGTAGAAGCAGCAGGGTACGAAGCAGTCGAGCTCGCCAGAGCAGCCCATGTGTCGTAGTTGGCGTTCATGGCGGACGAGAGAGTCATACCGAAGCCACCGAAACCAGCCGAGTGGTAGTTCAAAGCCGACGAGGTGTCGCTGGGAGTGGTCGGGGCAGTGTCCGAGTATGCCCATCCCAGGATGGCGTTTGTGTCGGTGGTCAGGAAGGTATCGTCATCGTTCGTGATACAGCCCGAGCAGAGGAAGGTTGCCGAGTAGTGGGTGCTGTTGACGTAGGTACCGTCCTCAATAGGGTAGAAAGACACATCGCCGGTGTAAGCCGTAGGGTTGGCGTATGTGGTAGCAATGCGTGCTGCCGTGACGATGGAGTCACCGTTGGGCCAAGCGCACAGAAGCAGCTTGTTGGCCATCTCAACACCGAAATCGAAACCGGCCCAACCTGCGCCATCGGTGGCGGGGGCAACAAGCTGAATAATGGCATCGGTACCGACCGTCTCGGGAAGAGCCATACCAAAGAGATAACCCTTTCCATCGCTGTATCCCGAAAAGGAAATTCCAGTATAGCTATCTGTGTAGTTCAAGGTGCCAGCGGCCGAGGCGCCTAGCGCCATGGTGGCCGTAACCGAAGCAGAGACCTTCATGGTCGTAAATGGGGTGAAAGAGAGAAATGGAAGAAATGAATGAAACAGCCGTCAAGGCCTGGAGAGAAAGGACGCGTTTGAAAAACAAACGACTTGAGAATGAAGAATATTCCGTGTTGGAAGAACTGAAAGTATGCTGAAGAGAGAGAGACATCAGTGAAGGAGGGGGATTCCTCCCGGTATAGTTATACACATTCGTCCTTGGCATACTCAGGAGGAGGCTCACGAGACCTGGTACACCATGACGAGATGCCGGTATTCCAGAACGGAGCCGCAAACCCTCCAAACCATGGTTGCGGTCATGCACGATCCAATCACAGAGCCGAAGATTAGTATTGTCTATCACAGTGGACCGCCGGGTTGGGTCTAGAGTCGTTGCTAGATGAGTAGCGGAGCTATACCTGACCTCGTCATTCCGAGAATGTGGTTCTCGGTTAGCTTCAACGGCCATGCGCCGATATTGCAAGTTGACGAATGCGGCACCGTTTATATGATCTAGGTGGATACGTTTTGCACGCCGAGGACTCGAATAAACAACTTCGTCCGAGAAGGAGTGGTCACCGCGATAGTGAAACGGGTCCACCAGCAGGGGGTGCCACGGCCAAGACTTCAGGTGGTCAAGTTGTTTGCGGGCGGCGGGCGCAAGCCAGGCACAGGCTCGGCGCCGACTGCAAACAAAAGAATTGGCGGCCTGGGGAAGACTACGTAAGCACACTGCGAAAAAAAGAAACGTTGTCGTCGGCATGAAGCGAAAGATGATCAGTAGATGTCAGTCTGATCCCAGAGCTTAGCAAAATCGCTATCGAAACTCATCCGATCGCATCGACTCCATTTTCACAGGCATCTTGCCATCAGCGACACTCAAAAATCTCGGTCCGACTGACTGAACAAAGATGAAAAGCTCATGTCGGATCCTCGGCCGAGCAGCCAGTTGCGAGCAATTGAGGGCGGCTGTGGATTGACAGTTGTGGCTCCGAGTAGTATCGCATTTTCCAGAAGACTTCCGCTCTAAGCAATCAACCTGAGTGCTGGGTATGGGATGGGATTGTGGATGGGCTGATGGATGCGATCCAGCCAACAGCCGTTGTTGGCTACGCGCAGAAAAAAAAAACTTGCAACGCCCCTCAGGTGGTACACAAATTAAACAGGAGGGCGCTATGTTCGGAAGCGGGCACTAAAATCGACCACTACTGGGATGCTCCGAAGTGCACCAGTACCCCGGGTTACAGTGGAGTGGAACCCCCAAGCCCAAGTCGGTGATTTGAGCTGGGATCTTCGCGGCACGGGTCAATCAGCAGCAAAATGCAAGGAAATGCCGTGAAATATTGAGGCTCTTAAGGGGAAAGGGTATCGCTTATAGCCATGTGGGCGCATCTTTTACTGTCTAGTCTCGAGTCATGATAAAGATTCATCCGATCTTGCTTGCGACCATCTCAAGTCGGCCTATCAGGAATCACGCATCTTCAGTTTCTCTTCGGCGAGAGCCGCTATAGGCAGTGCCCATCTCCACCAACATGCGACGTCCAAGACTCCAACAGTCGCCGAGGTTCAGGCGGCCACTTTATGTGGTTTTTCATACATTTCCAGTGACGTATCATCCAACCACGAACAGTAAAGCACAGAATTAAGACAACATAGAAATCGTACCCAGGATTCCACCCGAATAAGCCGACCTAACATTCATTTATTTGACACCTCACCAGCTGAGTAATGCGCTTACACACATTCGCATGACTCTAACAACTGCAGCTATCAGCACACACAAGTCTGCACCATGCATGAATAGACACCGTAGATTTCTTCAAATAACCAAAGGGAATGCTTTGGGCATCATCTACACCACGTGGAATGATTTTTCCTTTACAAGTACCAGGCCAGCCATGTGATTGCTAGCACTAGGAGAAATAATTACGTTTTTTCTCGTCTATCCTATATTGCTCCGCATCCAGCGTATCCCGGCTGGCGCGACAAGGGTATGTTGTATCTAGAGTGGCCCCGACTCCTATCGATTCCACCCCATAACACGAAATAAACTTCTATTATTGGCATGGTCGGCATTCTCCAGGAGAACAGAGATCGCTTGGCATCGTTCTGTTATGGGCCTGAAGATGATGGCTTGGCGGCGCAATCGCAGCTCGTCCAATGCTCTTTTACATGTTCATAAGCGAGAGCAACATCAATATGGCATTTATCTATTGCAATGACCGTGGTCCGCGTTGTGGCTCAGAATGAAAAACTATATAAGTTCCGTGTATCCGAAAATTGAAATGAGCAAAAGTTACCACTCCCCACAAAAGCTTCCTTCAAGAGTGACAAGTAGGGAATATGCACTGGCCAGGACGGGCGTCCGAACAACACTACTGCCGCCCACAGGGAAGCTCTCCTGAGTCGAATTTCTTTCTGGCTATGCGCTTTCGATCCGATCTCAATGTCTTTCCATGTCAGTTCAGCCTCGATCAGACTCCTCGGACTCATCTCGTACGAATAAATCTGCACAATCTGGAGCCCAGCCCGCGATAAAGTGGCCTCGTCCGCCTGCGTGCGTTCCTTGGCAACAAGCATGACCATCAGATTGTCCATCGACGAGATCACCCATGACGCATATCGGTTTAGCATCATGAGCTTGTTGATCAACACTTTAGAATATTTAGGCTCTAGCGCGGGCTTTAGCTGTTCGAGTATTTTAACGCGGTCGTCGTCAATCTAGTCGTGAATCGCCAAAGGGTGATGGTAAGCTTGGGTATGTGCGATGAGGCTGGGGCTCGAAAAAAATCTTGGCTTATCGGCTCAAATTCGTTCTCAACATCAGGG
Source organism: Neopestalotiopsis sp. M2102B (assembly GCA_023628315.1). Lineage (NCBI taxonomy): Eukaryota > Fungi > Ascomycota > Sordariomycetes > Amphisphaeriales > Sporocadaceae > Neopestalotiopsis > Neopestalotiopsis sp. M2102B. The sequence goes on from JAMAKW010000049.1 coordinate 186,508, forward strand.
ACTGCCGATATAACTTACGGGTCGGTCCTGAGGGAGGGACTTGCTATGTAAGTCGGGATGCTTGGGTCTTCGAGGATGCCATTGTGACAGAACTCGGAATGTAATGGTGTGCAGCGCTGTCTGTAAGTAATATATCAAACAAGTTCAAAAACGGCGTGATCTTCTTGAAACAATTTTGTCCAGGATCAGGATATCAGATCATGGGATGCTGAGCTGCAAGTCTCCCCGCCATGCATTTGCAGACGTGCTAAGGGCGAGTTGGGCATAACGGCCAAGAATAACTTTGAGAAAGAAAAAAAGTACGATGTAACAGTCACAGAGCTGAACTCAATTATGGTTTCTCATTATGTCATGGATTTTGAACCATTTATTACCGTAGCCTATAAATGCGAAGAATTTCTTTCTTGTATATATCACGGCGCTGCTTGCGACATTTATACATGATCTTCTATTTCTGTTGAGTCAGCAATACGTGGAAATATGTCAGCCACGTATATACCACTCTTTTGGCCGGGGGATGTTGAATCCTCAACCTCTTTCCTCGAATTCTTTGTTTGCTGTTCGGACCTTGTGTGCTTCACCGCGCTTACTTGCTGCTTTCTCACGTATAAGCGTCAGGTTGCTGATACTAATGAGTATGTGAGGATGCTTTGGAGGCAAAGTCTGTCGGCAAAGTTCCAGCTCCTCGCAATGCAACCTTTCTGCTTCATCGAACTTTTCTAAATCTCCAAGTACAAGAGCCAGATTGTTCAAGCTGTTGAGAGTATGATGATGCTTCGGTCCAAGCTCTCGTTGGCGTAGAGCTAGGCACTCCCGAAAGAGTTGTTCTGCTTCTTCATACTGTCCAAGGTTTCTCATTGTCAGTGCCAAATTGTTCATACTACTGAAGGTGTCAGGATGCGTAGGTCCACAAATTTCTCGTGTGGTCTCTAGTTCCCGGCGATGAACCAGTTCTGCCTCTTTGTGTCTCCCTAAGGCTCCAAGATCAAGTGCCCAATTGTTCAAGCTGCGAAGCGTAACTATGTGCCTGTCGCCGTACCGCTCGTTACATAAATAGTACGCACGTACGTGGATCCTCTCAGCCTCTTTGTATCTTTCCATATCATGAAGAACACTTCCCAGGTCATCCAAGCTTGAGAGTGTATCAGGATGCTTGTAGCCAAGTCGTTTTTCACGTGACTGCAGTACGTCTCTAAGCATTTTCTCAGCCTGGTCGTAATTCCCTACGTTTTGGTGTATAGTTGCCAATCTGTGCATAAGTGCAAGCGTATCAGGGTGTGCTGGGCCGAGTACTTTTTGTCGTAAATGTAATGCCTCCTGATGCATTTGCATTGCTATATCGTTGTTTCGCAGCCGTTTGGGGTTCCTCCTAACACTTCCGGGAGGCTCGTCATTGAGCCATGCATCAAGAGTACCGTGGGTATCAAGGGTATCATGGCGTGGTGGATTTAGCACCTTTTGCCACACTGGTAATGCCTCATGATGCATCTGCATCGCCACATCGTCGTTCACTAGCTCTGCATAGCTCAGCCCGACCAATTCGAGAAGTTCTGCCTTGAGGCCTGGATCAAGCTTTGTCCCTCCGAAAGCCAAGATCTCCTCAACATGCGGCATATATCTCACGCATGTGTGTATGTTCCTAGGGTCCGCGAAGGGAAATACCGACTCGACTTTTTCTGCCATCATTCTCAGATACTCTTCGGATTTGGCGTTGTCCATCGAATTGCGCGTGGCTAATCTCACAAGCCGATGAATGTCGTAGGAACTTCCATCATCTCTCTCTGTTATAAAACAGTAACCCTGAAGGACACCAATTGCTTCGTCCGTGTCCATAGTCTCTACATTGTCCTCCGGGAATAATTCTCGTGGAATATCTTTCTCAGCCAGAAAGCATATCAGATTGAGGTAACGCGCCGCCAGGGGATAATGTTTCTTGATGTAATCGAAGGAGACCAACCAGGTCTGGGCGATTGGGTTGGCACTATCTCGGTATCGTCCACGATCTTCGAAATCACGACTCAAAAAGGTGATGCGGCTCGTATCCGAGCGACGATAGCTTTCCAAGTACTTCTTGGTTGTGATACCGGTACGTGCCATATATGCTGCAGCCTACACCGAGATTAAATGTCAGTTGACGATAGCCCAGGAACCTGATACTCAAGGGCAGGGTTGAGGGTCAATGCCTCATGATGGCAAGGAAAACTGCCTAAATTTATCGCCTCGAATACCCTGATTGGGTACGCAACAGCATCGATCACTAACCTGTTTGATCGCTAATGGCAAGTGAGCGAGGTGATCAAGCAAGACTTTGGTGCTATCTAGGTCTTGCATTTGCTTCGAGCGGAGTGCTTTCTTCAACATTGCCATAGCCTCGGACTCGGATAGCTCGTCGATTGTATAGGTCTGGTCAAACTTGATGTCTAGCTGTACTGTCACCTCATGGTTGCGTGTTGTGAAAAGAATGGAACCCTTGGTGCTGAATGGCAAATAGTCCCGTATGGAAGTATTACCGTCTGTCGCAGATAACAAATCTGGATCATCGAGATTATCGATGATCAAGCACCAATTGGTAGAGCTTCTTTTTAAAGCATCGAGTACTCGCGCTTTAACGTCAACTTTGTCGTCATCACCAATGCCAGGCAATTGCAGTGCCAGTCCGATATCGCGATAACCATTCTCAAATGTCGCTCGGCTGACGGCAGGCACCCAGAAGATCGAGCAGGAGGGATCTTTTTCCTGTAAACGAAAGGCAGCTTCGAGGGCAATCTGTGTTTTGCCGATGCCCCCTAGTCCCTCAATGACTACACGTTGGCAGTCTTGCGGTTTGGCATTTGGCGGGATCAACCACAAAAGCTTCTGGAGCAGATCTTCTCGGCCAACGAAATCCTCATTCCTGCCTAATGGAATAGTGCAATGGACTTCCTGGTCTTCTATTTGCTTGCTATTAGGACTGATGCCAATATAATCTCTCGTAATGTACGTACCGATGGTTCTTGTAGTCTCTCTTCTAAGCCTGTTCATTGCGTTCTCCTTACCTTCGCCATAAATTAGAGGCATGTAAACACCGAAGATCCCAAGCAAGCAGTACGCCATGTCCTCTTCACGCGTTGTATTGCGACCTCGAGCCCATAGCATACGCTCGTTGATACTGAAAGTAGGCAGTGGGTGCCCCTGTAATGCACCTCGGGAGATTCCTGTAATCTGATGCAATATGTCGATTAGCGTTATTTTGTCGCCAAGTCTATTGCCGTCGACATCGAAGAATTCCACTGAGGAGGGGGCTAAAAGCTCCTGCAGAGTCCAACCACGCTTAAACCATCTGCTGTCACGGAAAGATTTCTGCCATGCAGCCGGATCTCGATGATCGTGCTGTACGTCTCGCAAGTAGACATAACATCGAGCCGCATTCCGGTACCATTTGTACATGGAATTGATGGCCTCTTGCAGCTCGGTATTATCTCTCTTGTCGATGCAGCATGTGTCTACCCAGAAATACTGTAGATCATCTGCCGCGGCCTGTTTCCCGCAGAACTGAATCTTGCGATGTCCGTACTTGTTCTTCTTGTTTGTAGGCTTGAGCCTGAGATCTTCGAAGCTGACCTCATCTTCGTTGTTGCCCCAAGTATGCGAAAGGATGGCGTAGCGTGGAATGCGGTCGAGGACATCTGTTAGAGACGGCTGCCCATCCTCTTGCAGGGAAAGCAGCCTCATGACGAGGCATTGTATGGGTTGACGTCGGAAGGGCACATCAGGCGTAGAGATTGGCGATGACAGCTGAGATGGAGGGATTGGCCTGGCTGTCTGAGGGGTAACGCAAACACTGATTACCTCCCCGCCTTCCGGCCACTGACGCTGCCCACGACGATGCACCAATCATCACGTGGCTTGATGCAATGCCTGCATTGACTGGCAGCAGGAGATAGCTAAAGTGGATTGGTGAGCGTGAGGTTCGTGGGCAAGTGAGCCAGAACGTCTGCGCATACTACTTTTCAGATTCAGCTGTGTCTATGGAAAGGGCCGCAAGTTAATTCATCGTAACACTATACTAAATATTTGTAAGGTTAATGACCAAAGTGCTGATAGCGCGCTGCGACCCGCTACTTTGTACATTAAGTTGAGTGATGGCAGGGCTAACCTAATAGCACAAGCGCGTGTCCAGGTACCTGGCCCCCGGTACATACCCACGCTGCGCACGAATTTTAGCGGGCAGCTCGCGAGGTACAAGGGCCCGCGGGGTGTTTGCTAAGCATCCTGCATACATACAGGCTTGCTGCAACATTCGACTTGATCTTCATTCTTTATCTAAAACTTGCTTAACAGGCAGCTGAAACGAAAGCATTGGTGTATCAGGTATACGGTTCTGATGTTCCGAATCAGGAAATTGGGATAGCCTTGGATTTATGTTCCAATTTGTCCTCGGAAGATCTACACAACAGGTAACTTCAAGCGTGCAGACGCGCCAACACCGCCCATACTTTTACTGTGTTACTAAGATCTTGGAATAATGCGTGGACAGAGATGCTCGCTGCCCTCATATGTATGCCGATACTATCCACCCGCCACTTTGGTCGTTCGTGGTCGCATCGATCCGTGACAATGGGCGTACTGCCTAGGAACAATTGGCGACGCGATGGGGTCTACTTGAGTTTGAGGACGTGGACTACTTGGCAGAGTGTGACGCCAAGATCGCATGAACGGTTGGAACTGGTTCTACGAGGATGGAGTCTTTGCCCACAACAATCCCGTAGGTCTACGGGTATTTGACAGCAAGCTCTACGGTCGAATCCTCTACCTGGAGGAATGTGCGGCGAACATTGGAATGGTATATCGAATCCCGGCCAGCTCCACAGTGCCACCATCCAGGCTGGACGACACCGAAAGGTTCTTCTGGAAGTACCGTTTCTACGATAAGAAGACCCTCCCTGTTTTTTTCGTGATTGACAGAAGCGATGGCTCGCCTCAGGCGGAATTCTACAGTAACATAAAGGCTGGTAGTGAGGCTCTTAAATTGGTGGATGGCTCACTGGCACAAGCATCCCGCACCCCTCCGCTCCGCCTTGTGGTGAGGTTTTATCATGAAGATGGGCGGAGCACCGTATCAAGCCGATAACTTGTTCAGTTAAATGGAGTGGGAATGCCGATGTAACGAGCCGGTCCTGCCTACAGCGTACCTTATCAATACATTCGACTAAGTGAAGCATCGTCACTTTCAGCCACTTCAGAATCTATATCGGTAATTTCATAAAAGAGGTATTGAAAGGAGAAACAATGATAAATACTGAGTTTGGATATAGGACCGTTAAAGCAAATAAATGGCGTGTCAAAATGAACATATTCACCAAATACTACAGAATTCTTAGATTTAGTTAGTTACAAACAGTACATGTGTTGGTATACATTTTCAATGTCTTATGCTGCAACAACTTCAGCACTTGGGCGGAGCTTTTGATCCATCTATAGCTCGGATATGTTTGCCAATACGACTGTAGCCTCATCATGTCCATTCTCAGCGGACCTAAGAGCTAAGTGACCGAGCTTATCTTCAGCGTGAAACTCAACACTGGGTATAGCCGCGAATTTTTGGGGAAATATGAGAACTACTAAGCCGAGCAGCGGAAGAGATTGCTGTTCCACCACAACTGTTTCGCGTTAACATCAGACTAGGTTTTGGCGAGTATAACGTACACTACTTTGGCGTGGTTGTGAAGAGCCACATACGTATATTAGAGCCTAATGATTGACTTCGTCTGTAACTTGATAGCTGGCGCTAGGAGCAGCAAGAAGCGACCGTACTATGTACTCCATTATGGTCAGCTCCTGCAAGAGGCTAATAATGGACATGAAGCATCCCGAAGCGCAGTGACATCCGCTCATCAGTCAAGCAGAGGTTTGACAATCGTTTCGTACCCTCCTTGAGAAGGAGCTAACAGCACATTGCTGTAGTATTCATACTGTGCATCGAGACTGGTCCAATTATTAACCAGGATCACATGTTGTCTTACCGCCGTCATGATAACGTACCACTGTATGTACCTGTGATTCGACAAGAAGGACAACCTTACATTCAGCCGATTGAGATACCATGAAAGGAGAGTCATGGACGTCATCTGCTCATTACTTCTCCCTCAGGTAGCCCGAAGGATTGAGCAATCCAATGCACCACCCTTTTCCGTGCATTTGAGATTGTGCTCGCGAGTCCTGGTTGCTAATGCTCTCGTTGCTTTCAACATACTATTTCACTGTTCATTAGTGCCTACAATGAACTTGCTCTTCGACGTTCCGGGACCGGTATTGGAGGGAGGGTTGCCGGCGGCAACTGAAAATCTCAACGTTTGCATCCAGCTAAATTCAAGACGGGAGTTGCCGATTGAGCCAATCATGAATCCAGTCGAAGCGCACCTGCGGGACTTTCCAAGACCACGGCTATACGTATTGCTCAAGGTCAGGCATTTCGAGATGGCAGCCCTGCCCATCTTGGAACGTTCGATAATACCACCAGGGATATTGGGACGGGAAATCCAAGCTTTGGAAGTTAGGCACCGATCACTTCACATGATGATAACTTCGGACGTTTAAGCATGAAATGTTGCGAGCCTGATATGATGCAGTGCGGCTTGAACCCTCCCAATGTGGTGATATGGAGTGATGAACAGAAGTCTTACATTGAAGTCTAGCCAGCGTAAAAGAGTGTGTTCAATAAAAGGCTATCTGAGTACAGCTCAATTTCTAAAAGAGTGGCAGTGCTGTGAAAAACATTCAAAACATTCGATTGTGGCTCGATAGAAAGCAAGCTGTAAAAAGCTTTCATGTTTTGAGACCGGTTTCCTTGTCCCAGCCCAGGTTCTTGTTTCCCACAGTGGCGTACCAGTCCAAATAAACATCAGTCATAATTTCTCTGGTTACAAGTTGATCCTTTGGCACAAGATTGAACTGGGGCTGACCCGGCTTCAGAAACAGGTACGGCACGACACTGTCTTTGGTCATGTGTCTGCCAATGGGGGCCGTATGCAGTCCTTTAGAAGTCTGGGCGGTATCATAGTACCAGAATGACACCCAGACACCATGTCGGAGAGGATGTTCCTTCAAATTTGCCCACAGCCAGACAGGTGACAAGCGAGACCGGTGTAGTGGTTGCTTGCTCTTCGGGTCCGGGTCAGGATCTCCGAAGATACCAGCTGCACATGTCAGTAGTTGCTTCTGACTTTCGTTTATTAGAAGAAAAACAGGCTGTGATAGTCTGTGAAATGAATAGGAGTTTCTCATACCATGGCTGATTTCGTTGGGTCCTTGCCATATCTTCGCACTTTCAGCAGAAATTGGGGAGAACATCTCATTGTAGGGGAGGCCAGCGCCACCTCCGTTGATGATGTACGTTCTCTGTAGATCTTTCAGCTTAGTATCGTCTGTTATAGTTGCATCATAGGCGATTCCTGCGAAGTTGCCTTTTGGAGTTTTGAATCGAAAGAAGAGAAATGCACCAGGAAGTCTGGCAGCATCTTTGATATCGAGAGGCGATTGGGCAGACATTGGGGCATCTGAAATTGTGTAGGATGAAGTGAGGTTTCAGAATTGAGGGGCGTTGAAAAATATGTGCCCAGGGTGGGAAGAAAAGAACATAAATAGTTCTTTGATAATTACTAGTTTTGGCCGACAAGAAAAGAAAATGTCTATATCATCCACTACAACTTATTGGGTGCGAAAAAATATACTCAATTTTCCATCTTTAATCATGACACAGCAGCGGAAGCGGCCTGCATGTTGCCACATAGTTATTATTAACTATCAATACCCAATGTCTGTCATGGTTAATTGAGCTAATTCATAAAGAATTTGCTTCAGCGCATTCGGCAGTTGAACGTCGGTTTCTCTCCATGTTGGATGCATTTAGTTTGGTTTTCAAACTTCCGTCAGTGGTCAAACCAAGCTTTTCTCGGCAGGGACCAAAACCATAATATCGTCCACACTTGCGAACACCATGCTCCTGAATTGGTTAATGCCAATCATAAGCTGAAGCTATAGAGAAAAGCATCCAGAGGAAGCTTTCTGGTCAGAAGTCAAAAACGTTCACAGCTCCAGCGGAGCTAACGGTTGGAGGGTGAAGCTTTTAAACGGCTTCGTCAATAGACATCAACGGCCCTATACTACAGCAGTGTACGCTATTCCCTAGACTTGATTGAACAGATATGTCAGTATCGTGCTTTCGTTTCTAGATACTAGGACGCTAATAAGTTCAACAAACCTCAATTCACCTGTACAGTGAAGAAGCCAAAATCACCCAAACTGTAATTGAGGTATCGATGTAGCCTTAGCCGTAGTCCACTGAATCGCTTACCTGCCACAGTCGATTCCAGGCTGGAATGCTAGTTCGGGTTTGCGCGTTTGTTCAGCCCAGGCCCCATACGAACCTACGTTAGGATAATAGCGTGCTTCTTAGCGCGAATGGCTGCGAGCAATAAACATGGTAGAGGAGCTCTAGCACCACCACAACTCACACGATTGTCGTGATATTCTAGCCAATGCTGGATTGACTTTTGGCAAGAGATACAAAGGTCGCTGCGGCGCGGCCGCATATATGCTTGGAGCATCGTCGATCATAGGCGAGATGGCGCATTTTGAATTTGTGCAAGAGGAAAACTAATATATCGGTTCAGTATGTAGGCAGGTATCTATAGGGCCTCTAGAAGGTGCAAATACTCAACTCCTCCAGATTCTACGAAGTCGGCGCATATTATGAGAATTGGTGGCAACTTAGTGTACAAGGAGTAGTGCCTAACCGCAGAGCCTTATTTCCGCGAAACTGTGAACTCCCACCGGAAGTCGCCGAAGGGTCAGAGCTTCCGGCAGCCAAATGCTTCCCCACGTCAGTACCATAGGTAGGTACCTAGGTAACCTAACCTAGGGGAGTCCGACGGATCGGGAACTTCCTCCAGACAATTTAGGTATCTAAGACATTCCGCACGCGATACCTTTTTGTTTTGATTACAATTTTCTTGTTTGTATCATGTACGAATGGTAGTGGGTTAAAAGGCGGCATTACGTATTAGAACAATATAATTCGGCGATCACGTCTCGCCATCTCAACCAGTAAGAGTAATGACATTGATCATAGTTGCATGGTGAAGATAGGCGGATCATCGTGCCGGGTAATGACTTTTCTACTGGAAGAGCTGTCAATGAGAACGCGACGGGCTAATTCAATCTCTCATATACCTCATGAGATCGTCCGTCCAAATAGAAAATTCTTGGGGCGTTCCTTTGCTTTCCTTTTCTTTTCTCGTTTTCCTTTTTTTTTTCTTGGGAGGCTTCAGCCGGAGAGATGTTGAATAAGGCAAAACGGCCATCTTGGGTCTGAAGAAAAGACTACAAATGCAGGCATACAATGCACCCTGATCGCTGTGTTTCGCATAGTGAGGCTCAGAAAGCTACATATTCAAGAATGACTAGATCTTGCTCAATCACAAATGCTGTACGTGCATGGACCTGTAGAGGTACGAATTTACTGTCTAATGCTGAAACAATTTCCGCACCTGAGCCGGATTCTTGGACGAACAAAAATTCAACTTCAAAGTCTAAAAGTTTCACCACGCACGGAATAAAATATGTGAACAAATTTGTCAAATAATTCCATTGCCAAGCTAGTCGATGAAGCGGGTGGAAGAAGTGAGGTATCAACAACTGAGGCAGATCATACCCATTCTGGCGAAGATGACCATCATACTTTCTTATTCATGGATGTTCAAAGACATATACCATCGAAAGGACTACGGCACGGGCAAGACAAGTCATGGAAGGCTTTGCCAAGCACGCGATCAATTTACTATTCTTGCTTGCCTTTCCAATCCCCAGCCCGTTGCAAATCTTTATTATTCATGAAAGCACCTATTAATACAAAATGAATGACTCAAGATCTCGTTTCAATTCGTCTTCATCTCATGCATGCTTGCATCTCATTTCAATATTTCATTATTTTCTTCTAATATTGCTCGATAAAAAAGAATGGCGTTGTCATTGGTTATACTCACGGCGATGACCCTAGCGCTACCCAAAGTATCAGCTGGCTATCACGTCTCGCCACCTTTACCAGCGACACCAGTGTTATCGGATTGCTTTACTATCTACGCCCGATACACCAATGGCACGGGTATTGGATACTTGAATGTTGATTATGCAGCTTCCACCAATCAGGTAGGCCTCAGCAACTCTACCGCTCTTGCAACGAAGCTAGGCCTGGACGCCAGCACGGGCCGACTTATCGACTATGACATGTCACCAGCGAATGGCCTTATTGCGTCGGCCCTTTATTATGGATTTTCTCCTGGCATCGAATTTCATACTTTTGCAGAGCTACAGGATACCGAGCATTCGGAATACGTTGCACTGGACTGCGCGTTGAGCGCCAGTGGCCTACTTACTGGCTCTCATCCAGCAATACCCCAGGGTTTGATTCAATGTAAGTGGCTCATTTACCACAAGAATTTCTTTGGTTCCATGCTTTCCACTTTTCCCTCATCTATTTGTTGAAATGACAAACATCTTGACATATTTTGACTTCGTAGATTGTTCGGGAGACGGAAACTTGCATGTCGATAGCAGGACAGCGCCATCCATAGAACTTGGAGACTGCGCGCCCGTGGTACTGAGGGCAATGGCAGCAACCGACTGCGCGACGCCCACGACAACGACCCTTCTCCCGCCACGTACCACCACGACGACGACCACGTTGCCGACTCGCACCAATGCTCCGAAGCGGTATTACATCTGCCCGACTGATAGCCAGCCTACTCTGTGCGCCGACGGCTTCTTGGTAAAGTGCGGCAATACGGCCATTGGCGCCAATGTCTCGTGGTACGGCTTCACTCCCACCCCTTTCGGCTTTGCCCAATTCGACTGTCATGCGGCCTGCGTCAACGATCCGACTTGTACCGGTTGGTATAGTTATTTTGAAGAGGTCGGCTTGCAGTCTTGTCGACACACTCGGGATGTGTTTTCGCAGGATACCACGTTTCGCTTTGCTGGTGATTCTGCTTATGCTTATTCGGTAGGGGTCAGGGGATTTTGTCGATAAATGATCGAGGCACTTTGCAATCGCTGCTGGGTCGAACTTTGAGGTAGTTCCTGCATGGTACTACAACAGCTCGGAATGGTCTGTCAATTCACGACTGCGCCTGGAATACAGTAATTATACAGAGGTTAGCAGTCAATCTGCGCTTGCTCATCATTCCGTATTTTGGCGTGAAATTACGTATCCGATGCTATAACCACGCGATTCATAGGTGATAAATTGAATCCAACACTGTGCGCCGATTTGGGCTTCACTGATTATCAATGCCTGATGCAGCCCAAGCACAGTGCGAACCAAGCTGCGTTGCAAAGTCCATATCGCAGGGGCACCCACTTACAAGTCACCTAGGCCGCTGGACCAGATTTGACGCCAAGTACTGTACGGTAAGAGCGACATTCCATAATTGGAAGCGTCAGTACTCGCAGCGCAACCTACAGTTGCGGCCATTGTATGATCACTCATAAATGCTACCAATTCTCTATACTTTACTAAATGAAAGGATTCTAGCGGACTTTCCCAAATCAAATGGACACTGATCTTGGAACACCAAATGCGGCCACATGGTCCTGACAGACTCCATACTTCGACGGGAATGAGCGAGTATGTGCGTAAGGCTGCGATCTTGGCAACGACCGCACGGTCAGCTGAAATGCACAAGCAGTCATGAAAGATATTTGTAGAAATTTAAGCGCATTTACGGGTTGAAAATCTTATCTCATCTGAGCATCGTGAGATCGATATCAGATGGGACTAGAATAGAGCCTCACCGTAGTGCAGCACGCGAACCTTGCAGCAGACCGCTCGACGGTTTGACAGCTGAAGCTGTAGATGTATGGATTTGGTAGTCACTAAAATTCAGGGCCCCCATTTCTGGAATGAGATGTGCAACACCGCCTCCACAAACGCGGCCTTGGCGCGCCATCTAGAGCCCAAACGCACGGGAGAGCTTTCCCCATTTCGACGTACTAAAAAGTGCAATTCTGCACAGGGAAAGCTTATGCTCCAACAAAAGGGCCATGCCGGGGCCCATTATGACCACTTGGTGATGGCTTCTTGGTAAGGCTGCCCTCTACCGTCATCGCATACGGAAGGAATCGCATACACCCTCTACCTTAATTTCAGTAGCGCATCGGGTCTCGCATCTGGGCCGTACCATTGACTTTTGACACAAGATGGCGTAATTATTGGGGGCTCAAAGACGGTCCTTTCACTCGCACAAATATTCAGAATTGATCATGAGGCTGCGCATGTGCAGGTCCTCGTCCATGGCCGGGTGTGGTTATGAACAGTTTGCGTCTTCCAAGAAGCTGTGGACGAGATAGATTCTCTCCGAACATTCAAACGAATTATTCGACATTGCAAAAATGCAGATGTTGTGGCTCGACTGCTTACATAAATCATATCATGATGAGAAGGCTGAGTCGTCGCTTTGCATAGACTATTGTCCTAAGGCTGCAGGAACCTTTTGGTCAGGGTGGAAAGTAAGGCTACCGGACGGGATTAACTGCATGCATGCAAGGGGAACCCCCTGGTCTGGTCCGGGCCATACTATCTATAGTAGTCTGGACAAGTTTCATGCTGACCACGATATGCACACATTCGCTTCGACGACCTGCTTGAGTATAGGGACTTCTCGGCAGATGGAGACGTCGTAGGACTTTTGCTCAGCCATGGAGCTGGGCAAGATGCTCCTGAGATAGGATCGAGATACTCATGTATATAATAGCATCAAGAAGGCGCTCCAATTCTGTATCTCCAGGTTGCAATCAACAAGTCTTCACTGTACTCTACTTCTCATTCATACCTCCTACCTTTTAACAATCGTTTTATACAACCCGTCGATCTTTTTCAATATGGGTTCCGGCAAGACACGCGGTGGCAAGAAGTCTACCCACTACACACCAATGGGTTAGTCCCAAGCAAGATACAATCATCAACATGCCATGACTGACTCGAAATACAGGAAAGCCTCGCAAGAGTGTATTCAAATGGCTTTGCATGTCCATTCTCTTGTTCATCGCCGCAGCAGCCATGAGCAGTAAGAATCAATCTACTAAAAGATAGTAACACCTTGCTAAACAGCATTAGTCTACATCGCATGTGGCTGCCTGTACAGTGACGACTTGTACATTATCCAACTCAAATCCAACGACACCGTGCCCGTCCAAGTCCGACTTGGCTACCTTGGTATGTCCCCCATACTTACCGTCAAGTGTTCGTATCGCATCACTAACCGTGGTATAATGCCCAAACAGGCACTTGCGTCTCGCTCGGTGACACCACCGACAAAGACTCGTCCAACAAGACGGCATGCCTCGCCCACATCAAGTACGACGACGACGAGACCCTGGCGCACCAATTCATCGAGGAGTTGACCGAGGTCGACGAGAGCAACAACGTCGAGAACCTCAACGCGACCCTCACCGAGCTGCTCTCCCTGACCCAGACCCTGCAGGAGGAAGTCTTTCCCTCGGCCATTCCCGTCAGCTTCCTCGTGCTCTTCTTGTTCAGCACCGTCTTTTACTGGCTGCTCTGCGCCTCACCCTCGGGCAACAAGGCCTGGAAGTCGTGCTTTGCTGTGACCACTATCCTCAACGCCTACGGCCTCACGCTCGGCTTCATGCTGGCCCTGTCAGTTCGTCAGGCCTGCAAGAGCCTCCGGTTCCCCGCCGATGGCGAGAACGAGTTTGACCAGTTGGGTGTGTACATAAGTGATCTGCCCAAGCTGCAGTATCTGCAGTGGGCTACTTGCGCCATCTGTGTGCTCCAGCAGATTAGCATTGCGGTTTTGTTCATACGTCGCAGTGTTCACCGGAGTGGCGATGCCGTGGTCACCATTCTACCGCTCTACATTATGGGCAAGAAGCGTCGCTGCTGCTAATTGGGTCAAGGTGCCTGAGCTTTGACGATCAATAGCACAATTAGCAGAACTGCAAGTTGTGGTAGAGTACTCTTGGATGGAATAGTACTTCGTTTGTGGGGTAGTATCGGAGGGTGTTGATTCAAGGCCGGAAAAGATGAGTGGGGTGTATTTTAGTGAACGATAATGATATGAACATGGCTGATGATCTTCTGTTGTCATTATTTGCGCAAAATTCAATCCGAACATTGTCATTGAACGCATTTCACGAGATCATTGCAAAAGGAGCCATGTCTGAAATACAGACCGACCATGGCCAACTGTCATTCTGCGAGTTCATACTCACAATAATGAATCTGGCTTTCACTCCTGTCAAAGCCAAAGACGCATTATGTCATCTCATCAATAAGACAGACATCTTATGAACAAAGGATGACATTTAATTGTTTTTTCTTAGACAACATGGCCCAAAGAATGATGGTCCATCATATAAAACTTACCTACTCCCCAGTAATTAAAATGACAGTCTATAATCTGTGTATTTCAATAACTTCAATTATCAAGAATCGGGTATTCTTGATTTTTTATTTTACTTACAATTCGCTTTTAAACATTTGATTCACTTCCATTCTAATAATTATACTCTCGTGTAAAAGCGGCAATGGCAGGCAAGTTGACCGTAAAGATCCCTCCCACGCCCTTCGTCAGGGTCTCCTCGCGGGACGAGGAGCCCCGGCAGCGTCCAGTGATGCGATCGCTCAAGCCCAAGCCCGGCCAAGGCTGTTCCTCCTCTTCCTCGCAACCCCATCGCCTGCTGCGAGACCCCACCGACTACGAGTCGGACTGCTCCCAGTACTCGGAATCCGACGACGAGGACGAGGACCTGTGCGATGGCCGCACGGGCGCGGTGTTGCTGCCGCGCCACATGAGAAAGGAGAACGCAGCGTCCAATCGCCGCCGCGGTGGCAGTGCCGCCAACGGCCACGACCACGAGCACGGGCGCGAGGATGAAGACGAGGAACAAGATCACTCGATGCTGCCCAGCCCGGGCGAGTACGAGGCCCTCGTCGCGAGCGAGAACAACCCGTTCGCTCCAGACAGCGGTCTCCCGGTGAGCACCCCCGCCGGCCTCGGGGGCAAGTTCTCGCACGCCAAGCCCAAGTCGTCGTGCTCCATCTCCTCGTGCTCCTCCTCCTCGTCGCTCATCTCGCAGGCTAGTGGTAGTAGTAGTTGTAGCATCGTCTCGGCGTCGTCGTCCTCGATGCCCGTGCCGGCGCCAACGTCTAGAAATCGCTGGGCCGGTTTCTGGGGTGGAGGACGACGCTCGCCGTCTCCCCCGTCCGGACCTCCTGCGAACGAGGATGCACAAAAGACTGTTGAGACCGAGGTCGAGGTCAAGGCCGTTCGTCCCAAGTGGGAAATAACGACCGAAGAAACGCTCCTCATCCTTCGCCGCCAAGAAGAGGCCGCTGAGCGGGCCCTCGAGGAGGAGAAGAGAAAGGCGCTTGAGAGGTTGCAGAGTCTCGGCATAACTGATTCTGGAGCACGGTGTATTGATCGAGACTAAAGTTAGTTGAAAAGTAATATCTAATAATTTCAAATGCAAATATGCCAATAAAACTATTTCGCGCAACATCACACTTGATCACTGGCAGCATGTGTTCAATAATTTAGTGTCAGATGTGTCTTTGGATTTCTTCCTACTCTACATCCAGTGGTCCAGGCCACTTGCAAAAATAAATATCAGGCCAATACCATGGTCATGCGTGTTCCTTCATAGCTCATATCAACAATGCGTGTCACCGCTGAGCTGCTTTCCCAACTCTATAGGTTGTCTTGCGCCGTCCTCGGGTGATCGTTCCCTCCTCATCTTGATGTTCCTGTGTCGTCAACAGGTCAGGGGGCTTGAAAATGCCCAGCCACAGGACGGAGTCCATTTTCGTTATAATACAGATCAACTCCCCCAAATGGTAACAGTCAAAAAAAACTCCTTGTGCCTTTGTTCTAATGTGTCTTTCCTCCGCATCATTGGCTGCCGACTAAGCCTTTCTCTTCTTCTTCTTTATGGCTGCGACTTCTGTGCCTCCACAGTCGGGAATCTTGACGCCATCCTTGAGGTTGCGGTTGACATCCATCAGACCCCAATGGTCCTCCCAGGCTTGGTGCTCCGTGTCGAATTGAATCTTCCAGGGTTCGTCGAACATTTCGAACCAGAAATAGTTGGTGCCGTTGGTGAGTGCATCGCACACCCAGCCATCAAGCAACGTGTTCAAACCATCGATACCAGCAACTGCCATGTCGGGACAATCATAGACCGTGTCGCTAGCACAGTCCATACCGCCTTCTGAAGGCCATCCAATCTCCGAGATGATGTTGTCAGCTGCGTCAGCTTTCATGAATCCAGAATCGTGGTTCTGCCAGAAGGAATAAGTCCACGATGCAGCCTCTGCCTCGTTGATTCCACCAAAGAATGGATGAATATTGGACATGATGGCATCGCTCTTGGCTGCAAGCGATGACGTCCAGCTGTCGCCAAGATCTGAAGTTGCAACCTTGAGATCCAGACCCATGCTGGTAACGTTTGTGCGCACGCTGTCGAGTAGGTCGCCAAGCTCCGTCTCGGTCATCTGCTCGCGGAACAGAATCTCATTGGCAACAATGAGGCCCTCAAAGTAGGTGTCATTGTAGGTCTCCAGAATGTCCCACATCTGTGAGAGCTGGCGATCATTGGTTGTCTGATTGCCGTCCTGCCACACTCCCAGCCAGATTCGCATGGTGTCTTCCATTTCTAGCTGCCTCAGCGCGTGAATGACCATCTCCGTCTGGTTGCAATCCGTGCCGTAGAGACGGATAATGTTGGTCAATTGACTGAGTACTGCAACATCGCGAGTGACGTTGTTCTGAGATGGCGGGTTTGACAAGCAATCTGGGTATTGAGTGTTGATGGGCGTGTAGTCAACACCGGGAAAGACCTTGTGCAGATTGGCATTGTTGAGAAGGGCCTGGATCTCCGACGAATTGATGTTGAGATCGCCATTCTTTGATGTATCGTCGGAAGCAGACTCTCCGGTGGTACTCTTGGAGCCGTTGTTCTTTGCGACAATACCGCCAACGACACCTCCAACAATGGCGCCAGCAATGAGGAGACCTACAACAATGATGATGGCCCACCTCCACTTCTTGGAGCTTCCCGACTGCTTCTTCATCCACTCGGACTGTTCTTTTGCTCCACCGAGGGACCCGCCGACAGGAGCATAGGCCTCTGCAGCAGCCCCAGTAGCGCCAGCGGCTGCGGCCCCGCCACTGACGTTACCTCTACTGGAGTTTCTGCGATAGTCAAGGCCATCGTCTCCGTCATCCATAATGTCGTGAGGGTCTACATGGCCCAGTCCAGGGTCCATTCGCTGGTCGTAGGCATAACGAGAATCGTTGAAGGGATCACTGCCATAACTCTGCTGGCTTCTGGGAGTGAGTACGCCAGAAGGCACGGCAGCTGCAGCCATTGGCGCCATATGCGAAGATGACGATGCTGCACTAGGTTGATACTGATTCGAGGGCTGGTAGTTGCGGTCGTATGAGCGATCGTATCCTTGGTCATAGCCTTGCTGACCATAGGCTGATGATGAATTGTAGTGTTGATCATAGTTGTTGTACGAATCCTGGCCATAGGGCGAGTTTTGTGGTTGTGAAGTCTGGTACGATTGACCATAGTCTTGTTGTTGGCCGTAGCCATAGTCGTAGCCGTTGTTGCCTCTCATGGCGTCAAGCCCGCTCTGCCGGGCGTTTTGTTCAGCGACAGTCGAAGCAATACCAGCTAGTCCGCCGGCAGCGTTTTCGTTAAAGTTGTCGACGCCTGGTGTGATGTTGGTCGGCGTGGCTCCAGTTGTCCAGTCAGATCTACCCAGACTCCCTCGGTGAGGTGGTGGTTGTGGTGCACCAGCGGCCGAATCTGCTGCAACTAAAGCAATTCCAGCTCCTGCACCAGCTCCGGCACCGACAGCAGCTCCTTCAGCCAAGCGACTGCGGCGACGTTCCTCCCTTAAACGAGCGAAATCCGAGTTGGAATGGGCGCCAGCGCGTGTGGGAGACGTGTTGACAGCGTCTCTGTAGATGGAGGGAGGTTCGTCTTGGTAGTAATTTTGCGGTTGTGAGTTTCGATTGTTGTTGTATCGGCGAGTTGGCGAGGGAGATTGATGATTATGGTTGGAACTGTCTAACGGCGCACGTTCGCCAGGGTCGGAATCAAATGAATAGCGACGTTCACGTTCCATGGTTTGGCACGTTCGCCTGGTTGTCTGGCTTGTCTGTCCTGTTCCTGGCCTATCTGTGTGTGTCTTTCCGTCCAGTCGTTTCCTATAGCTAGCCCGGGATGTGGAGCAGGGTTGCAGCAATTAGGAAGGTAGGGAGGTATGCAGTAGATTAGGAATGGAGCAGGGCCACCCGAGGCGAACGGAAGGGCAATGCTGGTTGCTTGCTTGCTTGCTTCAGTTCCTGCTTTTTCTCTGCTTGCCGGGCCCCAAGTTCTTTTCTTGCCTGCTGCTCACAAGAGAGCACTTTGATTCACCGGCGCCTCGTCTAGTTAGGTCGAAGATCGCTGCTCGTCTCTTGCACTGTTCATGCGAGCGTTGTAGCAGTGTGCTGGGATCCTGAGACAAGTGCTCAAATTAATAGGTGGGGGTTGTTCTAGTTTTGCACTTTAGCAGTAACAGCCACTCCGGCAATGGCAGAAATGTGTGAGTGCTAATGTGTGCAAGTAATCAATGTCGTAGTAGCTTTGAGTAGTACGTAGTGCTGTCGGACGGGTCGTGGGACTCGTAGCGGTCGCAGTTTAGTGTCTAGTCGCGCGTAGTGTGAGGCGTGACACCAAGACGGGTCGATAATGCTGTGCTGCTGCGATGCTGCAATGCGCCGACAGGAAAAAATAAATGAGTCGCGCGGAGATTTGCGGATTGTTGCGTTGAAAAGAGGGAAAACAAAGCACACTCCAAATTTCCTTGAAATCGCAATGGAAATGCGCGCTGCTGCAAAATGGGGCTGTCTGGCACCCGCTGGCTTGCGACTGGGAGTGTAACAAGAGCGATGTGTGAAGTGATGTAACGGCGCAAAACGAGTGGGTTGATTTTTTAATGGGCGTTTGCAGTCGTCAGTCTGCTGCCGAACCTTCAGGGCCTTTGATGGATCAAACAAGAAAAAAAGCAACGCCGGGCAGGTTTGGTTCTTTTTCTGCTCTACTGTTTGACAGGCAATGTAGAAAAGTTGTTCCAAGTTTTGTTTCTCTGGAGGGAGGCTCTCAAATTCGTATCATTCTCGTATTATTTTTGGGGGATCAGCTGCCCTCTTGTCAGCAGCTCACATCCAGACACTGGCTTTTTTTGGCTGTCCGGGTTGGTAACCTGGTTGCCATGGGCAAGTCGAGAGGTTGGCTTGCTGCTTGGCTGGCCTGCAGTTGCACTAGGTGCGTAAAGTAGGCAGGCTAAAGCCCGAACGATGCCCTGATTGGGTTTGGGCGGCGATCGCTGGCCAAGGGTTGGGCGCAGGGCCATGGAGTGCATGCAGGGGTACAGCACGACTATTACCACTGTTGCCTCTGCGTTTGGGCCCTTCTTGCATCGACGTCACCTTTGTTGACCTGACGACTTTGCGCGCGAAGGGTTTCCCAATGCACCGCAACACCCCCCAGATCCGGACCGACAATCTAAACAAAGGTTTTATTGAACTACTACTGCAAAACCCTCTTGTCCTTATTCCCTTTACTCCGGAAATGTACGGCAGTCGTGAGGCATGATTTTGGTGATTTCCGACAGCACCGAATGGTACTTGAACTTTGTCCCTTCAGCCCTGACGCCCTGTGTGCTGTATTCAAGGTGCCCTGCCCATTAACCGCCCGCCTTGAAACCTCTGGCAAGGAAAAACCGGGCTATGGGGTCGCATTGATACTCCTAGCGGTTTAGTCACCAACTCAATGGGCAAATCACGCCGCCGCCACTACAAAAGGCTCGTATTGAGCGCTTTTGGGGCAATGTGAGCGAGCGAGAGGCGGATAGGCAGTTAGGGCGCCCCAATTCCATTTGATTTATCCCTCTTTGTCATGGAATACCGTGTACAAAGGTAACGTAGCTATTTTTGATAGCGTGCTGAACGTACTGCAGTGGACGGCAGTTTCTCACTGCAGCGAGCTGAAGCCACTAAAATGACCCTCACCGAAAAGCGACCAATACTTGATAAAAGATCAAGACACATTTGAGAGAGAGAGGCAACCAGTATCAATAAATATCCCCCCAGACGATTTGCCTTTGCTAGATTGTAATATATGTACACCATGTTTGAGACAAAGGTAAGGGCGCAATCTCCATGGCTTCTTTTTTGCTCTTTTGGCTCCATACTACAATACACCCATTGCTGCGCAACACACCTGCATTTGAGCTTATGAGCAACCTTGATTCTTTTTCTCAAGCTTTAAAAAAGGCAATACGATGGAGATTGGCGGGGCTCGGAGGGGGCAGTGCTGGCCCGTGCTGGGATGGTGGGGGAAACGAAGTCCAGCAAAGTCGACTTCTCAAACGGCCAGACTGAGCCAAGACTCACAAGACTTTGCGGATCTGCGCTCTTGCGCTCTTGGTCGATTCGGCCCGCAGCTGTCAGTCTAGGTGGCTTTGTTCATGTCTCTCATTCATTCTCAGGAGAAGGAGAAAAGGAAGAAACAGCCGGCATTTCCTCAACACATGACTTGACTGGCAAAGCTAGTAACGTAGGTATAGACTGGCACTGCTGCTGGCCCTTGGCCATAACAGCGGCAACGGCGCCATTGGAGACCATCTGGCATTCACAAGGAATACGACCATCAACTTTGCTCTGGGCCAGCTATACGCCGTTCTCAAAGCTAGAACAAAGAGCTACTCATCACGAGCCTCTGCTAAAGGATAGCGGCAAGTTCGTCAGCTTCCAGTCCGGGCCGTTTGGAGAGCACAAAGCCAGCCGCTCATGCCGCAGTGCACCATCACCTTGGGCGCAGTGGGACGTCACAGGCCGTAAGGCTAGAAGCAATCCAGAAAAGCCCATTGCCAAGTGACGGCTGCCGCCATCTGGTGGCCCGTGATTATATCGCTTAGTCATTATTGAGGCTCTCTTTCCAACGCAACAAGAGCACACCCCGGGCGATCCGGAAGACACCTCCGCTAGTTGCTATACTGGAGAGGGTATGACTGTTGCATTTCATATTGCATCTGTTCATATTGCATTTGGTGATTGGACATTGATGTAGGCAAAAATTGGGGCGTGGTGCATCTTTGATAACATGGTTCGCAGCAAAAGCTCCGGCGCCCCTTGGCGTACGGTTGGCCAGTGGTGGTGATGCATTGATGAAGTCAGTGATCCACCAGATATATCGTTCTATCGTGCTCCCAACGTGCTCGTTCGCCAGAACTCAATTGCAGCAGCTGCAAAGTGTTGACAATCACTGGCAAAATTGGTTCATGCGTCGCAAGCTACCCTCTTCGCTGGCGGTAGGATGATGTCAAGATGTAGAGCTTGCGTCTGTGTGAAATATTGCACATGCTTATGAGTATTTGATGTCATCATACAGCACATGAGGAGTTATGGAGGGGTCGAAGAGCTCAAAAGTCAGTATATGAAGCTCAGAATGCGCCAAGGAGTGTTTTCATTTTGATTCTCTTGATCAATCATCCAAGATACCCGTTCAGTGACTCGCACCCGTCAGATTCGAGCAAATCATCCAAATAACCTTGACCCAGAAACCCAACAAATACACAAACGTTCTTCCTATTTAAGAGACAATATGCCTACCACCCGAGCCAACGCCGCATCCGAGGCTGCCAAGCACGAGGAGTTCAGCCTTCGCAAGCCCGCCTCGGAGCCCATCACAAGAAAGGGACACGCCGTAGGCACCCAAGTCGGCAACGACGCCATCCCAGAGTACCACGCCGAGGTCTTTGACGCCGGCACCGCCCCGCAAGAATTCTCGCATCAGCCCAACACCGAGGGCGAGGTCCCCGGCCAGGCCATGAACGAGTTTGCTACTGAGCGCACCAGCGCCAGCGACACCCTAACCGGTGCCACGTCCGAGACGCTCAACAAGGGATTGGGCAAGCCGGTGCGCGGCCAGGAGGACCTGGACATGAAGGCTGGCCACAGCCGTTCTGGTGGTAGAAAGAGTGGTGGCTTGGCTGGTGTCGGCGCATCGGCTGGCATTGACAGTGCCCGGCTCAAGGGCGCTGATCTGGGCGAGGGCATCCACAAGGGCATGAAGGGTAAGGGTACTGGAGACTATCCTGGTGCCACGGAGAGGTTCCCGGAGAGTGCTGAGCAGGTTGCTTCCGAGAGACCGTAGGCGAGTCGATGTTAGGTCGAAATGAATAATGACATTTATGTTTTACATGCTCGATAACATGGATCAACGTCTGGACCATATCTTGTCACATAGACGTGTCTATGTATGTACAATTATGCCGTGCAGCTCGTGAAATAATCAGCAATCGGAATTATTTGTTCTGACTAATCCTTATTCTTTTTGCTAGAAAGTTGCTTCATGATCTTTCGCCTCTGCGACAACATGTGTGTATACAGAAATGGTCCAGCTGTACATGACATTAGCACAGTATCTTATTTTCTTAGATTGAGAGATACATACCAGGCAGATATGTGAGCAGTCCAAGTAGCAGGTAGCCCTTGTAGAACTGACCAACACCCGTACCTTCAGTCAGGGCCAGGTATACCAGCCCAGCCTCACTTAGCAAGCCGATTGGGTACAGAGGCAGGAAAGCATTATATCTGGCAAAAAGTCAGCCAACTATACGACTTGCGGGATCTCCAACAACTTTATGTCAAGGTCATCAGCAGGAGAGCTCACCTTAGCAACTTGAGCCAGCGAGGCGTATCACCGGTGCTCAGCTGGGCAACAAAGTATCCGTAGCGAATGATCTCGGAGCAGCCCCAGGCCAAGACACAGCCGAGGAAGCAGGCGACGCCCAACTCGCTGCCGCTGCTACCGCTGCCGCCGACGATGATCTCGGGGAACTTGACCATGACGGTCCAGACGACGAGGTTCTTGCCGCCAATCTGCAGCGCCGTGGTGCCGGCCGAGGCGCGCACCAGGCCGAGCGCCGCGTGGACGACCTCGAGCAGTGCCAGGGTCTGGGTCCAGCTCAGGAGCGGCAGCACTTCACCGTACAGATCCGCGAGCCGGGACTCGGCGTACAGACCTGGCAGCTGCAGGACTGTGGAGACGGTGATATACCCCCATAGCAGGAAGGAGAGCGCGTTGTACGCGATGAGATAGGTATTTTGGACCGTCATGATTGATGCTGCGGTCTTTGTCAGGGGCCTCGTGCGGGTTGGGTGATGGCGATTTCGCTTCCGGCTCAGCTGTTGATCCACGGGTGTCCGTATACCAACACTTTTCGACAGCCCGCCACGTTCCGTTCCTGACTTTCAAAATCACCTCTACGCAATGATTGACTCAAAAATAACAGCCTCTCTCCTTTCCAGAAGAATATGTATCTCATTGATCCCGACAGGATTCACGAATTATTGGGCGGTCAGCATTGGCAAATTGCTGAACCTCGGCCCCGCATCCCAGAATCAGATGCATTCTCCGCTACTTAGCACATACATAGCAGACGCGACTTGGGGACAAAACCTCATTGCGACAATATTGATTTGCCAAGGCTTCATTATTCAGACATACATCTGTGTTGTCTCTCTTCCCCAGGATTCCCACGTTTGACCTCATCATGGCCCTAGCGTCACGACTTGCATTTTTGACAGCTCGGTAAACTTTATAGTGCATTCTCGGCACTCGATCTGCAGCGCGCGCACTAGAGTTGGGATGATTCACCAACCTCGTACCCACTCGTAAAGAGGGTCCAATGCTTCGTTGCTTACGGCAACGCGTGCTGATCGCATTGGCAGCTCTCTAAGAGCGACTCTCACTGTGGAGTTTGACAAGCAAGCATACTGTAGTAGTGCTCTGGGGGTAACGATGACACGAAAAGCCGTTGAGCCTTCCCTGGTCGCCTGAGTGGTCGCAGAAGATTACTGACACGCGAGGAAAGTGCTTGGCAGCTCTGCTCGATGATGGCCAAGGCTTAATCGTCATCTCCAAGGCTATCGTGGCCGCACCTCGACTGGCTTGTGTCTTTGAAGACTCGTCGCGATGGCTAAAGCGGAGTGTTTAATGGCGCCAGCGACATCATGCAAAGGCTGCTATGCGACTTGGGGTCGTGGCGCATTCAATCCATGGAAATCCTACAGTTACAGAGGACAACATTCCGTGACTGTCTTCCATCGAGAAGGTTCAACCAAAAGCCTTGCAACGTCGTTCAAGCGAACAAGGTCTGGCCCAAAACAGCGGCTCGCTTACACAGCTGATGTGATAAGCACCAGTATACCTGCATGAGAGCCCGGCGTTGGGTTCAGAAACGCCCTGGAGGAATTGAAGTCCGTATGATTTGGGCACACTCGTACGAGTCGTGTTGGATGCAGTGCCAGGATGTTTGTGGGTGCAGATAAGCGGAAGGCCTTCTCTGGGTTTGCTTTCATCCAAGCCGTACTATCGGGAGATGCAGCCAGCCAAGCGAATATTGCAATCCCGGCAATCAGGCTCTCTTAATAAGGTGGCTGCATCAGCGTACTTCTCGATCCGCTACATCGAGGTAAAGAAGGGAATGAATCCTGAAGTCGAGCAAACTTGTTCACTGCAGTCAATGTTCACACCCAGATCGAGCTCTATTGTTCGTCCTCGGATTGTGGGAACGCCCGATTACACAGGACTGCACGGCGCAGATTTCGATTCAAACAGATCCACGAAAGTGATGATATCCTGACTAAATCTACTTGACTCGACCATATTGATAGATCAATTTTGTCCCAAGAAACCAAGATACTTCTGGTCACACGACAGATTGCTCAGAAGTGCCGGCCGAGATGCACCCCGTCTCAGCCACGGCTCCTGGGCGTGACGTAAAAGGCAGAATAGAGACAGTAATCATTAATAAATCCTGGAACTCTTTGCCTCAGACCTACATGAGACTATCGAAAACACCAAACAACATCGCCAAATGTGCACCTGTGCTCAAGGTCAAAACAGTGCGACCCGAGCCAATATCCAGCCTCCACAGCCGCAGGCTAAATAAATGTAGGGTTGCAGCAATAGATCCGGCGGTGGTTTGGTCAGACCAGTATTTCCCGATTTGGACAGCAGAAGTCCTCATGCAGGGCTATCTTTGGCAATTGTGCTGACGACCTCACTGTAACCTCTGACCCATACCAACTAGTGAGCCAAGATGATTGGACAATCCTACATGAAGTTCTTTCCTACCCCTGGTCAAGCCACGCGACCGTACCGACGTTGGAAACGGAGCATATGCAGCACCGTTGGATCAGGATTCCTCGAATCAAATCGTTCCTGGCTTTGTCTTTGAGACTTTCTTATACTGATTTGTCTTGAATTGGTCTTCATTATCTTGGGTCATGACGTCGATCTTTCCTGTTCCAGACCTGGCCTTGCAGTCAATAAATTTCAGCTTACATCAGGGCCTGGTACGGCTCGTCTTGGCGAGCTAGATGCTTTCGTGATGCCGGTAAGTCATGATGATGTAAGCGATGTCGACGGCGATGGACTCGAGCGGAGGATGAAGGTTGCCTATATATCATGAGACGATGGGATCGATCACTTGAGAATAGCTTCGTCAGTCAATTCTTCGACATCTACAGTACAATGCTCGCTGCTCGAGTTCTGATAGGCGCATTCGCCGTGGCTTCGGTCATTGCAGACACTTGTTCCACTGTTCAGCTCATCTCCTCCATCGAGGTGGACAGTCCTGTATCTTTGGCGTACATTACGGAGCAGGCTGATTACTGGTCCTCATCATGTGCCTCGCTCCTCCCTACCTGCATCATCTTCCCCAAGTCCGCTGAAGAGGTGGCCACTGTCATCAAGGTCTTGAATGACAACAATGAGAGCTTTGCCATAAAGTCCGGGGGCCACAGTCCCAACAACTACTTTGCTAGCATTGATGGCGGTCCCCTCATTTCCACTCAGAGAATGGACCAGGTCCTTCTCGATATTGACACTGGCATTGCCAGAGTCGGACCCGGCATTCGTCTAGACGAGATTGCCGCCCAGCTGCAAGGTACCGGCTGGACCTTTGTCGGCGGGCGCATCGGCAACACCGGCGTAGGCGGCCTAGTCCTCGGCGGCGGCCTCTCGTACATGTCGGCACAGTACGGCTGGGCCGCCTCGTCCGTGATCGAGTACGAAATCGTCCTCGCCAACGGCACCGTGACCACGGCCTCGGCGACCCAGAACCCGGACCTGTACAAGGCGCTCAAGGGCGGCGGCAACAACTTTGGCGTCGTCACCACCTACGTGCTGCAGACGTACCGCCAGGGCGACGTGTACGGCGGCAACCTCGTCTTTGCCCGGAGCGGGCCCGAGATTGACGCGAAGCTGCTCCAGGCCGTGCGCGACTTTACCGAGTACAATGACGACGACAAGGCCGCGGTGATCGTCACGGCCGAGCGGTCCACGGTCGATGCCGTCGACTCGTGGATCCTGTTCATCTTCTACGACGGCCCTGTCCCACCCGAGGCGACGTTCAAGAATTTCACCGACGCCGGGGTACCCACGCTCAACACGCTGCGGACGCAGACGTACTCTGAGCTCATTGGCGGCAGCAACTGGGTCATTGTCAAGGCGTCGGTCGTCGACATTGGAACCGAGACGATCCCGCTGCCCTCGGCGGAGAATGGAGACTTCATGGACGAGCTGCACGCTCACTGGCGCAACGTCTCGGGCAGCGTCCAGCTCGAGCCTGGCATTGTCGCGTCCATTGCGTATCAGCCATTTCCCAAGAAAATCGCCACGGCGGCCCGGGAGAGGAGCGTCGACCTCATTGACTGTGATGAGGATGTGGACAAGATGATTATTGAGAGTAAGTTTTAGACTTGCCGTGTCACAGAAACCCTTCGAGAAGTGTCTTGCTAACGACCAACATCATAGTGAACTACAGCTTCACATTGCAGACCGACTATGACAAGATGGCCGATACGCTAGAAGCAACTTACACGGGCGTGCGCGACAGAGTCTTGGAATGGACGAGTGCCGGCAAATTGCCAGAGACATATTTGCCCGTCTTCATGAATTACGGCTTCTTTCGCCAGGACTACTTTGGCAGACTCAAGCCGGAGAATGCAGAGTTTGCAAGGACTGTAGCGGCGCAGGTTGACCCCAGTGGCTTCTTTAGAGATCGTACGGGAGGATTCAGACCATGAGACTTTTCGGTTTTACACGGGCCAATTTGTGGTGGTTTGATATGTATGTTCTCTATAGCGCGAGTCTATCTATTTAAACCTTTGAAATTGAAATCGTAATCATTAGCTGGCTGGATGAGTAGAGTGCTTTGTGTTTCCTTCAAACAGTGGTACGTTTATAATTCACCACCTAATTCGCTGCGTCGCCCTCAAGAGCTGGTGCGATATGTGTCAAGAATTCCCATTCGAGCTTCTCCTTCCAGCCAAGCTCTTTCCAATTATTCGCTGTCTTGGGGAAGAAATCAGCCACGTTGATGATCGCATCATCATGCGCGGCCAAGAACAAGACATTTTCCTGTGAATCCGGGATCTGCGCCCTCTTGAGCATCTCGTTCGCGACATCAGCATCGGGCGCCACGGCAGGCACCACCTCAAAGAATGGTTCGTCAATACTACGACCTCGCGCCGTCTGTAGTCGCTCAAGAGCAGAACGGGTACACGTCGTCGTCTCGGTCTTGCCCAAGTGCGCCGGATGACGGGCAAAAGAGACTTGGCTCGGTAGTGGTTTTTGCGCATTGGGCCGCAGCTCCCCGGCCATGTGGTAGAGGTCACCGCTCAGCACGGCAAATGTGTCGGGGTCGGTGGTTGTGCGTATGACGCCGCCAATGTGGCCCAGAGCGTGGCCGGGTAGGTCAATGAGGTAAAAAGAGCCGTCGCCGAAGAAGTCGACGGCGTCGAAGCCGTAGAATTTAAGGGAGCCGTCAAAGGCTACTTCGCGTAGGGTCTTGCCTCTGGATTGTTTCGGATCATCAGTGCTCTGGGATTTTCCGAAAGACAACATGTCAGCTCAAACTCACCTCATCATGTCCTCGTGGAACTGAGAGTCTTCCTTCTCTGGATAGGTGGGCAAGATGACTTCCTTCGCGCCGGGACCAACCACAATCTCGTGCGTATCGGGAAAGGTAGAAGGATCACCAACATGGTCGAGATGCCAGTGGCTGCTCATTATTAGCAAGGCAATTCTCAACGCACTGTCAACTTGTGCGACTCTGCGACTCACCTCCAAATAATGCTCTCGACCGATGCCAGATCGACGCCCCCTTCACTCAGCACTTGAGCCACCGTCTTGGGAACCTCTGCAGTTGCCTGTACGCTGGCAATCTCCTCCGTGACCGCCGGAGTGACCTTGTCCGGGTCATTGTTCATGGCCAGGTCGAAGACGACCTTTCGCCCTGTCGGACTCTCAATAAGGAACGACCATGCTGGTGAGAGTGCCAGGCGCTCGTATCCGTCTAGTGGCGGCCCAAAGAAGGCGGCAATAGGAATGTCTCCGATCCTGGCTCCCGTCTCGATAATGCTCAATTTTGCGACGGACCCGGATGGAAAGTCGTTATTCTTGGATGTTTCGGCCATGTTGTGATTGATTGCAATGTATGCACTTGGAGTGACTGATGCCTTTTGAGCATCACGGACTCCTAGAATGCGAACAGTGCGCTACATTATATACTTTGAGCAAACACCAAGTATTCAATTGCTAGCCTTGCGATGTCATCTTTCCGTGCTTACTCACGGCTCGATGATGTGTCGTTTGTGCAATACGGTACAATGCCGGGTCGGTGTTACCATATCGTTTAATCTGACAAATATGTAGGGGAAAAGACGGCATGTTAGTAGTTCTGGAGGGTGTTGCATCAGTAGCGCGTGTTGCTTGGTTGCACGGTCAAAAAGCCCACAACCTTAAAAGTCACAGGCGTACTTCAATCATGCTGATTCAAAATGACGAAAATTGATCGGGTCCAATAAGCGCCGAAACCTGCAAAATATTGTTGCCCAGAGTGCGACTGAATATGTAGACAGATGACAGGCGCACCGAGTGGCGCGTCTTGAGGGGCGACTTAGCTACTGAATTAGTAGTACTATCCATCTCCGATTAGTAGCTCGATGGTTGAGTGCCCCACCAAGTATTAAGTCCTGTTGCACACTATAGGTTATGTCATACAGTATTCCGTAAGCAATCCCGCGTCGCTCCGGGATCAGCCGGGCTAGGTATATTGTACTAATGTCTGCGATTACTCATTTTCAAATGCCTCATTTTTAATTTTTGTCGGCACTATGAAATAAATCGAGTTCAAGTTCCTTGATGCGGCTTTCGTCATTTGGAGATGTTAGAGAAACCTTGACATTAAATGATTGAGGTCGGAATGACCATGCTTGTAGATAGGGCCGCTTATTGTGTCGGCACCAGTGCAAACAAGGCTGAAAGTGGCTTTGTGCTTATTTTTTCGGTTTATTGTGGTTCCTTCTACTTTTCTGAGTCTGACCAAGATGCAGAACTTTTGATGATATTGCCGTTATCTCTGCCTCCTTGATCTTTTGTGCGTGGTGCAAACGGACGAGTGATGCAATTTTCTTGCCTCGTAGAGCATTTTTCAACTGATTCTTGCTTGTCGCCTCGAGCCAAGATGAGACAAATTTATTGGAAAGAGCCTGTTTGATTCACGGAACGTCCATCCTAGATACCTGGTTTCTGCCGAACGAGGAACATGCAAGTCGATAAATTCGACGATTGAAAGGAGTGTAGGCAGTCCCATTTCAAAATACAACGGTCCTCAGGTTGGATGTAATACATGTAGTGTCCCTATCAAAAGGACCAATATAGCTAGGAAGTCTTGATACTTGACTATTCTAGTACCAGATTGGTATGCCAGATCAACTATTGCTGAAATGTGCGCTCTCTCATTTTCATTGACATCCGACTTGCTATCCAGAGCGCATCATGGGTTTTGCTTTTTACATGTTCACTTGCATGCAAAATTGAACATCACCCCTGCAACACCAGTCCATGATCAATTCTCTCCAAAAGTTAACGTGACCCCCGCATCACGAAACTCGATTTTGTGAATGTGAGTTTTCAGCGCCTGCCCAACGAGAAATTCGCAGAGCCGACGGCAACAAAAACACAACAAAGCACACACCCATTTCTGCGCCTTCACACAATCCTCCAGCAATCACCTTGATTCTGCCATTTCAGCAGTTGCCAGTTTTAAAAGTCCATCACTCCAGCAGTTTATAAACTGCATCCCATTTCTGCCACGTCCAATCTCAAATTACTTACTCTTGTTTCAACTCACATTCACTACCCCCACCACCAACAATTGCAGACCAACTGACACCACATTTTTACAACATCACAGCAACATAACATCATGGCATCCCCCAAGAAGCCCGTCTTGACTGCTCGTGAGACTGAGCTTGCTGGCCTCGTCTGGCAGTGCTTCGAGATTGAGCCAAAGGTACCTCAGCAACAACTCCATTACTTGCCTGCCCTCTCCATCATTGGCAATTGAAACATTCGCTAACCGTGACCTAATTTGCAGGTCAACTTCAAGAAGCTGGCTGAGCTCGCCGGTTTCAAGAACGCTGCCACCGCCAGCGCCTGCTGGGGCCCGGCCAAGAAGAAGCTCATGGCCAATGCCGGCATCGTCACTCCTACCAGAACTCCAACCACCAAGCGCAGTGCCGCCACTCTTGCCGCTGCTGGCAACGACGATCAGCAGCAGTCGACTCCCACAAAGAAGCCTCGCAAGACCAATAATGGCAAGAGCATTGGCGCCAAGGCCATGATGGCTGGCAATGGAAACGAGCGAGGTGCCATCCTGGACGGCGATGTTGATCACGAGGACGACGAGGACAAGGGCCTGGACGACGCCCTCAGCGCCCAGCTTCTCAATGACTCCCACGCATCTTTTTCAATCAAGGAGGAGGATGACAAGAACAGCTTTCTGGGAAGCGAGCACGACTATGACTTTCAGCATGGAGAGGTCTAGTCGAATGCGTTCTCGGGCGCGTCATACGAGTACCTGTGGCTCGTCAATTTCACCTACCAACCATTCCTGATGCACAACTTGATAGGAAGGCACAGAAACGATGGACTGGACGTGAATAAAGCATGCGCAGTGGTGTTGAAGCACGTGGAGGAGGAGAGACTTGCAAAGTCTATTTGATTATGGTTGCGGGAGGTTTAGCGTGGATTACCAGCATACTCCTTCTGGAGTTACACATGTGGTCTCCCCATTACAGCACCCGAATGAATACAAACGTTGCGCATGGCATTCCATTGAGATCCACTATCATGAAGAATTACTGCAATGATATGATGATATTAGAATTCGTGGCGGTTATGAGGATGCGAGGATTGAGTGACAAGCAATTGATGCCAACAAGAGCAACTAGGTAAGCCGCCCGACAACCGAATAGTGCAGTAGTTCACAGTAAGTAATCCTTGTGGTGATGGATGTTGTGCAGGATGCAGCTGGCAGGATCTCCCATTCAACACAGAGGCAACCCAATGGCTCCACTGATAAACGCGCCGTGGGCCATTGGCGGGTCGCTTTCGTCGTCGTGTCTCTGCCTGCAGAAGGTCCGAGGAAAGTCTGGAACGAAAGAGAATTCAAAAGACAACAATTCAACAGCAGGACAGAAGAAGGGAAAAATTCTTATTTCCTTAGTAGTATGATGTATCAAGGTACAGAGTCTACACCCGCAGTATGACACATCCTTACTAGGTTAGTTGGCACCGAGGACCCCTGCCCCGCTTCAAATTGTTTCTTCGCGGGGTCCTGAACTTTTAGCTGGGTCCAAGTAAGAGATGAACCCAGCAAACCCAGTCACTTTTAGACGATGGGATTCAATGCGCTTCGACAATTGCATCAGAAGAGGCAACAAAGAGGAACTGAATGGGGTTTAGAAGGAGAAGAGGAAAAAATAAAACTGGCTACGCTTGTAAAAACTTGGCAGAAGTACACAATAACACGGCCAATTGCATCTCCACTAATCACTCATGTCCTTGCCTGATTCGCACATAATCAATCGCCATCGCATAGTGGGGTAAAAGATTTTTTTTTCTTCCCTGCCCGACTAGGTAACAGAGCATATCGTCTCCTCTGCAGAAGCATGAGCTGGGAAATGGAGTAGGCAGGAGAGAAGCGCCGCCTAATACTGACCAACAACAAGAGGCGGTGGACTCTACAAGCCAATTACTCTATCAAATTTTTTTCCTTCTCGTTGGGCCGCCGTAGTGTCTAGGCAACGGATTGTCAACATAAAACCCGGGCACTTCTCATCTCGCCTACAGTCCTGTCAACAATCTTTCTCCTCCCCATTCTCACATCTCTTCACTCTCTTCTCTTTCTCTCTCTTCCTCCAAGATACCCCTCTTTCCCTACCACCTTTCCACCTCTCCAAACAAAACACACATCACACACAATGGAGTCTTTCGAGGTCGACCCCCAGGCTATCAAGCAGCTCCAGCTTCTCGATGCTGAGGTTGCCGATGTCAACAACGAGATCCTCGCCCAGCGATGGATGAAGCACCAGCCCATCTTTGAGAAGCGCCAAAAGGCCATTGCCAACATCCCCGGCTTCTGGGCTACCGTCCTCGACAACGCCTCTATCGAGCTCGAGGGTGCCATCACCAACAAGGACTCTGAGATCTTTGCCAACGCCCTCACCCACATTGAGGTCACGCGCCCCGAGATCTCGGTCGAGCCCCGCAGCGTCGGCATCGAGTTCCACTTCAAGCCCAACGAGTGGTTCGCCGACTCGGTCCTGTCCAAGAACTTCTACTGGCGCCGCGGCAAGGACGGCTCCTCCAGCCTGGTCTCGGACCCCATCAAGGTCAACTGGAAGCCCGGCAAGGACGTCACCAACGGCCTGACCGACGCCGCCTACGCCCTCTGGGTCGCCCAGAAGAACGCCGGCATGCTCGACGGCGTCTTTGCCGGCGAGCAGCAGAAGAAGCGCGACGCCGCCGCCCGCGCCCTGCCCGAGTACAAGGCCCTCGCCCAGCTCCTTGAGAAGGAGTACAACGACGAGGCCGACTTTGCCGGCGCCACCAGCTTCTTCAACTTCTTCTCCTACCGCGGCCGCTGGATCAGCGCCGCCGAGAACGCCGAGTCCACCGCCGAGGTCCGCGCCAAGCGCGCCGCCGCCGAGGCCGGCCAGGACAACGGCGAGGAGAGCGACGACGAGGATGGCGACTACGAGTACGCCGAGGAGGACGTCGAGACCTTTGCCCCCGGCCACGAGATCGCCCTCAACCTGGCCGATGACATCTACCCCGATGCCATCAACTACTTCCTCGCCGACGAGATCGACATTGACAGCGACGTCGACCTTGACAGCGACGACGATGAGGATGTCGAGATGTCCTAGATATCTTGATGGAGAAGGAGAAACAAAAAAGAACAATAATGACCTATTGATGATGTTTGGATGAAAGATCAAAAAAGAGATACAAAAGTTTGGTTCATGATGATGGTTACATAGGAGGAGAGTCACTTAACTACATATACCCCCAGGACATGGACACAACTCGACGTTGCGAGTCCTAGTCTAATGCAGTAGTTGCAAAAGAGGCCGCTTGTTTTTGGCTGATGCAATAATGAGAGCATATTACAACATTCTGCTATATATTATTTCGCCATGTGAATGTTTTATAATTCAACACCCATTCCGCCCAAACGTGATTGAGACAACATACCATGCGATGAGACTGGATCCCACACTGTACAATCGTACCTGAATACCTCTGTTGCATATTTCATGCACATGTGCCAAACCTTGAACGAAACTGGCTATTTTTGTAAGACAATGACGCCAAGAAACTCAAAATGAGGGTACGCTCTCAATGAGGTAAGATTATGTATTATAAATTATCGTAACCATAATACTGTCTTGACGTTTACAGCAACACAACACCCAGCACCGCGCCCGCAAGGGCCACAAATGGGTGGTTCTGTGCATAAGCAGCCCCCGCAGCATTCGTAGCCACGCTCGCCGCCGAGCTCTCCGTGCCGGACGCGGTTGTCGTTGAGTTACCGCTGATAGCGGTTCCCGTGGCGGTTGTCGCCGCCCCCGTGATCGTCAAGGACTCCATGTAGCCGCTGAGGCCATTGATCACATTGCTCGGCACGACGGTGGTCGTGGCGGCAATGGTGGTAGAACCTCCCTTGCCGCTGTCTGCAGCAGCTGTAGTCGTAACAGCAGTGGAAGTCGAGGTAGATGCTCCCGACGTGGTGAAGCAAGGCAGATACGAAGGCGTGGTGACGCACACCTCGGTGCCCGTGTAGGCCGCGGTGCAGCACGGCTCCGTGGTTTTGGCCGGCGCCCGACCGCCGCCGCAGTCGAGCGGGTCGCAGATTTGGCCGTCGTCTGGGTCGTACCAGTGCACAATATTGTCGTCGGGGCAGCTGCCGTACGTGTGCGTTGCGCAGCCCACGGCTTGGACGCTGCGGGCGGCGGCTAGGAGGACGACTGCGAGGGCTGATTTGTACATTTTATGATTGTATGAGTTGCCGTCTGTTTCGGGAGATATATAGTCTGAGAGGATGCGCGCATGGACCAGAGGAAACGAGTGACTTTGGTGGCGTGAAGATGGTAATGAGCGACTCGATTTGAAGAGAGACAATGTCACAGATAATCACCCGAGAAATAATTCCATCGCGTCTTATATATCACCACCGTCTTCCTCGAAAACCCCCTTGTTGTTGGTAGCCAAGCTCATTCTCGGAAATGAGTTTAGAAAAACATTCAATGCTAGTCGTCGCCCTAGTCCTAGTCCTCCCTTTCGCCGTCCCGCGGCGCGACGGTGATGCTGCTGTGCCGCAGACTAAACTTTGCGCATTGAGCACTGACGGGAATTCCTAGGATCGTGAAATACAGATTTTGGCCTTACCATAGGGTGGAACCCTTTTCCATGAGGTAGTGTTTGCCAATATCCAAAGACAATCCCCAGACCTCGAAGTCTAGACCTGAATGAGCCCCTGCGTAAGCGGAAGTCTGTGATTTCCTTACTGTACGGACCATGATCTGATCTCCTCCAGGATCGCAAGGGCGCCCGAGGAGATTGCCTTCTTTAATGGTGACCGTTAAAAAAAAGGCTTGACTACAGGGTAAGCATAACAAATAAGCTATCCTCAAGTCAGCCACGGACATGGTCGTGGCGCGATTCAAACACTAGTGCTGACCTGTGTCTCTGTACCAAAAAATTCCTTGAACTCACTTGTGTATGAGTCCGCTTAATGCGCGATACTCCATGAATCATATGGGTGCAACAGGTATGAAGCGCCGTAGAATCAATCAGCATGCAGTGATGTTTAGGTTGCGAACCAAGGGCTCATAACTGTGACACTGCAAAAGCGGAACCGCAATTGCCAGCTTGCAATTGCGACTTGTATACCATGAACTGCCACACTTGCGGCATCGTGTTGGGCGCCCTGCTCACCCTACGGTAACGCTAGATTATCAGCTGCGTCAAAATGAGCGAACTGGCTCTTCGCCTGTATGCGCGTTTAAGAGTAGTGCCTCTCGTGCATGGAGACCGCTCGGATCATCCTGCGATTGGTAACGTCCACTGGTCCTAGGCTGACCTGGATATTTAGCTGCGGCCCCGAGTGTGTATAGTATATGCCAAGCTGACATCGACATAATTGTGGAGCAGCACAACATGGCCGTTAGAAGAAGCTTTCAGTCAGAATGATCAGCAGAAGGAGTTTGTTCATGTAAACAGCATGTTTCCTGTATATACTAGCACTACTTGCAATGAATGACAAGTGAGCTGAAACTTTAAAGGCATCGTTGTCCTGGAAAACAATAGCGACCCGCGGGTGTTCCATCAAAAATCACAAAGCAGTCTCTCAAGAAACAGTGTAAACATTATGCTCATATATCGTCCAACAGCAGGCTGGTCCATGTTGAAAGTTGACTAGTATATGGACGCTGGCTATGCCATCACATGGCATTTAGTGCTAATACATATCAAGTCAGTCGTGAGATCTTCGCTTTAGTGGTGAGAATAACGTACGCCGCAGGAGCTGCAGCTGCAGCCGTTGCAAGAGCCGCTGCAAGAGCAAGAGGAGCAGGAGCTATAATATCCCAAGGCGTTAGTTCTTGAATCTTGGAAAGACATTGAAGTCAAAGTCATTCATTCTGGGAGGCATCGTACCAAGAAGGCATATTGGCTATTGTTGGTTTGGCTTTGAGAAGCAAAAAAAGGCTGGAAATTCTGACTTGTAATATTCTTTATTTCGTACAATCTGGATGAATCGAGAACGGTCTTCCGAGAAGAAATCGATCGCCTTTTATACTTCTACAGCCAGTCGTCTACCCCTCTCCCCCTCCATTTCGGATTCGAGGGAGGTTGGCTGGAATCGCGTCCTTCGACACGGGTTTTGATAGGACTCTGGGTCTTTCGGGCATCGAGGCTCTCTTGCCAAGTTCCAAACCGTTGGTACGAGGTCTCATTCCCCGCACCTTGTGTTCCCAATCAAGCCTGTTATCGCGATCAACCGATCCAATTATCTCTTGCCGAGCCAAACGCCCAGTCTGACATTCGCCTCCTCTCCTCTGTCTCTTTACTCTCGGTCATGAAATATGGTAAGAACGTGGGGTACCTGGACCAATCACTGGAC
This sequence comes from Neopestalotiopsis sp. M2102B, assembly GCA_023628315.1. Classification (NCBI taxonomy): domain Eukaryota; kingdom Fungi; phylum Ascomycota; class Sordariomycetes; order Amphisphaeriales; family Sporocadaceae; genus Neopestalotiopsis; species Neopestalotiopsis sp. M2102B. The sequence goes on from JAMAKW010000049.1 coordinate 223,169, forward strand.
CGTGCCGATCAGTTGGAGGCGTTTTGGGCGTTGCGTCGTATGGTTGTAGATATGGGAGGACGGATCTGGCCGCAAGCTGGATAGTGATGGTGGTTCATGTTCCAAGAGAAGGATGGGAAAGTGTGGTTGACTATACCGCAAATAGTCGTAACCACGTCGACTAGCGAATCGAGCCGGCCAGTATCGGTGGTTCCACTCCTCCATGATCTTATAGATTGAGCGAATTGAACGTCTTGTTTCGACAACACATGATACTATCCTTGGCGCTGCAACGTGTTGATGTCTTATGATATGGAGCCTCCGGTAAACCCAAAACAGCTTCCCTGGAGTGTATCAGGCTGCTCAAGGATGACTAGGAATTGCCCGGAGTTCGCGGCACGTGCTAGCATGGCTCTTCTTCCGGGTCCCCGTCGTAATCGCTTGATCACGGCAGATCCGCAAAGCCTTTCGTGGACAAAAATACATTGTAGGGGCCGTCAGATGCCAAGCATCCTCGCGTGTCGAACCGAGACGAGTATTTCCCCCATTGGCCGGGAGGAAGAGCCTCGTTGGCTCAGTCGCATATCGCTGGTGCGGAGAACATGTCGGCCGGAAATATTCCCGCAGTGCGACCGTGTGAACCGGTGTGAGAGCAAGAGTCCGGGGCCCTGTATCGGTCATGCAAATGCACCAAGTATGCGGCTCGCCCTTGCGTTATAGTCGGGGGACATGAACCGAAGCGAAATGCAAGAGCACGACTTTAGAAATCTTTTGAATCCCAAGCTGCTCCTATATACTGTTTAGTTGTTGACTCTTTAAAGTCCCTTGATGGCCGTGGAACACTTGGCGCCAGCAGTTTTGCGAACCTTGATGGCCACTTTTGGGCGGTCAACGGAACTTGTCTTTGCCGATCCTGTCATGACCAAACCGACACTATTCAGCACCGACTGGCCATCATCAAGTTGACAATTAACGGTTTTCTTATCTCATTCATTGAAAACCGTTAGGAAAATCTGAAAAGTCCAGAGCAAAAAGATGCCCCCAAAACGGGTCCCTGGGATGATCCTTCCACGGTGCACAGTCGTGTCATAAACGTAACCTTTCCAATAGATCATGCATGGCTAGGTGTGATCTGCCATTCAATAGGTCGATCCGGTGTGATTTATGCAGCTCCGGGGCGATCCCGGTCAGCAATCAACAGGCTTCGATGATAGGTGATCCGGGGCGAGAAGCTGGCAGATGATTGCTTGAACCAGAGAGCTGACTCTTGACTACTCCGGGCCATTAGCTGCGACGTAGAAGACGAACCTTAATCGTGCCCCAGTCTTGCGGTGGAAGATTCGATGCGGTGACTCGATCTGACGTTGGGAGGGAACCACTGCCACCAGCGCAGAAGCTCGTCTGTGGTAGAGGGATGGAATCAGAAGGCGAGCGAGTGAGGACTGCTCCAAGTCCGGATTGAAGAATGTATCAGTTCGTGACGATACTTCGTTTCAGTGCCTCTTCCTAGATCGGCAGATAATTGTGACTAAAATCTGCGTACAATTGTTTCGAAGTCGCGACCGCCGAAACATGTCGAGATAGACTGTCTGGCAGGCGCGCTCAGTCACTGCTTTCCTGGACTAGAGTAGCCACCTAGGAATGCTTCTCAAATTCTGTGCCATTAAATCAAGCGATACTCTAGCAGCTCTTGAGTGTTACTAGAAGCGCAAGTCAAGTAATCGAAGTGACAAGTTCAACATGTCACAACCAATTGAGCCTCACAGCAATTTCGACACATTGGTATGATAAATACAGCGTTGCGCATTTACGGCATCAATTTGATTCCAGACTCGCTGGCATTGTGAATCTATGAACCCTATCTTATTTGTGAACATTGCAAACTTGAAGATTCAATTTCTCGTCTTACATGTTCCTGGGAGTTAATTCCCCTAGGGCGACTGAATGTTTAATCCCTGTGTAACTTCGACACGCGATCAGGGAGAGCTTGAAACAGGCCGTCATTTTCGGTGAACTCATGGGTATATGAGCAGAAGCTTGCGCTTTTCCTCTTCATCGTAGTCAGATGAGACGAGATCTTGCGCCGAAGAAGTCCTTTTTAATTAAAGTCGAGAAGATTGGACTTCTGTGCCAAGGTAGTAAAGTAGAGACTCTCGGGAGCCATTCCATCTTGTTGAAATTAAATTTTCGAGGGGAGAGGGGATCGAAAAACAGAGCTGGTCGGAATGAAGAGCATTAGGCCAGAGGTAAGAACAATAGTTCTCAGTCGAAATCAGAAAAAGCGCAAGAGGCTTGCAAGAGCTGTGGCTCTCAAGTCGAAATCATTGACGGGTCAGGATGATAGCTGGGTCGGAATGCTTTCGAAACTCGTCTTCGATGCGGAATATGCTGTGAGCGAGGCCGTTACTCGTCCTGGCGATACGGGCCCTCCTTGTACTTTGTTCCGTACTTGCCTCCAACCACACCCTCCTTCTTCTCCAGAGCCTCTGTGCATCCAAAGTTTGTCAGAATATCGTCATACCATGGAGTTCAACGGATTTGTGGTGCAGATCTTACCTTTGGTTCGGTAGCGAAACTTGAATGTTGCGAAAGGCGCGCTGATTCCCTTGCGTGAGCGCAAGTCGGGCAAGATGTCAGCTTGAGGGAAGGTCTCGGGAAAAGGAACATGAATTCCGGAGACGCGCAACTCGTTGAACCTGCGAGTCACCTGGAGTCAGCCTATGGGTGCATCAATTATGAACAAAAGTAATTAAAGCAGACTCACTTCTTCAGAATTGCCTCACGATCAGTACGAAGCGTGCGATCGGACAGCTGATCCATGTAGTATAGATCGTTGTCTGTGACAATGTGCTCCGCATTTGGAGGCATACGAACAGATCGGTTCATGTGAAACGCTTGAACTTCGATCAAGCCCATCTTGTTGATTCCGTCATCGTCCTTTCCACGATTGCCGGGGCCTGTCGATTATTAGCTCGGACGAATATTCAACGTATTGGAGAGGAAAGAAAAAAAAGATACACACCATTGCTGAGATCACTGAAGAAGAACTCGCGATGAGTGAAAGGACCATTGACAGTGGCCCGCCAATAGATACAGTCAATGACCTTCTCAAAAGGTCGTCCTGCGTTCCAACCACGCTCATGCACAAAACACTCGGGTTGGCCATCGATCTCGATGTAATAGCCAATGTGGTGGAATTGATGCACGAACTCTTCGGGTCGGTCGATCTTAATGGAGAATTTCTGGCCCGGACGGCCCTCGATGAATCTGGTAAGTTTGTGGAATTCCATTATCATACCATCGGGAACCTCATGGGGCTCGCCGTCAATGCGCAGGTTGCCCTCGTTGGCAAGGGTTCCGTACTCGGGCAGATCTCTGCAGTTGACCTGGACAGTGACATTGAGCCACTGAGGGCCGTCGGTAATAGGCATCTTGGTGGAGTAGAGGTGATGCGGCGGCAAAAGGGTTGAGGATAGAAGTGTCTCGGAAATGTCACTCGAGAAAACGATGACAATGATTGATGACTGAGGACTAGGCTTTCTCTGATTTCTGAGAACGTCCGGGTCGATGGAGATGGTGATTGGGGACGTAGAGTGTGGATAGGGTGATGAATGATGGGGACTTATCAAGGTTGGTGATGGTGACAAAGTCTTCAGAACAGCTGTGTCAAGTCTTTGAAGATTGAATTGTCAAGAAAAGTTGGGTACTAGACTGTGTTGTGAGGGGGTAAAGAATCTGCAGCGAGAACCCTCCCGGCTGTTTTTATTCTGAAAGATTGAGCTAAGTAGGTGGTAAGAGCTTGAAGCTGGCAAGGGAGCGTTTCGGGTAGGCGCGCAGCTGCGTCAAGACTGGCGAGAACGCGAAGACTGGCGAGCACGTCGAAGTGAAAAGGACGCGTTCGGGGCAGGCGCGCAGCTGCGCAAAGACTGGCGAGAATTTCGAGGCTGGCGAGAACAAGATTACTGGCGAGTACGTTGAAGTGAAAAGGGCGCGTTCCGGGTAGACGGACGCGGGCGCAAAGGCAGACGAGAACGTGAAGACAAGCGAGAACGTGAAGACAAGCGAGAACTGAAAGACTGGCGAGTACGTCGAAGTGAAAAATGAAAAGGGCGCGTTCCCCGTAGACGGACACGGGCGCGAAGGCTGGCGAGAACTTCAACAGTGTCGAGCACGTCAAAATGGCAAGGGCGCACTTCGGGTAGATCGGTGGGCACGTCAAAATTGTCGAGGGCATCAGTGTATCAAGGGCGCATTCCAGGGAGGCAGACACGGGCGTGAATGCTGGCGAGGATGTCGAGATTGGTGAGTACAAAAATTTGGGCGAGTACGTCTATCTTTGTTGAATACATCAAGATAGCAGGAGCGCATTCCGGGTAGGCGCGTGAGCACGCAGAGACTGGAGGCTATTTCGAGGCTCGCGAAAATATCAAGATTGGCGAGTACATTATACTGTCGAACACATTGAGACTGGTAAGCACACCGGAATTTCAAGAGCACATTTCGGGTATCTCGGCGAAAACGTCAAAACTGGCGAGGACATCAAGATATTAAGGGTGCAGTCCGGGTAACTGGACACCGACCTAAATGCTGGTAAGGACATCGAAATTGGCAGGCACAACAATGTTGGCGGGCATATTAAATTTGGTATATACATCAATATGGCAAGGGCGTATTTGGGGTATGCGTGTGCACAAGCAAAGATGAGAGGACACTTCCAGACTCGTAACAACGTTAAGAGCCGCGAGCACATACAGACCGACGAGCACATTGAGACTGGCGAGCACATTCGTATGAATTGGTGTGTAAATCTGACAGGGTACAGGTAGGCCGGCGGGTACGTTGAGAGTGGTGGGTATGTCGAAATGTCAAGAGCACATTCCGGGTAGGTTGGCGAGCACGTCGAGACTTTCAAGCATATCGGATGAGGCATAGGTATGTCAGCCGGCACGTGTAGACCCGCGAGAAAATGAATACTGGCAAGGGGCCTCCGGGTAGACGGGCACAGACGCAAAATATGGCGAGCATCGTACAAGTGGCGGGTATATTGAGACTGGCAATCATATCTTTGCACAATATTCTTTATTCATACATACGTAGAAGGAACAAGGGAAATAAAGTTGGCAAGGTCGCGTTCTGCGTAGGCGAACAGGGGCGCAGGGAACAATGAGCACGTTAAGACTGACGAATGTATTAAGACCAGCAGGCACGTCACAATAGTGATTTGACAACATTGTCATCGTAATCTGTATTATTTCGTCCTCGCTAGAGTAAATTACATTGTTCTGGCCGCGTTTGACTACCTGGAGGATGTGCTGTCAATCACGGTATATGACACCCATTTGTACTCGCCAACTTGAGTTCTTTTTCTTTGGTCGCACAAGTTTACCTGAAGCATTGCCTTTGCCACTTATGGCATTTTTTCACACCCGCCAGCTTCTTTTCATTCATTCTTTATTCTTGTTGTCTCCTTGGCCACACTCGCTTACCTAAAACCCTCACTCTCACTGACTGCTATGGCTGTAATTCGCTTGTCATGCCATGTTCTTGTCTTTGTGATAACACCAGACTAAGGAGACGACTATGAAGAGTCGTACTGTATATACTAGCGCTTGGGTCATTATGGCAAAGACTTGGTACATATCATTGCAAAGGTGGACCCGCCGCTATAGTAGTACGGTATATCGCTATTCGGCGACTATACTGATAGGGTATCCTGTTAGAAATGCAGCGTTTCTGCTGTAACAATTATAATTCTGTTTTTGGATTGACAGAATAATCTTTCGTCCGACCCCTTCACAGGAATAAAGAATATTCTCCCAAATCGCCAAGGCATTGGTAGTGTTTTTAGCTCAGCTATAATTGCCTGACACCTACCAGCAGTACCTACCTAGAGAATTGATGAAAGCACTATGGCACTTTCTCAATCAATCGTGGGCATGTTGGACGAACAACGGGATTCTTTAGAGACCAAGATTTGCTCATTCGAGGCCGATGTAAATGCATGACTCATTTCATGGCTGAACCAGGTTGTGCTCAGGACTTTGTGCAGAAGACAATCACTGCGACAACGATGCGACAACACTGTGCCACAAATCGACACACGTAGCTCAAAAATTGATTTTTTTTTTCTTTTTTCATCATCATTATGTACTGTATAGTTTAATGTAGCTCCTGTCATCTTAGACAGCAGAGACGGTGACTCTGCCATGCTGCTGCTGCTGCTGGTGCTTGGCCGGAATGCCCTCGGCCGCGGCATCCTCGGTGCCAAAGGTCTCACGGCCGCTGGCAAAGACCTTGTCAAAGTCAAACTCGCCCCAGCGGATCTCGGGGCAGAGGCCGGCGAACTTCCACTCGCCATTGACCTTGCGGTACCAGTGTGTGTTGGTGCTGTGGGCGTGGCCCTTTACGGCGACCGTCTTTCTCGACTCGTCCGTGTACCTCTGGTGGGGGACACGCAGCTGGTGCACGCCAATGACCTCGGTCTCGCTAATCTTTTCCCACTTTGTACCGCCGATGAAGTGCTGGGTCATGAGCAGCGGGTCGCCGAGCACGGCCTTGTCCGAAATCATGGCGATGAACTCTTCGGCGGGCATAGCTTCCCAGATCTTGTCAAGGAAGGATCGGTAGTCGATCTTGAAGGTGGAGAAGTTAGTGGAGGTCAAGGTTGTACTTTGTAGACATCATTGCGCATACCCTCAGTGTAGGAGCAATGCATTTCCTTAATCTGCTCCAGTCCTTGCTATCATAACTATCCGCCCACTCGACGAGGCACTGCTGGAGGCCCAGGTAGTCTGTAAAAGGGTCAGCGTATGTCATTGCATCGCTGTGGAGAGGCAGATGCTACCGTCAAATGTGATGTTTCCGTTGACCATGATGGCGGCTTTTTGGTGTTTTCTTTGTGTATGTTTTTACTAGGACGTTAATATGTCTAATAGATTATGATGGACTCAGCAGTATTGACGAGCCCATTACCACGATATTTATGTCGATCCAAAAAGGTCCGGACCCGTCGTTGTTTCATCGGATCCCCGATCAGGGTCCGCAGTCTTCCACGCGGGCCGGGAAATGGTGGGTAAGAATGAACGTCGCAGAGCGCCGGACATCCCCACGGACATTTTGTACGTCAGCAGACATTTACGAGGCAGCGGCTTGGGTTACACATGGACGGGCATCAATAGTCAGACACGGATTGCTGCTAAAGATAGCTAACCTAGGGCTCTCGGCAGATAACCTTATACGCGTGACTTGGGCGGAGGCTGGTCTGTCTCTGGCATTCGCCATTCTCTTGGTGATGATCTGTGCTGGTGTTACGGAGCCGTTGTCTGAGGCTGCAGCCAGACAGCTTGTTAAATGCGCCACGAGTCCGACACGAGTTGTCAATCAGATTTATCACATGCGATAAGCTCTAGTCGCCGCACATTGAGCCACTTGCTATTTGCGCAAGTAGTGATTTGTAACCAGCGGAGACAATTGAGTGGCGTTGAAGTCATAACAGTAAGATGGTGAAGTTCATCACTTTTTCCATTGTATCTCTGGGCCCAGACCACTAATTCGCAGTGAAAATAACGCTAAAAGGCAGGACCGAGATACCGACAGTAGGCCTGGAGAAGAGCATCTGGCGGCATCTGGCTAGCACATTTCCCTCCAGTACTTCTCGTGCCACCATAGCGTGTCCGTCTCATTGAATTGGCAATTCATTGATCTCGTCAGGGCGAACGGCGCTGTCCATCGCCTGTACATATCGATTCTTCACGCAGCATGTGCAGTCTTGCTAGGCCTCGTAATGGAGAGCGAGATGCCTGGAATGCGACCGCTGAGCCTTAGGCCCCACCTAGGTCTTTTTCGCCATCTTGGGCTCAGGAAGCGCTGAAACATCAACAATCTGGCGCGCGAACCGCGATACTCAGCATAGGAATCATCAAGGCTCTGAATTCAACACGCCAAAGAGACCATCTGAACATGATTCTGAGAGGGGAGTATTCTTCATCTCGGCTCTGGGACCAAGAATGCGCTCCCACATTCGCTCTTCTGGGTCCAGGCCTGCGCTGTCTCATTCCAGGCACGCAATTGCTTGTTTTGCCTTGCTCTTCATTGGCCCACCTTTCGGGACGTTGGAAATGCAAATATGACTGCCGCAATTTTCGCCTTTGGGAATGTGAGTACTATGCAGCAAGGCAGGCACTTTGAAGCAGCAGTCTCTGTGAAATTGACTTGGATAAATTGGCTGCCGCTGAGCATATCTTCATTAGCATTACACTGAGACAAATCCAGGGATGAATAATATCCATAATTTAGCACAATATCACGTATGACCCGAGCAGACGAGAGCCATATTTGATGATCCCATTTCCTCCAGATGGACATGTTTGACCTCCATGACTTCACGACAATTTTGAAATAGGTAAGATGCTCCGAAACGCGTGGGCCCTTTTCCTTCCAGGTCTGTTAGACCTGACACTGGCACAATGCTCTAGAAGTAGCTGCTTAGAAAGTAAGAATCGAATCTCCTGATGACTGCACGTACAACCACTGACATAAGTTTCACAGGGCTGGAGGATTGCGGTGCAGGTTGCGTTGCTGACTGCTCTCGCTGGCTAGCCGTCACTATCACGCCTGTTGCCATGTAAGACCTACCCACTATGCAGGGCTGAGAATGATCGCTAATACGTAATCGAAAGTACGTCGACAATCACAGTTCAGTCCAGTACCCCGACTTCCACTGGACTTGCTCGGCGTCAAGAAAATGAAGAGAATCTCTGCCCGCCCCCTCCGTTTCCCCCCTACGCCGGAGCAGTATGCAACGACCTGTCAGAATATGTCTCGGCCTGTAGTTGTATTGGTGCCGGTCCCACGACTACCACCGTAGCGGCCCCGATAACAACAGTTACTGTGACCGCAGATGGCGTACTCAATCCAACAAGCTCTGAAGTGTCCGTAACAAATTCTGGAGTGTCTATCACAGCTTCTGGAACGCCTGTCACAACTTTTGGAGTGTCTGCCCCAAACACTGGTGTTTCTGTTTCAACATCTGATGTCCCTGCCGTAACCTCTAGCACCGATTCAACGATCTCCAGTACAAGCTCCGACTCATCAGGAGCCTCTACGGAGACCTCTGTTGCTTCGTCGACCACCAGCGATGTTCCTATCATCTTGACAGTCGCTCCAGCCATACAGGCAGCCGTGCAGACGCCCGCTCCAGGTAGACGGTGGTGGCGCAGGGACACTCCTACAGAGAGCGAACCTCCCCTCGGAGGCTTCATTGGCGCCGACGCTCGAGATGCAAGCTGTGACTCTGCAAGGGAGTTCACCATTGTTGATGGGGAACTCACGAGCCAGAGAGGATCTCTCCACGCGGACATTGACGCAGACTTTACAGAATTTGGTCCATCCGCCAGTGGTGCCATTTCTAGGGCCTTTGCCGTAATCAATTCTACCCTTCACTGGCAGAATGAGACCTTTTCTGGGGGCGAGGCAGGCTTCTGCCAGGATTCAAATGGCATAGTCTATGCCACATTCAGAGACATAGAAAGCAGCCGTCCAGCGAGGTGCTCACCGATCTCAATCGTCGCATATAAGGGTGAGTCAAAGATGCATCTCGGGTTAATGATTCATGTTTCGACATACTGACATTAGTTTATAGCCACCCGATGTGTCAATGGTGTCATTGTACCTGACCCAGACCAACCCACTACTAGCAGTTCACCTACAGCGGCTTCGTCGTTTGCCCCTTCGTCTGAATCTACAGGTTCATCAAGCATCATTTCATCGAGTAGCATGTCGCCGACTAACAACTTTACATCATCAAGTGGCATTCCGCTCTCGACTACTGGCCCACTTGTTACCGCTCCCTCGGGTATCTTTCCGTCAAGTACATTTGCTTCCAGTGTCGGTCCATACGGTAACTCCTCATCGAGAACAGTCCTGCCGGGCACAGCTTCGAGCAGTGCTACACCATCGCTTGTACCACAACCACCCTACAGTTTCTGTTTGCAGGTCGATAGCCGGAATTCGTCGCTTGACAAGCAGTTCGTCACTTCTCCAGGAAGAGAGAACGGACTCTACCTTGAATCATCTGGCACCCCCGCGAGATTCACCCTCAACCCAGTAACCCATGAGCTATCCATCGACAGTTCCCCCGTGACCGTCTTAGGATGTCCCGGGGCTGAAGCAGAGTATGTGTCTTTCAACATCGAAGGCGCAGCTACTGTCGATGCTTCACCAGATGATTTTATAACTGTCACGTGCGAGACTCGATACGTGCCGGATACGTCAGCTTACGGACTTGAGTGCTTGGCAGACTCTGGCAATCATGTTTACGGACCATTTGCGGCAACTGGCACAGGTCCTGCTGAATTAAACATGATACGCCAAGATGGACCAAACTTGTCGCAGTCGATTACCCTTGTGCTCCGTTCTGGAGCAGAGTGTGGTTTCAACATCTCAAGGCCTACCACTACGTCCATGGAAAGCACCATTTCAACAGCCTCAGCGGACATCTCCTCGGAGACTATTACTCCAAGCTCCTCAGCCTCTTTGGAATCTGTACTTACTTCAATCGGAAGCAATTTGACGACAATTTTGTCCGTGACCGCTTCTGAGACTGGTACATCGGGCATTCTCAGCGTCTCCGACTCCACGTCTACATCTGCTACAAGTCCCGATTCCACAGTCCCGTCCGTCACCAGTTCTGAGACCAATGCACAGAGTTCCGTCAGCTCTCCGGAGGTCGGCCCTATATTAATCAACGATAACACAACAACTTCGTCAACAGTAGCTTCTGAACCTAGTTCTGCTTCCACCACTTCGTTATCCTCTGATCTGGATTCTACGAACGTGGCAAGCACAGCACCGTCAACTTCGTCCACAGTTTCCTCTGAAACCAGTCCTGCAGACACCACCAGCACTATCGAGCCACTCATCACGTCAATAGAAGATACCCCCACAACAACATCGTCAACAGATTTTTCTGAGACTGCCACGGCGGTCATACCCACCACTACCGAGTGAGCTTCTGGTTTCTTCAACAATACTACATGATAGCTTTTGCTGACGACGCGCCCGCCACGTGCCAGCTAACCAAAATGTGTTTCATCGCCAGGACGAGTACCCTTGATGCCCCACCAACCGCAACTGCAACAACGATATCAACTCCATACTGCATTAAGATATATTCGGAGATGTACTACAACTATTTCCTCGGTTCAGATCTGTTCTTTCATAGCGCAGGGGGAAGCGCAATTCAACAATTCTTTAATTTCAATACGACCACTGGATATCTCACGACGGCAAATCAAGACATTCTCATCATAGGTCCTACATATAGCGATCCCATCAACGTGAACCTTGTTGCCTTCAACAGCAGCCAGGAAATCAACAGGGTCAGATGCTCAATAACCAACCATGAACCCAGCGGCCAGCCTTCGGGTGACCCAATCTCGTGTATTGCATCTGCCGATCGGCCTCAATCAGGGAATGCGGTCCAACGCAGGGTCGTTCTTACAGCTGCTAGCTTCACAAATTTTTTGCTTGGAAACGATCTACGGTTACAAATGTCTGGCGGAGGAAATCACGTTTCTCTGGCTCTCTTCTCCGGCCAGGATTGCGGCTTCCAAAACTGACCTTTCATTTCTTGTTTACCAAACATCTTGTCCGAACGGTGTATATCACTATTTTATATTCGTTATAATGTATTCAACTATCGTCTCTTCCTCGGAAAGTTTTATCCTGTATTCTTAATGCCATGATGAGCGAATAATTCAATTCAAGAAGTGGAAACGCGTTGCGACGACGAATGTGCTCAGATTGACTATTCCTGCTCATAATGCTGCCTCCCAACCTCCTCAGTCTCCAGATTCAGGCTCTCAATAAATAAAGACGTCAAGAAACCGAGAGCTCCAAAGCCGGCAAGGATCAACCAGATATCCTGCATCGCTGCGGCGTAGCAATCCCGTACAGAGTCCACCAAGGCTGTTGGCAAATTCACATCGCGTAGCATGGGAATGAAAGCCACTGCCTCGTTGGGGTCGTTGAGCGCTGCAATAGCTTCGGGGAGCGGTCCGAGATCTGCAATTGCACGTGAGAACATGCTATTGAACGTTGTTGATCCAATAGCAAGTCCGACGAGTGCACCAAAGAGCCGGAACGAGACAAGAATCCCAATGGCAAGCCCTTGGTCCTCTACGGTGGGAGCGCTGGCTTGCATCGAGATGGCAGGTACTGTGAAGATGGTTCCTATGCCAATGCCAGCAATAGCCTGGAAGCCAGCCGTAGCTGCCCTGGTGGAACCGGCGGTCCCATTGCTGTCCCAGAGTGCAAAGAGACCAGTACCGACTGCCAGCAGTATCCAGCCGAGCCAGATCTCCCACCGGTAATGGCGCAGCAATTCCACCGCATACGCAGCGATTCCCGTAAAGACCATTACAAAGCAGCAGAACGGAAGTACCGAGACGGCTGACTGTAACGGCGCTTCCAGATAGACAGCTTGGAAGTAGAGGGGCAAGTAAAGGAGTAGTGTATAGAGAACCATTCCATGAATGAAGCCACCGATAAGAGTGACTTGAGCTGTCCGGGACTTGAAGATGCGATAGGGAAAGACTGCTTGCTCCACACGTCCCTCATAGATGCCGAACAAGACGAATACAGCCATGCCGATCAGCAGGGGGAGAAGCGTTCTCCAGGACGACCACGCGTACATGACGCCAGCCCAACTGAGAGGCAAAGAAAAGAGTATGCATCCAACACTAAACAGGACAATGCCTATCCAATCGATCTGGCTCAAACGAGTCTTGAACGACTGCTCAATGGGCTTTAGACGCAGGAATAGCGTAGACAGCGCAGCAGCAAGAGCAACCAAAGGCAGGTTGATCCAGCCAATCCAGCGCCAGTCGGCCAATTCGCTGAAGAGAGCGCCCAGTACCGGGCCAAGGATGCAGCCGACGGCCATTGGTACGGCCAAGAGACCGACGTAGAGTGGGCGCTCCTTCAGCGTGGTGATGTCGGCCACGATCACTTCGCTCAGAACGTCAAGCCCACCCCCGCCTAGACCTTGCAGTACGCGACCTAGTATGATGACGGCCATAGACTTGGAGACCGAAAAGACAATGGAGCCGACGGCGAAGAGCAGAAAAGCGGTGTTCAAGAGAAGCTTGCGGCCTAGTGCATCCGACATGCTGGTATAGATTGGCTGGACAATGACGACAGCCAAAGTAAAGGATATACTGGCCCAGAAGGCTTGCAGCGTCGTGCCTCCCAGGTCGCTCGCAATTGCCTGAAAACATGTTAGTGAGAGGTTTTGTAATATGGTGGTAACAGTGGCCGACTTTCCGGAATGGCGACTGCCAAGATCGTGGCGTCGAGCGACACAATCAGCACAACGATGAGCAGAGATAGGAAAGCGAGGTAGAACGCTGTCGATTTCTTTGAAGGTGAACTTGGCGCAACTGCCTCGGTCGCGCCCCGATCTATTGCCTTTTCGGCGTCATGATGAGGTCCTTTCGGCGCCTGCAGCTCATCGGCCACATGGTCTCCTATCTCGTCTTGCGGCTGCATTTTCCTCCACTAGAACGTTGAGACTGCAAGTTACGGCTTGGATTCGTTCGGTCCGACGCAAAACAGGCAGAAATGGTATTTGTGATATCCTGTTTGCAAGACCAGTTCCTGGTGGATTCATCGAAGATTTGTGGTTTGTTTTGAAGGCACTCGTCTTTATGAATTGGGAAGGAGGGGGCCGCAAGGGAGCAGAGAAGTACTGAAAAAAGTTGTTGGCTGACAAATGATCATGCGAATAACTGCTTTGAAATACATACCTACCCTGTTCGAGCTGGGGCGGGTAGGCGAGATAAGGAACTCGACTATCATCATCCCAAGCATAACGCATAATCTGGTCACGCAATTGGGACCTCCAAGCCTAGGATCAATAAAACAGTACTGGTGCATCAGCTCGCCATCAACATAGAAACACGCGAGAGCCTTGTTATCGAAATCATGGACGGGTAAGGCCCACCCAGCGCCCTGCATCGCTGTGCTATCAGCGAGCGGCCTGTTGGTGATATCGATACATTCAGTTCCTGCTTGTTGTCGCCGTGGTATTCCTGAATTGCGTGTCGTTTCTTGAGCTGCTCGATTGCAGAATGCGACTTCCTCAGATCTCCAAACAACACTTCCACCTCTCCATCATAGCAGGGGCATCGTCGCCCGGACGGTCATTCCGGTGATCGTTTCCTTGCCGAGGCGGGAACTAACTGACCTTGCAATGCTAAGCTTCCCCTAAGCTTTTCCGCAGGGTCTAGCGCCAAGCCTACCGGTAGTGATATGCCTCTACATATCACCGCTAGGGGGCATATAGTGGGCCTACAAGCCTTCTGTAGTGGATCTACACTTGCTGAAGTCTAAGTCTCATGGCCACTATGTATCAGCCTGATAGTAAATAATTCTTTCTGTAGTACAAAAGCAATAATTCACTACATCTACCAAAGCCATCCATTTGATTCAGCCAACGATGGTGTGAAACTATGGTTTCACACTCTGAATTCCATATTCTATAATTCTATTTTCCACTCCCGGAGCAAGTGTCAGTATGAAGGGGGACCCAAACTTTGTCATGCTGAAGTACTCAGCCTGGCTGGATGCCGACAAATTCGAGAACAAGATCTTGGGCGCCGTCGTGCGCTACCCGTTCAAGCCCACCAACGAGTACCTGCCCGACTCACCTCTGCGCTATAACAAGGCGGACCTGGTCGAGAACTCGTTTGTCGACTTTCTCCACGACAACACGGCTTCAAAATCGAGGGACTGGTCGGCAGCCCTGGACTCGCTCGTCGGATTCAAGTGGCAGGGGAGCAGGGAGGAGACGGTGCGTCTAGCGGGGAAACTGCTGCACTGCCAGCGCCTGCAGCAGCACGCGCAGTTTTGGGCGGACCTCAAGACCCATGAGCCGGCCATGCGGGACACCGTCCCCGGCTGGTTGTCGCTGCTCAACACCTGGCCCCCGTGCCTCGTCGTGGGCATCATGACGGCCGAGGACGTCGAGCTCGATTTCAGCGCCGCCTCCGAGCGTCGGCGCGAGGCCTCAATTGAAGCCCCGCTCATGACCGTGGCACTGGGCGCGGCTGGCGTGCCCGCCATACCGCTGCTGGGCAATGTGGGCAACCCACAGCTGGCCGTGGGCAGTGGCAGAAAAGTGGCTACCGTTTTCAAAGCGCACTCGACACGGCGCAGCATTGTTGCGCTCGAGCTGCGCATCGTCACTACGGCGCTCTTCAGGCGACGGGAACTGGCACTCAAGGAGGACGGCCCAAAAGTCAGCGTAGGCCGCCTTGCGGGCGTCGAACGCTATGTCGATGACGATGTCTATGACGATTTAGAGGATGCAGAGGTCGGTGAGAGTTGGGATCTGGAAGATTTAGTTTTAGAGGACTTCACAGAGGAAGAATACGAGGAGATGGGGTGATCGAGAGCGGTAGGGGTGATATTTGCGATTCGAATAATAGGCTATAATAACCAAATAAAAATATTAGCATAAATATATTAATATTTATACCTCTTTTTCTTTTTCTTTTTATTATAATATTTTATATTTTCGATAAATTTATATTAATAAAAAAAATTTATCCAATCACGATCTTCATCGCCAAAGTCGGGATGGTGGATGTCAATACCCCAGTCCAGGACGGCGACTTTGACGCGATGGTCACGACCGCGTCCGAGAAGACGATACTTGACAAGTAGGGTTTGGAAGTTTGTGAATTACGTGTCCGTCCTTGTTCGTTTGGTATGTTGTTAAACAACATGTAAATCGTGCTCACTATGTACAGTTGCATTACGTACCGTGCCTCAATCGTGTTTCCGCAATCTCCATCACCTAATAACTCCCCTCCCTCGAAGCCAGATATTGCCATCGCTGGCTGCGGACTTTCACTGAGCAAGTGGAGGCTCGTCTTGAGTCCCGGCACTGCGGATGCCAACAGCATCGGTGGTCCCGGGTCTTGAGCAGGATGCGGACAGTGGCCATCTTTTTTCTGCGGCGAGGAATGCGTTGGCTCGTGAGGCTCGAACGGCATCTCTGTCGACTTGAGTGACACTGGGTCTGGATTAAATGACTCGGGATCTCTGTCGTGTGACCAAGCCTGTCTGGAAAGCCTGCCCAGTGGCGCGACCACGTACACATAGAGATTGTCGCAAGCCAGCATTTCGTCAGTGCCAAATTTCGCTGTATCCGGCCTTATGCAAATTTCAATCATCTCCTTCATAGCCTGGTACAGGTTTCTTTTAGCCCACATGGGTGACAGAATGATTCTACCGGTGGTGTAATGGTCATCATTATCGATCGGATCATCGTCCTCACAGAAGTCGTCGTCTAGTCGATGTAATTCGATTCCTTCCCCGAGTTCAATCTCTAGCAGCATGATACCCAAAGCCAGAATCCTGGGGCGTGAATGTGTCGCTGATGGAAATCTATGTGTCAGGTCGTGCTCATCCGGCAGCTTGTCACTCAGTGGGCAACTGGAAGTCATGGGCGACAGCCCTAATTCGGTGGCGAAATACGGCTTGTGTATCAAAGTGAGAATATCTCCAGCTTCCAAAGCCCCATTGAGTCGCTCACGAATAAACTGTATCGTGTGTTTTGACCAGTTTCGTGTCATCCAGTCCGAGTCATAAAACTGCCATACTGCCTTGGCTAGGAGGTAGGAGAGCAATAGTTTGAGCTGAGGGTTGCCGTGCAGCTTGCGTTTCTCCAACACGGTCGCCAGCGAGACGCTAGATGATTTCAAAAGGAATAACCTTTAAAGCTGCTCAAAATATAATTCTACTCGCTCGTAGACGAGGCCGTTGTTCGCAGCATTGAGTACCAGTCGACCACGCTCCCGGCGGCGAACGAGGCCACAAAACTCTTCTCGAGAGATCTTTTGAGCACTCAGCCACCTGACCCTTGGTTTCTTCGACTCCTCACTTGGTGAAGTCAGCGATGATCTTATAGTCAGAAGTACAATAACCAAGCAAAACTCTGCGCACTACCAAACACAAAAATACGGAAAGAATATAAAGAAATAAAATAAAAGAATAAAAATCAACTATCAGAAATTTCTTTCAAATAAAGCAATTTGCTTTCTTTTTATTTTTTAAATAAATTTATGGAAAATATAAAAATTTTATGGAGGGAATGAAGGGAGGGAAAATTATAGATCTTAATCGATCCGTGCGCAGACTTCTGCTTGGACAGGGTACCAGACAATTTCCGAGATGAAAATTACTTACCCTTGCAGGAAGACTGAGATGCGAACCTCTTTCCACATATCTCCCACAGAGTTGGGATGGCGATGCAGGAAGAAGAAGTCAAAAGGCACATCATCTTTTGTTTTCTCGACTTTTTGCACGCGTGTCAAGGCGACATTGGCTACGAAAGTCCCACGACAGCCTTCGACTTGGTGCGAGCAACGGCACAGAGTCGCATGTAGCAAGCGAAGGCAGGCTGCGTATTCTTCGTACCACACAGGCCGAGTGCTTGACGCGATCAGATCAGAGAGAGGAGGACCACGGCGGTCGGTTCGGACATTTGCAAACGCTTTGAATGAGCTCTAAAACTTTTTTCGTTCTGTAAGAGCCCGCCCGTGTGTACTCTTGGCGAGTCGCCTCAGGTTTGTTTTCGCCGTCTGCTGGAACTCGTCCAGAAGACGAACCAAAGAGGGGAAGTCGTCACGTTTGAAAGATGGCCTTGGGGGTGGCTTCGGGACTCCTGGCCACTACTGAGCCAAAGAACGCTTATATTAGCAGCAACATAGACGCAGGGGGGTTTGATAATTTCAACTTGCCCTGATCAAGGTCTCCAGAACGACTAAAAGCTTGAAAACTTTCTTCTCAGCATCAGAGTCGTTGGGGCCTCCGGCTCGTTGCAACAGATCTAGGTGCTCTGCAACCCACTCCGAGCTTGGTGGTACTTCGACGGACGACTCTGGCGTCACGTTCGGTGGTACAGAGGAACTTCCGATCCCGTGGTCTGTGAAGCCAGAGGTCTCGGTACCTTGTGAATATACTCGTTGCTTTTCAACAAGTATTGTCGCGACCTCTGGAGAATATTCTGAAGTATGTTGAGGATCACGTTCAGAGCTGTCCTCAGTTTCTTGGACAACCTCTAAAAGCAATGGACCGAGGATGGCTAGAAATATCTCGGGCTCTGCCGAGGCTTTATTCACTGATTGGATTATTTTCTGCAGCTCGCCCACAGCCGTGGACGCGAAAGGGCAGGGAGGCAGAAGCTGCGACATGCGAGCTTCGCGCCATGTGTCAGTCCGTTGCCGTCAAATTTGCATGTACTCTGAAATCAGATCAGCTGTCAATGATGAGCCACGAAATCGTGATGAATATATGAGAGTTGGCCACGAACAAGGGACGATACTTGACAAGTAGACCGGAACGGTTGATTTGATCGATCGCATGCTCGTGGTAGACCCCGAAAAGCGATACACCATTGACCAGTGCTTGGACCACCCGTGGGTGACTCAAAAGGTGCCTGATGAGTCCTGAATCAGGTAAAGGCGGGCAGCAAGAAATCGATGTGATCAGGAACGTAAGTCAGAAAGGGTTGTATTGGTAAAGAGAGATTATTGTTTACAAGCTAGAATCCCGCCCGTTCCCCGGGTCCAGGGAAGTTCCCATGACATTCACATCACATCGTCCCGTGGTCGCCCCTTCCACCAAGCAGGCGGGGCAGCCGCGTGGAAGGTCTCGACTTGCCCCGTCGTGGAGAGAAAGGACAATGCCCCGCGCCATCAAACGATATCAATATTGATTATGCTTTCCGAGACTTCGCCCAGACAGATTCACCTGTATAAAAGGCGATGGAAGCGGCGACTCACGGATTCATGGTTTTGTGGCAGAGCCCGACCAAATTTGAGTGGCTACAATGTGATGCCGCAGGCTCCGATAACCTGTGCTGTCGGAGCAGCTCCACAGCTTTCACTGCACGGCCACTGAGATAGTCCGGGGCCTTTGTGGTACAAACTCCTTCGAGATCCATGTAACAAAATGAGTGTTGTAATATTGATTCTGTGTAGCAGTAGTCCAAAAAAAAAAAAAAGGCGAAGCTTTATCTACGAATATGAACAGATACGTACAGATGTTGAAAGGCTCATACTTAAGACCATTGCACTTCTTTACTCATTCACACCGTCTCAATATGGACCAGCACCCTGCCCATGTAGGTCACGTAACACCACAATGTAAAGGTAAGTGTAGCTGCATTCAAACAAGATGAAGGTATTGCCTTTCGTTTCCTAGAGCCCTCCCCGATCCTGTTTCAAAGGATCTAGTCAGGAGTTTATTTGTCGACTTGACCCACGACAGCAAAAGCACCAAATCGCGCTACTATCGGCGGCGCTCAATTTCCGTGTCGGGCTCGAGTAAAAGGGAAGCAAGGAGGAGATGGTACGTCCAGATTCAGTTTATATGGTACGGTCAAAATTAATCAACTGTGACTAAACTCTGTATTGATCATCAAGGGCTCTCATGTATTCAAGGACTTGACCTCCTGCATGGAACCAAAGTCAGTAAGCAAGCGACAAGATACGCAGCAGAGCTTAGCTTCTGAGATCTCCTGGAAAGTATGGACTCACCATTTTCCTGCGGTTCCGTGTATTGTCCACCTGTGTGGTCCATCGGGTATGATGGAAGCTCGGCTAGCATTGGGATTTGGTCTCTAGGAGATTGCGATGGAGACAATCCAGTCTGAGAGTGAATCGGTGCCCTCGACGACGTCTTTCTTCTCAGCGGTTGTTGCTTCTCCGACCATGGCGGCGGTGGCGATAAAGTTATAGCGCTTACGGGCCGAGACGGCCCAGAGGACGTGGACGGGGCTCCGTACAGCCCGGGAGAGGTTACGGAGGGACCGCCACCGCCACCTAACAATAACAAATGCATCATGCCGAGAGCCTGCAAAAGCCTGGAATGGGCGATGCGGAGACCTCGCTCCTTGTGTACCAGCTCTGGATACTTGAAGAGGAGGTAACTGACTCTTTCTTTGAGGTCGCGGCCCTCCGTCTTGGCGTCCAGGATTCGGGTGAAGCCCTGGAGCTCAAACATTACCGCTTGAATAGTGGTCCGGACCCATATGCTATAATGCGGCGCGTGCGCCGAGAGACGGTCACTCTGAAGGAGTTCCTCCCGGCAGGCGAGGGCATGTTCTAGGTCTTGCTTGATCTGCTGCACCAATCGCACAAAGACCAGCGCATTCTCTGGAGCCCCGTCGATTTCGACTGCGATCTTGATGAATTCCCATGTCGTCTTCAAAGCCACACCAGAAATGGAAAAGGTCGCCGCAGCCACACTTATTGGCTCCATTTGGCTCTCTCGTCTGTAAACGTGTGCGCCTGGGTTGCGGAGCTGCCAAAGTCGCGACGAGCGCAGGAAATCAAACGAAGCAGATGCGATGAGTGGTACGGAACGATAATTGACGAAAGCCGAGCTGCATTCCCCCGAATCAACGAAAAATGCAGGGGCTGCTCGCACTCCAGTTCATCTGTAGAGAAGCAACATAACGGATACCGCTGCTATTAATAAATGGCACAGCATTGATAAGGCTGCGGGTGACTTGTTCCTACAGGGGAGGGATCGGGTCCGGGATCAGCTGTCGTGCCACGGCTAGTAGTTGCGATGCGCCGTCCCGGGTCCGCGCACCCTGTCAACCCTGTCTAAAAAGTCCCTGTAATGGAGTTGCTTTTACGGGTCTGTCCACGCTGTTCACCTCCACAGCGTTCAGCTCGGCTACCTAGTCCAGTGGATACGGTACTGCGCTCGGGTGCTAGCCGGCCTGCCAATCTTTCCAGACAATAATCCAACATGGACTCATGAACAGTCATAGACACGGCTGAGAATGATGAGAGAATTCCATTCTTCATACCCTAGATTCGATCGCAATCATAATCCATTATGTTTTTTGACCTCGGTCGCTATCAATTAAAAGCCTTCTAACGAAGAACTACTCGATGCTAACTACCGTAGCTTTCATTCAGCTTTAGACAGTTCTATGCCTCAGCGTAACTGGGATTTGTAACTTGCACCACTGAGGCAGTGGCCCTGGTTCCAGTCTTCATAGATTGTTGGAATCCAGGGAAAAGGACCAATGAACGACCCGTCTCTCTTCCCCAGTCGGCTGTGATGGGCTCCGTCTGCGCAAAGATCTTGAAACCAAACAGTGCTCCTTCTTCAATAACCCCCTCGAGCATTTTCTGTGACCTGTCGTTCGGCCTCTGATTCCTGAACTGGTGGAGCGTTCGATTGAGTTCAACAGCAGTTTCGCGGACACGCTGGGCACGGGGGTCGTCAGATGTTATCGAGACTCGACTTCCTGAGTAGAGCTTGGCCGTCAGGCATCGCCAGGCGTCCTCTAGATCTGCCATGTCTGGTATTTGTCAGATAACGAGACAATTTGACAGTGACTTGTTCAACTTACTATGCTGATTTTGTTTCGTATTGAAGTTTTTCAAGCAATCAACGCAACCTGGAGGTAACAGAGTGACGCTATGATCTCCTCTTGGATCTATACGAGCCATGATCGTCCTGGCGATGATTGACCTCAAGGCACCGGTTCTGGTCCTCGGGTTCATCAGGAGATCGGCCC
Organism: Neopestalotiopsis sp. M2102B; assembly: GCA_023628315.1. Taxonomy (NCBI): domain Eukaryota; kingdom Fungi; phylum Ascomycota; class Sordariomycetes; order Amphisphaeriales; family Sporocadaceae; genus Neopestalotiopsis; species Neopestalotiopsis sp. M2102B. The sequence goes on from JAMAKW010000049.1 coordinate 244,758, forward strand.
ATTGAATATTAGGGTTTACCAATGGAGATGTCAGAGTAGCGAGCGCTCGTTCATCGATGGCGGAGCTCGACATTGGATTGAGGCTGAAGAAGTTGTCGACGTAGTTTTTGATTGAGGTGTCGAGGTTTGCGATATCATTTCGTAATTCATGATGATCGACCGACTGGGGTAGCTCATCAAAGAGTGATCGTGAACTCAGGTCCGAGCTGGGAATGGTCTTTTCAGAAGATGCCGTAGCTGTTGAACCTCTTCTTCTCTTCCAAACGAATGCTGCAAGAAGTGCAACCAACGCACCCGCCACCAAACAGCCGATAGCGATGCCAGCTGCTGCTCCGGATGTTATTGTCGAGCCCGACGATGAAGCACTTGGCGACTGTGTTGCGCTTGTCCCATTTGCAGGCACTGACATGCTTGGAAACGAGGATGTGCTTGAAGATGTCACTGACGCTGACGCAAGCCCGACTGCAGATGAACTGGACGTCAAAGCCGTGTCTCCTACCACCGCACTGGTGGTTGACAAGACTGCCTGTGTCACCGAGCTGGCAGTTGCCGCGAGTCCATCTGCCACTGAAGTGGTAGATACCACGGCTCCATCTCCCAGCAAAGTGGTAGAGGTCGGGACTGCTGCTGTCGCTGAAGTGACTTCCGCCATGGTTGAAGTCAAGTATGCGCTGGTGTGCTGTAGTACCAGAAAGATCAGGGAAACAGTGACTTCAGAAAGCGACAGACCTTGGAAAAAAAGGATGTCGAATAGATCAGCGGACCGAAGTCTGTCCTTAGATGCTCGGAGCCTTATGGATAATATTCCATAATGCGCTGAATAATATAGGTTGCGTTTCATACCATGCTGCAGCCAGGGGTGGTTGTGAGGCTATACACGGGCCTCTTTTTATGGGGCGCTGAAAGTTGAATCACCAACACACACATCTCATTGGGCCCCGAGTCATGTTGTGGATTGTTGTACAGCCGCCAAGACTAAGTTTAATAGTCCATTACACTTTTCAAGGGTTACGATCCTGCTCTAAAAGAGGAAAGAGGCCCCGATGCGCGGAACTATTGCGATGAGGTTGGTCCGGCGAGGCTCTGGACGGGGCACTTCTATGTATGAAAGCATACATTGTCGCCAACCATTTAGTCACAGATGCGGAATTCTTGCTACAATCTCGACATTATTTGTCAGCTTATGCGTCCTATTTTGCCAAACAACGACCAACTATTTCCAATATTCGTCGAGCTCGCTGGAATCTCACAGCGCAGTCGGTTGAGTCCAATCGTTTCAGTCCACTCGTTACACTTCGTTTGCTTGAGATCAAGATGTCGCGGCCGGACCTCTTGGTAGGAATAGACGTTGGAATGAGTTGTAAGTAAGATTCCGACGGTCAGGTGATAGGCAGGGACTGACAATGACTACGTAGGCACTGGAGTTGCAACCTTCAACGTCAATAGGAAACGTCTAGAATCTTACGATGTCAACATATTTCGAGAATGGGGCGGTCGCGTCTCCGAGAACAAGGTCCCAACAGTCCTTACCTATGACCAGCGTGACATGACAAAAGGCCCTTCAGCATGGGGCTTCGAGACCGAAGAAGAATCGCAGAACACAAGCAATCACATCGTTAGAGAATGGTTCAAGACTCAATTTCAGGTCGATGACGTGCTCACTCCCGAGACTGAACTGTTGTTACCCGACGTGGACACATTGTTCAAAGACTATTTGACCAAATTGTACGAGTGCATCCGATCGAGGTTCACGCGACATGATCTCGGCGGCAAGACGTGGGATGAAGCCAGAATCGCATTCATGTTTAGCATTCCGGCGACATGGTCGACTCATACAGTCGCAAAATTCAAAGAGATCACCAGAGCCGCGGGCTTCGCTGCGCCTCGGGGTCCCAATGACCCTCCTTGCCCTCACACCGTCGATGCGTCCCTGACTGAACCACTGGCGTGTGCGATACATGCAGCTACTGTTGAGTCTGCGACATTTCAAGTCAGTCCCCAGCGCGCACCAACTCGACTTTGAGCGATACAGATGTGCTGACCCTCTACTAAGAATGGTGATTTAGCCCTGATTGTTGATGCTGGCGGTGGTACTACGGTAAAGTCGACGTAAGAGTATAACACGATATTATTCTAATCATCTGGGTAGGATCTGAGCTTGGTGACGATCAAGAGTACTATCAAAGGCCGGATAGATATTTCCGAACACAGTGGCTTCCCGTCTGAAGGTGGGTTCATTACTCCCTATTATCTTCGATATATTTCTGGCCCTGATACTAATACGAGCATAGCGGACGACTTTGGAGCATCCGCGATTGACCTAGCCTTTGAGGAGATGATCAGCCAAAGACTCAAAGCTAGCGCGCCTAACCTCGGTCTCGCCCATCAAGCCGAATTGGTTGCTTGGCAAATGGTGAGAAGTCAGGACTTTCAAGCCAGCAAGCCGAAACTGGACCTGTACCAAGACAATCTTGACTACGTCTTTCGCGTGCGGATCAAGCAATTACCCGATACCGCAAACTATAGCGAGCTCCGTATCGTCAACGGGCAGATGGAGTTCACTTGGTATGTTATTTTACTTTGGCAGGGAGTTGCCGAGGACCATACAGTGCTAATACGGCGACGATGTAGGGGCGAGCTGGCAGCGCTTTTCGACAGACAGATTGACGGAATCAAGGAGTTGATAGAAAGGTACCTTCGCAAGATGGAAGGAAATCTTATCTCGGAGGAATTCAACCTCGTAAGCTCCTCATTCATTTGTCACGTCGACTCATTTTCCAATACTGATTTGCGAAGAGCCACATCATCCTATCCGGCGGCCTCGGAAGCTCCCGATATGTCCAGAACCAGATTGAGGCGGCCTATGGGCAGTCCCTGCGACCCGTTCTCAAAAGTGTAAAAGTTCAAGCGTCAACAGATGCACGACTATGTGTTTGCAAGGGCTTGCTGTATGATCGCATTCAGACACTTTTGACCGACAAGGCAGCGATTTCGAGGCTGGCTTGCCGTCAATCATACGGCGTCCAATGCGACACCACATACAACCGATGGAACAGCACACATAGGAAGCTCAAGAAGTCGAACAACGTTCGGCTGGACGACGATGGCACTAAAGTGATCAAGAACACGGTAGAGTGGTTCGTCAAAAAGGTAAATACATACTATGCCACTGTATACAGATACACTACAATAAGACAAGTACAGCCTGCTAACTGGAACGACCTTTAGGGCAGCATCATGGCCAACGGAGAGGAGACGAAATTCCGATACATGCTCACATATCCGGCAGACACAGACAAACTGCGACTGATTGGAACAGTGAGGATCGTGACGTCGACGAAAGACGACACTCCTCTAGTTAAAAAGGAACGTGACGGTAGGGCAACACTTCCCCTCTCTCGATGACCCGCATACTAAACGTCGCTCAGGGATTGATCACGAAATCACCTTGATTTGCGATTTTGCCAATCTCGATGACTCCCACATTATTGTGAAAAACAAGCATTGGTATCAACGCATGTTGGGTAAAAAGCCCACAAAGGAAATACACTTTGAGATTGCAAGCAAGGTGGGATCGGCAGAAGTCAAGTTCGAATGCCGTAAGTCGAACCCAACTACCAGAAGCATTGTAGAAAATGGGAAGAGATCGCACACTAACCATATGTACTCTGTACAGGACCCATCGGCAGTGATCAAGTTCTCAACGTCGCTGCTCCAGCGATCAACGCTACGTTTGATCAGGTACAAGTTGAGGCTAGTTCAGGCAATGTGCGCAACCAGGACTAGGGATTCCATGATATGAGGGAAACATGTAAGAAATCAAATAAAAGGATGTAAAGATAATATAGTTCCAATCAAACTATTATCAAAAAGATACTGCTCTTTGTTTCATGAAGCCTTTGCCGGCCGGTCTCTAGCGACAGACAATGAAAATAATTCAAGAACAATGACTACCAGTCATGGCCATAAAACCTAGCATATTGGCAATCATCACACTACCTCTTTTCCTTCAATGCAATGTCTCAGATAGCTGTTCTGAAATGACGAGTCAATTCGGAACAACGCGATTGTCGCGACCGGCCATCATCGAATACGTCAATCTCTCTGGTTATATAGGATGACTCTCAGCACCATGATGCGCACTCATGATAGAGGCCATCTTCTGAATTGATAGTGTATCTTCTCAAAGTCTCAACAACAATCAGTCATCATGTCTGATCGGGAAATGGAGGAACAGAGCAGCCAGGGAAACCAAACCCTGGCGCAAGACATGGTGCGTACCGCGTTGCTTCGCTTACCCATCACTTTCGAAGCCGATCAACTTGCAGAGCTAATGAGTCGAGTTGCCTTGACAGCAGGTGCCAGCACATGTGATCACCAGGATGAAAGGGGCCGTACGTTGCTACGCCAGCTGCCTATGGCATTCACTGCTAGCCAGGTGGCAGAGCTCATCAGGAGAAGCTTCCCAGAAGGTCAGAGTACCTGCGACAAGTGTAAGGGAAAGGGTATCGCCGATTCTCACGAGGATAGCCCCATGATCATGATGCAAGAAGAGGAAGAAAGCCTTGACGTGGACGAAATGACTTCTGGACCGGAGCAGACATCTTCCACAGCGCATCGCACGCCTTTGCCATCCTTGAGCACAAGGTCTCTGGCCCGGTCGTCGTTGGCTGATCAGGCCGCTTCGGCCCTGGCTCTCTTAGCAGACTCGTCGTCCCCGCTATCTCCACGTGACAGGAAGTTGTTGTATAACAAAACCCGCCATGCGAAACGGAGGGCCGAGGGCAAGTGCCACCGGTGCCCTCTGCCACTTGAGGATGATCGGTATGTTGAGTGTGAGTCGTGCCGGGCTCGACGGAGAGAAATACAAAGCCGCCCTGATCGAAAACTACGAATAGCGAAAAGAAATCGCGCGCGTCGACAGGAGAGGATTGAAGAGGGTAAATGTGTTAGGTGTGGCAGCCCGCTAGAGAGCGACGAATTCACCAGATGTGAGTCATGCCGAGCCAAGGGCGAAAAAAGTCGGCGTAAGTATATTGAAAAGAAAAAGAGTCTACGAGCCGATATGGTACGAGAGGGGGCGTGTTCAATCTGCCTAAAGCCAAGGGGCAACATTGAGTATGAAACTTGTGAGGCGTGCCGAGCTTTCTGCGGAACACGTAACCTGGAGAGTCGAGAAAGGAAAAGGGATCATCGAGCTGCGAGCTTACGAGACGGAGCGTGTTCAAGATGCCTAGGGCCAAACGACAAACCTGAGTTCATGCATTGCGAAGCATGCCGGGCTAAAGAACGAGAGTCGCATCGCGAGAGAAGGGAAGATGGCCGCTGCGGATCGTGCGGTCGAAAAGTAGAGAGCCCCGGCGGCTCACGCTGCGATTCTTGCCGGGCTAATCAGAAGGAGTTTCGCGAAGAGAGAGCCATGGCTGGGAAGTGTCGGCATTGTGGAGGGGAAAGAGACAGTGAAGAATACAAAATGTGCATCAAGTGCAGAACCGTCAACACGGAGAAGAAAAGGGAAGAAAGTCGCAGGAACATGGATGGTGGTGGATGTGCGAGATGCGGACAGAAACGCGAGGATGAACTATTCAAATATTGCGAGGCGTGCCGAGCCTACTGCGCAGACATGAACAAGTCACGTCGAGCTACTTCAAAGATGGAGAGCAATGCTCCAGAGCCAGAAAGCCATGCCACGCTCTGAAGACTCATATTCGCGTCGGATGTAAGCAAGTCGTGTAGGTAAGTCAAAGCGGTAAGTTGATTTCACTTCCGATAGATTTCATTTTGTATAGAGTGTTGCGCGTGGAAATTGATCAGTATTCTCATCATCATTGCAAGTGTTGCTGTCAGAGCCGGAAAGTCTATTCAGTATTCCACGTCTAGAAATATTTTTGCGTCTGAGCAAAGTGCATGCCATGAGCAAAGTGAAAGAGCTTGGCAGCGACAATCATGCGGTCCTGCTTGGAGTAGGCGACGAGGCGATCGTAAAACTCGGACAGCGGGATGATGACGCGCTGAATGTGCTCGCCGTCCTCGAGACGCTGCTCGGGCTCCGCGTCGCCCTCATTGAGCTGGACCTCGACCATGGCCATCTGCATGTTGGCGTTGCTCATGCCGGGGTCGGCGGCCTGGACGGGGCTGATGCTCAGGACTTTGCAGTCGTAGCCCGTCTCCTCCTTGAACTCGCGAACCGCGGCCTGCTCAGCCGTCTCGTCGGCATCAATCAGGCCCGCCGGCCACTCCACCGTGTAGGCGTCCAAGGGTGGGCGGTACTGGATGACGATGAGGGTGGAGGGCGGCTTGGACGGGTGCAGCAGAATGTTGCCCATGGCTACGGCATCGACACCAGCCTTGCCCCTCGTCTTGCGGGTAGCCACCTCCCAAGTACGGTCCTTGCCCGTCTCGTCGGTGAACTCAATCTTCTTGAGCGTGATCCATCTTGCCTCGTCAATCGGCAGATCAGTCAACTTGTTGATGACGGGCTCCTGCGTCTTTTGTGACATGCTGAAGGCTCGCCGATGAATGCCGGGTGTAGTAGAATGAGTGAGTGATGATGTCAGAGCTTGCAGTCGCCGGGATGCTGCTGCACGAGCCAATTGCATGTATGATCTGTGGATGGTACGACAATAGAGAGTGTATGTGATCTTGGGCTTCTTCGTCTTTCTCTTCGTGACTTGATGCTGCGGAATGTCAAATCTATGTTGGTGTTGTGCTTTGTTCCTTCCACGAATTGCAATAAAGTCGCGTTCAGTCGTCGTTGGTTTCACCCCACCAATGGGCAACGACCCCGCCACAGGCAGCTGCTGTGCTGCGCCGAGAACGCTGACATTGGCGGGGTACTTGCAGCGCCCCACAAAATATGTCCAGTGGGCTGACAGGCCATAGATTTTCGGCGGTTGCCCTACTACTTGCTGGAGTCAAGGCCTACGACTAAGCCATGGAGGCACTAGGGAGACTGTCTATAGGTGCTTCGAGACGTGTCATTGGACGGGTTTTGGGTGCATCTGGCCACTTGTCTCACCGATGTATCCCCCTACGTTATTTTCTATAGACGCATTGATTTCCGGGACACGTGGAAAGAAGTTTGACCAAGAGAATTCATGAGAAAATCAAATTCGCTAATGCTAGACATTATTTCATAAAGACATGTCAACTCAGACTCGGCGTCGTGTTGTAGGATACACCATGGACGCTCGATGAGTCGTCATACATGGTGAACTCGACAGGTTGTTTTCGCGTTACATTCCTCGAGAAGTTGAATGTTGTCGTCATATTTGGTGCTTTCTTGACGAGGTGCTGTTCTGCCAGGGTGCTCGTGCTCGCACTCGCTGGTCTTCTGGTCGTATGTTGGTTGGCTGTGCGTATCCCGTCCCATAGTCCCTCAGCCGACTGCGCGCTGCCCATTTGTGGCATCTCCACTGAACAGTGATCGCTGAACTTGATCTTGCAGGCTAGTATATCGATGCTGCAAGTAATTTGTCAGTATAGTATCTTGGGGGATTGATGTGAGACTGCACGTACTATATCATCATTGGAAATAAGCATTCCAACGTATAGAAGAACCGATCCACTTGCCCAGCAGTCGACAAAGCTTGAGGCAGGGATTGGTTGAAGATGTATGCAATGGCTCTGGATATGCCAACCAGCGCCAAGGATGCCACGCGCGTCTCGGTCCCTCTCATGAGATGCTGCAACAGGCTCCCGGAGAGCGCAGCATCCTTGGATGCCCTCCTGGCCGATGAGAACTCGCGCAGTAAGAAGTAGGCGCTGATGCACTCAAGCAGGGCAATGAGGGTGAAGTAGCCGACATGTAAGTAGTTGACGATCTTTGAAAAGTCCGAGTCCGGGACCAAGGTGATTTTGATGCGGCCGACGAGGATGGCTGCTCGGATGGCCGCGATGGCGAGGGCTATGGCCCAGAATATCGTCTGAAAGGCGGCGCGACTTTGCCGGTTCAGAAGGCGTATCAAAATAGCGTAGCCATAGAATGAGATTCCCACTTCCTGTATCTATATTGCGTGTTAGAATGTACACGGGTGCGAATTCATGTCTCGTATAATAACACACCAGCCAAAAGAAGTCGGCAAAGCCAGACGCGATGGCCTTATTCTTTACGGGATAGTCGGCATAAAAGGCATAATAACACAATCCATTCGCGATTGCACAAGAAATGCTGACAATGATGGGAATCCAGACGACGGGCGTATACTTGGTGATGCTGATGACCACCAGACCATAGAGGACATTGGCCACTCCAATGGTACTGAGTATAGCCCAGCACTGCTCAAAGTAGAGCGACATGATTGCGAGTCTTATTATTGCTGTGGGGACGACATGGCCCGAGTGCTTTGAAAACGGTCGGCTAGTGCTGTATAGAGAGGACAAGTTCAAAATGAAACCAAGGGAAATGGGAGGGAGCGTTGAAATCTGTAACGCGGGGATATGAGATGCTCATAAAAGGATCTCGAGGGTAGACGAGCGAGTTGGAGGTACGCAGCCGGTATGCGAAGGATGCGTCTCTGCTCGTCTCGCTTGTCAACACCGAGGAACATGCCCACCAGTCCAGTCTCAGATGCTTACTGATGATGGGAATGTGCTGAGAGTGTCGGTGCCGCAGGACTACTTACTTGACTGACTACATGAATGCTATTTTTCTACGTACTGCATGGGCTCCCTTGCTCCAACGTGCCAGCCAACATGGTAGCATCACATCACCATCAGAACCGACGGTGCGGTACGGCACATGCAGTCTGGTCTCTTAATGTTGCTCGGACTCTTGGAAAGCGAGCATTAGTTGCGGGTTCCTGGTCCTTGGGCTCTCTACCCCTCTGACCCCAAAATGTTGTCTCCTTCATGCCTTAGAAAAAGCAAAATCTTTGGGCGCAAAAGATTGGCAATACATGTAGTTATTGGGCATGGTTGTCAGCCCCATTTCCACCGGTCGACGTTGTCCCTGTATCAGCTCGAGCATTATGTTGCAATGATCTTCCAGCTCCTGCTCGTAAAACATGTCCTTTATTCACCTCTTTTTGCTTCGGCTCCTTGGGGGCCAGTTGACCTTAAGGTAAGGAATCCCACACCGGCGGGATGATCAGCCAGACCTGCTCCCGGGGCCACCTCCCGTAGCTGAGACCAGGGGTTTTCACATCGCGCATGGCATGCCCCCCGCTCATCCTCCGGGTCTACCAACCAGATTCTCACTAGGCGGACCTATTATGAGCGTTGGAGGATGGGGAACCCTGGAAAAGGTGTGCATGGCCCTGCGACCACGCATATATGCTTCGCATCTCGCGCTGCTACTGGCTGCTTCGCTCCCGCAATCGTTGAACCTGCAAAGTCTTTTCAAAAATGACTGATGCTTACGGGCAAGAAAGGCCCATACGCCCACCGTCCAATGGACACGGATCCTCTCCATGCACGGCATCAGTGGTAAAAAGGGGGGCCCGCCTCGGACGATCCCGCCAGATTCTGCGAAGCACGTTGGAAGGATTCGCAAATCTTGGTACAGAATGAGAATGAAAATAGATCGTATCCACTGTGCCGACGGGCAAGCAGTTATGCTGCGATCAAGTTGTTGTTGATGGTATCGTGAGGTATGGAGCCACATTGTGCCAGCGCTGATTGGGAACGGTACGGAATGACTCCACTGAGCAAAGAATAGAAACACGATTAAGCTCAGTGCACCAACTGCCGGAAAACGCCAAGCACATGAGCAACGGGTGCGAAAGGTGCTAGCAAATTATCAATCATGACATGATCTTTGTTTAGGCCTGATTGAGTTGGCTCCAACGGTCAGCAAAAACGACTAGTATTTGGACCAATAACAGTCAGCAAGTTCCTGGTCAGGAATGTAATCTTCGTTTATTGCTATCCCGCGACGATCTCGTTGACAGAGAAATGAGAAGTGTAAGAATTTAGGGCGATGATGATTGCGATGAAGTCCGCTAGTTCCGGCACGGGCAGTGCCGTCAAGACCCATACGCACCACAATTTAGTCGCTAACGAAGCCTGCAAGGTACTGCTTGCAATCATCATTGTCATCTCAGCCCAATCATCATACAAATCCATGGATGCTGCAAATACAATAGAACGCGCATCGTTGTGATTTATCGCAATGATTGACTATTGTGATACAGAATCTGACAAAAAGTTCTCATCGTTTGCATCGAAACCTCTTGATCAATAATCATCCTGAGCATCAGCATATACCCTGTAGGGCTACTGGCCCACACAACCATCATATTCTCGATCACTCAGAACCGGTCACATACATTCCTTTGCCTCGAATAATCCTACCGACTGTCCAATGAGAGCGCGCGGTCGTGTGTCTCAATCGCCATCCTTCCATCGTCGTGCACCATCATTCCCGCGCAGCCTCGAGTCCACACGGATACTCTTTTGCATCACCTGCCTGATTTATCGATCTGCACTAAAGCTGGCGATCAAGAGGAGATCCATCTGTCACAAACTGCGGGAACAGTATACGATTGCAATCAATCTATACCAGACGTATCGCTGCCAGCTCGCCTATACCCACACTGCGCCACGGTTGGGTCGTCAACCCAATCGCACCAGGTTATCCATAACTGTGCGGCAGCCAGACCTGTGGATAGCATACCAAAGGTGAAAGCCAACATAATGGACACAACAGCACACCAATAGGTGAAGCGAGGATTCCTCCTAGCCTCGGTCCACCTCTCGATCCTCGTGATTGGGGTTGGGTCATCCGCCTCACGCCAGATGTCGTATAGTCGATCTGCCCAATAAGGATATTTTTCGTATAGGCTTTTGATATCCCTGGGCTCAATGGCATCCCCGGGACATTCGTGGTCGCTAGCATCCAAGTAGAAGTGGTCCAGAAGATATGGGTCCAGTTCATGGTCTCTCACTTCCTTCTCGAGGATCGATCGAGATGCGCGGTCTCCGACGACGGGGAAAATGAGATTCAGCGTCAATAGCGTCTCCTTCAGAAGAGCGAGCGGTAAGCAGCCCCTAAGTTTTCGTCAATTAAATTGTCTTTATCAGAGAACCAGTTTTACTCACAATTTGACAGCCTCGACAATTGTGTGTGTTGATCCCCCCGCGCCCACTGCCAATCTTTCCAATGACACCTTGATGAAGCCAGGATGGCGGAAGACGTATAGCCTCTTCCAAGTCTCTCCTTTAAGCAAAATCAGGTGATCACTGAGGTAGTCCGTCCACTCTATGCGTATGTTGGCATATGCTTGGAAATAGCCAGCCCTGAGCTTGTCGGCCTTGAAACTCAATAGATCTTGCTGTGGGGGTTGCGATACGGGGAAAACTCTACTCAGGTATCTCACCAGGCTCTCTGACTCCTTCCAATACGGTCGAAAGATGGTACCTCCGCTCAAAACCTCAGCGTCCGGTAGCGGACGGCGCGTACAGGCCGTAAGGAACATGTAACGGACAGTCGAGTCAAGTAGGTAGCCATCCACAGTATTGTCAGCAGTGTGAGTTGCATCACCTTCCTGTTGCAGATCGGACTTTCGGGCTTCTGGAAACCTCTTCAGGATCCTGATAGCGCTGAAAACCTTATCGTGTTCGAAATACTCAAACTCGGGCTCATTGTGATTACAACCAAAGAATGACTCAAGCCTTTCGATTCGTTTGAGCTCAGCCTCCTGGCTTGTTGTTGGCCCCCATATCGCCTCTGCGACTGTCGATCTCGGAAGATTCTCGGACAGCTGGACCAAAGGGATTTCGGTCATTTCGAGTGTCTAATCTTGAAGCTTGAGAAGTCTACTCAACAGAGTGAGATAGGCTGGACGCTTCAAAAGCGCGGGCAAGACCTGCGGCGTTTTGAACTAAATGGATGCCCTCAATGGCCGTTTGGCTCGTCAACGTGACGGATTGTTCATTGCATGTCTAAGTATTGATATTAGCTGAACTTTTGAAACACGACGGAACTATGAAAAGCGATAGAACCAAATTTAGCTGCTGTCGCGCTGGGCATTTAGGTCGCTGGTCTCAGCAGCCCCTCAACAAGCCGAGCGTGAGAGCGCGTGATGGCTGCACAAAGTGCGGTCCTGGAAGGACCAATGACAGCTGCAGCAACCCCCGCTATTGATTTTGCAGCATTCTGGAGGAGATGGATGAGGAGAATTCCGCGCAAATTCGTTCGTACGGCCTTGAGAGAATGAAATTGTAAGACAAAACCTTTCTCCCACACGCACATGCATGAGGCGACGATGTCGATAGCCTCGGCCACACCAGGCATCAGAGTAGAGGTAGGAATCCACATTCATCCTGTTATCACTGAGCTTCTACCTGATATTAGTTGTTCTAGAACCCAAGACGCCGAATACAGGCTCAGGCCTCTGTGGAGACTGAGGAGGACTTGAAATACGGTGTGCCCAGCCTTACTTCATTGCGTAAATTCGCGTCGAAATTCCGTCTGGGTTCGCGGCACCAGATTGATCAAGCTGTCAACAGCTTTGCCATTTCCAGGCCTGGTAGTGACACCGTAGGTCGCGCCGGTGCTGTTGAGCAGCCGCTGAACGGCTTTGTTGGAGGTGTGAGGAAGGCCCAGAGAGCTCAGCAGCAAGCCAGCGCTCAATTGCGGCCATCACTTCAAGACCCTAACGGGATATCACGGCAAATCCAGAATGAAACCCAACATCCTGTATCTTTACCCATCGCCGAACAGCAGTCGGCTGTGCGCGGGGCTCGACATGTACCAGAGATTGAAGAGACAATTGGAAATACCGGAGCAAGATTTCAACCTGTGTCGACATTCTCGTCCACATCTGAACGAACTGCGTCAAGAAGGAAAGCCGAAATACCTGTCGAGAGAAAATCCCTAGAAGCGAAAGGGCGGACTGTTCAGTTTGCCAGCGCTCTAGATAGTGGAAGAAGAGGCAATGGAAACACGTTGACGGGAGGGAATGACGATGGGCAAAGAAGTTCTAGCGATGTCACTTTAACCTCCTCAGGTATGTCTCAACCATCTTCAGCGATGGCGACTATGCCATCGACACGTGCCCCAGGCCTATCCACCAAAGGCAAAGAGCCTGTGCGCCGGTCTCAGGTGCGGCCCCTCAATGTGACTGTGCCTGGCAGCAGGTTCGACAAGCTTTTACCCGTTCGAATCGCAACGCCAGATATTCTCAAAGCAGAACGAGGAGACCAAGAGCATTCGGCGGCTGATCTTGAGAGGTTGGCAAATCTTTCAGGAATTTTGGGATCAGCGAAAGACCGAATGGAGCTTTTTGGTCGGGAAATGCCACTCATGAGGATTTTCCTTGTCCAGGTGACTGAACATCATTCCTTAGTAAGAGATTACATCTGTATACAAGGGCTTTGTACCCAAGAGGATATCACAACGTTTCACACAGCCATGTCACAGAGAAGATACCGATCGTCGTACCAGCCCCTGAGACTCTGTTACGATACGTCGAAGCTCAACAAAATTGGCATGACTGAGCCAGATTTTGCGGCCTCATCAACACAGTGGTTTAGTCCAACTCTCAGCCCAATACTCGAGCCTGCTAGAACCAGCTTTGGCCATACAACCGAGCCATTTCATTTATATCGCCCGGTGTTCAATGATGAGACTTATTGTGGGGCATCGTTGCGGACTTTGGCAGACGCGAAGCCCTGGATATCAACGTTAGGGGGGGTCATTGAGATAGGCGATAGTGTATACATCATGGCGTGTCAGCATACCCCTGGAGAACACTTCGGGCCACCAACAGAGAAGCCTCCACACATGAACGCCTTGCGTGAGGATGACGCCAGGAGAGGCGCCTACCTTGAGAGTGACGCCCAAGAAGACACAGAAAAGCCGTTGGTTTTTGCAACCGACGACTTTTTCCAAGAGCCTTATGCGCCACAGGTGCCAGAGGCAAAGGCTGTCTTACCCTTCGTCGATGGGGAGTGGAAACAGCTGAGCTTGAATGGAGGCATTACAGTGGGACCCGAGTGGTGCTTGTTGCCAATCCGAAGCCAATCACTGCGACCGAATTTTGTGGAACTATCAATTGAAAGCGGCGAAGCCCACGGTCAGAGAAGAAGGCAGTATTTAGACCAGATTTCCGAGCCACGAGGAGATAGACGCGTCGTTATCGCAACAGGGAGCGACTCCGCGCCAGCGGGGATTGTACTGGGCAACTCTTCATTCATCCTTGCCGGCGGCACCAACAGATCACTTGAGACAAGGACGGTGGTACTAGACGGCGGCAAAAGTAAGCAATTATCGTTCTCGTGGGCTATGCAGATATGAAGGAAGACGAACTGACATAAATCCGTCGCAGACGTCCAGGAAGGTGACTCTGGCTCCTGGGTCATAGATACGTCCGATCCTGTACAATATAAGGTCATTGGCTCAGCGATAGCTGCTTCTGAGGGTGCAGCTCATTTCATTCCAATTATCAACCAATTCAACGAAATGGAAAATGAAGCCAGACAGCATGATTCCGTGCACCTTGTACCTGCCTTTCATGCATTGATCCGTTGCGCGAATACGGCATATTTAAATGAGGATGTCAAATGTGTTGACTTGATCAATGAGGCTCTATCACCACGTGTTATGGAACAATTTGAAAGTGGCCAGTATATGGCTGGCCTGAAAAGCTTCCTCAGAAACGACGAAGATAACGAACAACAGGGGCGAGCCAGTGAAGACCGTCCCAGTTCAATCCGCCAAAAAGTGATGAAAGACCTACTTTTACACTACGGCTGTGAGCTTCTAGACAGCCTTCCTGATACTACGGACTTCAGGAGGCGGTATGCTGCCCAGCTCTCAGCCTCTCATCGGCAAACCCTTACGGCTTTGGAAAACGTTCTTCAGCAAACGACTCTCGTTCAAAGTCAAGTTGACGTTCAGTATGCTTCACGTAAGATCAATTATGGGTCATTGACGCCTTGAAATCTCACTGACTCCATTTTCTATAGCATCGCGCCCCCACGTGGCTCATCAATATGCTTCGGCTTTGGCGGTTTACGAGCGTCCTTATTGGCGAGGCAGCTCTTACCAGCGAGAGAATCAGCAGGTGTTCGGGCTAGAAATCAACCCTAAGCCTGGCATCTTCTCGAAAATAGTACTTCTCGGAATTCTGGTGCTGATCATCCTAGCACAAGGTATAGCATCCGCATCCGGTGTAGCGGCGGCGACAGTCACGCACGCCGTGCAAGTCAGAGACAGTCATCAGTCGGCATATATGACCACCACTCAATTTGAAATTATTGGTGTAGTAGTTGGACTCGTATCGGCTACTGTTATGATTGCTCATATACTGCTCATATTTCTTTCTCAGACCTACACTTGGTCGTTGTGGGGCTCGGACACTCTCAGAGTCTCGTCTAAAGGTTGGGCTAATAAATCGTTCCTTACGGCTTTGACGATTGTGTCAGCCGTGGCGAGAGTGATGCTTCCAACACTTTCTGTGGTCATGCAAAAAGGTTTCAATGGTGAGCAGTCGCAAATACGTGTTGACAACTTGAGGGTGCTGGCTTTAACAAACATTTTGCTTTAGATGGCGGTAACATTCTAGCTGCTGCAGCTGTTGCAGCTGTGCCCTCACTTGTTTCAGCTGCCTCTCCAAATGTCTTCTGGTACCTCGCTGCTATCTCTCCAGATATTCCTGGGTTTTTAAAAAAATTGACGGGAGTCAATCGAATTGGAAGGGCTCGTGTATCGATATACCTCGTATGTTTGGGTTCTATGGTTGGTTTTGATGCATTGGTAGGATATACATTTGGGAAGATGATTCGGAATCCAGGTAAGGGGTGAACCCATTGGAGAATGAGAGAGGCTAATTGTCTGGTTTAGATCCCGATATTTTGAGTGTCTCGTCCATGGTTGCGGGCGCAACTGTTCTAAGCATACTTACCACCAGTCTAATATCGTTGCCACTTACCCATCTCCTTTTCCGTCTATACCGCTCAACTGTTCTGGCCGAACAATCGTCTAATGTTCCGACCGTGCACTCGTAGCACAGGTCGAATATGTTGCTGAGATGATGGCGCTCACTCCAGTGCCTACGTCTAGTAGACATGCAATGATATACCCATTGCCACAGTAACTCCCGGTGGGACTTTTGCAACCTGATTACGACCGGACGCATCATTTCTCTCCACAAGCAGCGGACTACCAGCGTGAACAAAGGAACCAGTCTGACGGCTCTCAACTCTCGATATAGATAAGATGAGGAGGGAATATAACCCAACTTTGGCCCTTTCGAGCACGAACTCTGACGCAGGATATACTGTACGAGGTATGCAAGCGATGGGTTGTGGTGGTGGAGGTGCGTCTACTGTAGAACCCTAAGCAAACAAATGGTAGTTCTTCACAGACGATCCAGCACGACAGAGTACATGCGGCGATGATTATAGTCCAGGCTTTCAGTGACTGGGATTTAAACTAGCAAACTGGATCTGTTTATGGGTGTTGCGAAAGTCAAAATAACCCGCTCTTCGTCTGTGATCGTAGGTCTGTGGGTCGGTAAATCCGTGACCCTTTGCTATCCAATTTATATATTTAATTCTTACTATTATTATAAAAAAAAAAAAGAGAGAGAGAGAGAGAGAAGAATTCCAAATTCTTTTTGCCGTTTTATTAATTTGGTGTTTTTTCTTTCTTTTTTTTCTTTTTTTTTTTTAGTTTTTATCGTTAGTGGACGCTAAGGACTTTATAGTTGTTGTTTTAGCGGGCTTACAGGCGTCCAAGACGGCAAATTCATTCCGGAAGGCAGATCCCTTACATAGTACAGAGGGATTGCTATATGCAGTAGCCTTCTAAACCATCACCGGCCCCGCAAAGGTACCTAGGCTTGCTTGTAGTGCCGCATCGACCTAACCTAACCTAGCTCCTCACAAATACCAGACAACCAAACTCGGTACCATCCATTACATTTCATTTCATTGAGTTGGTAGTCTGCCTAGCGCTTATTGATTAGAGCTCGAAGTAGATCGCGACGTAAGAAGACTTGTGTTTCATGCTGCAGAGACCTGAGTCCTTCTCTGATCCTACTCGAGTCACACTTCAATATTCGCCAGATTGGAACCATATGTGCTTTATACTTTGTTGATTGGGACCACATTACTATGACTGCTTACATATATCTGTACATGTATCTGGCCACGGTCGAGCCAAAAAAGTGGAGCTCGTGCAGACCGGCAATTGAACCAACAACTACCATGCAGCACACGATTAATAAAACGCGAGAAAATAGAGATCTAAAGATAGGAGTACTCATTACTTGGGATGCGTATTCAAATTTCATGTTGAGTCGCAAAAGTCATAGGGCAGACAGCCTACACGTCGCCAGCCTCTATTGTCATTCAAAATGTTAGGATTAATTGTGATGATACTGGCCACAGCCTATGGCGCCTGGAGCTTTGTGTGCCTGGAAGCCAACGTGCGCAAAGCCCGCGCTCTGGGCCTGCCCGTTGTCCGCCTACCCATCGATGCCAACAATGTCTTCTGGATTCTGCTGCAGCCACACGTCTGGAAAATCCTCGATCGCCTCCCCTTTGATTGGTCTTCATACCCACGTTTTGTGCGCTACTCACGCCGCGGCTGGTATGTCCCTGAACGCGCAGAGGCACACGTCCATCTGGGTCCCATATGGGCGCTAGTGTCACCAGTCACCATCAATGTGCATGTCGCCGACCCGGATGCCATCCAGGATATTGTGACGCGGCGCGGCGACTTCCAGCGGCCCTCTGCCGAATTGAGTGAGTTTATAGTCCCGAACGCAAAGATACTTGATCATATTCTAGACGCTGACCCCATGAAGAAATATTGGAGCTTTACGGGCCCTGCATTTCGACGGCAAAATGGCCAGACTGGCCGCGCCATCGCAAACCAATGGCCATGCCATTCAATGAGACCATCATGACCTCTGTCTGGGACGAATCACTGCGCCAAACCCAAGCCATGCTCAAAGCGTGGGTGAGCTGCGCCGGCACTGGCATTGCCAGCTATCAGCGAGACACGCGGAGCCTGTCACTCAAC
Organism: Neopestalotiopsis sp. M2102B; assembly: GCA_023628315.1. Taxonomy (NCBI): domain Eukaryota; kingdom Fungi; phylum Ascomycota; class Sordariomycetes; order Amphisphaeriales; family Sporocadaceae; genus Neopestalotiopsis; species Neopestalotiopsis sp. M2102B. The sequence goes on from JAMAKW010000049.1 coordinate 262,732, forward strand.
GTGCTCGCAGGCGCCGGCTTTGGCAAGCCCTATGATTTTCGGTCATCCGCCGAGCCTGTGGTGGACGAAATTGGCGAGTATCGCGACTCTTTGCAGACGGTTCTGGACAATATCATTCTACTTTTGATTGTGCCCTTCAAGGTTCTCACGATGATTCCTGGTCGTTGGGCTAGAATCGGCCATGCGGGCATTTCATTCAAGCAGCACATGGTCAAAATGTTGGAAGACGAGACTGCGGCTCTCAGCCAGGGCAAAAGCGGTTCGGGTGGGATACTGACGGGTTTTGTGCGCGCGGCTGATCTCTATCACCGTGAGAATTCCAACGATGCCACCTTCCAAGGAGCTAAGAAAGGTCTCTCTCCAGAGGAAATTTACGGGAACTTGTTCGTCATCAATTTCGCCGGCCACGACACCACAGCCAACACGTTGGCCTTTGCGACACTGCTGCTGGCGGCACATCCCAAAGTGCAAGCTTGGCTCGCAGAAGAGATCAAGGCAGTGACTCAGGACCGACCAATAGAGCAGTGTGACTACAGGGAGCTGTTTCCAAAACTGAATCGCTGTCGGGCTGTTGTGTACGAGACCTTGCGACTCTACCCGCCAGTGCCGGCCTTGCCATCCATTACCTGTGACCATAGACAAGGGCTGCAGGTTGGTGAGAAGACCTACGACTTCCCGGTGGGGATCAACTTTACGGCCAATTTGCGGGCTACACAGACGCATCCTGATTATTGGCAAATGGCAGATGAATGGCGGCCATCGCGATGGATCTCGAGCCGCCCAGCACCTACCTCGGCCTCTCCTTCCACAACGCAGGTCGAGCAGGAAAGCTTCTTCGTCCCGAGCAAGAACATCTTCTTTCCCTGGGGCGAAGGTCCCCAAATCTGTCCCGGAAAGCGATTCGCCGAGGTGGAAGCCGTAGCTGTGCTAGCGTGCTTGTTCAAGGAGCACCGGCTGCACATCAAGAAGAACGAGGGAGAGAGCGACGGGGCGGCGTTCAAACGTTTTGAAAAGTGCGTCAACGATGTTGACTTGGAGATGTTGGTGAGGCTTAGAGATGCCGATCAGGTCACGCTCATTTGTGAGAAAGCATGATGGGTCCTGCAAATCTGACATCGAGTTATACCTGCCCACGGTAGTCAATATAGTATGCCGCAGTTCGTGCGTCCTCAGGCTTTAGGAGCAGCTCGCGCTTTTTCATAAAGATGAGACTGGGTTGCGTGAAGTGAACTGTTCGCTTAGCTTGGCCAGCGAGTATGGTTCCTGCTGGAAGACACTTGCGACATTTGAACAGCGGTTTTTGATTCACCAGCGCGCTAGAGTACAGCACATCAGCACGATTTCACCTTCTGTAAAGTGGCTCCAAATCGGATAATTCTGCGACTGCCTCGGCTTATTGGAGAAGGGCGCTCTGCCAATTGTGCTTTCCGTGATAAATAATGACTTTTTGTTTTGATTGTCATTTCTGTACATAAATACGCTCCTTGCCCATAACCCCGACACCATGACCACCGCATGTGCGAAATACATAAAGTCAGTAGACACATACAAGTTGCTTTTCACAAGAATTCAGCTCACCTTCTTCTAACCCGTGAATAGTCATATTATATACGATTCCCTCGGTGCATACAATAGCGACCCCTCAAAATGCCCCCCACGGTCATACTGATGCGCACTGCACAGGCCTTTCACTATCTACCCGACATAAATCATCACCATAAACGCATGAAGTGGCCCGATACCGAACTGACACCGGCCGGAGAGAGAATGTGCATCGTCGGCGCAAGAGATCTCGCGGAGCAACAATCATCAATCTCGCTCGTCGTAGCATCGCCTATGACCCGCGCACTGCAGACAGCCATACTTGTCTTTGGACGCGCCCTTGAGCTGCCATCCTGCGCGGACGCTGTAGTAGCACTGCCGACGCTGAAGGAAACTTTCGATTATCCGTTCAATACTGGGTCCAGCACTGACAAGTTGAAAGAGCTGTGTGCGGAGAAGAATTGGCCGGTTGACCTAACCATGGTGGAGGATGGATGGACCGACATGTCACTGCAAAGCCCTTACTTTCAAGCCAGCGCTGCACTGAGAATGCGCGCTCGTAAGACGAGACGATGGCTGAAGGGGAAGCTTGATGAACTCGTGCGCGCCGGCAAGGAAAATGCGACGATTGCACTAGTTTCGCATGGCAACTTTTTGCATTGGCTGACCGACGATTGGGAGAAAGCGGATGATCTTCGTCACACTGGCTGGTATTATTGCGAATATCGCGAATATTTCTTCGAGAAAAGTGCTCCAGCATCCTGGCATGACGAATATCGCTTCCAGCCACATTATCCGGATTCCAGAAATGGCGTTGCAGTACTTGTGGAAACGAGTCATTCTCTATCTCGGCGGGGAATTTGGTGGCAGGGTGCAAGTGATTGGTGGCGGCGACCTACCAAGGAGGAGCAGGAGATCTTATATTACCGCACTCTAAGAGATTGGCATCGTCGTGGCTTGCCCAATGTATACGCGTTGAATGCTGTGCTAATGTACTTCTGCTGAAGCTCTCCAACGATGGTACCACTCATAAACGCAATTCTTCTCAGTATTACCAGTGGGATAGATGGCGTCTGCCCAAAAATTATACCAGCTAGGGAGTGTGGTTGGTGATGACCTCAAAGTCATGGCTCGTTGAAGAGTATAAAATCCCAAACCCGCTGAGAGCTTCCGGTGGCATCGGACTTGTAAGCCCGAGGGGAGCCGAGTGGGGGCATGCACATCATCAGGCCGCCGGAACCGAGTCCCGGACCATAATTCCCTTTTTGAGCAGAAAAGATAGTTTGTGCCCGCCCGGTTCGAGTCCGATCATGATTGGCAAACATTTAGCGAGCTTTTAACCTTGTAAATTACCCCACGTTTGCTGTCATACGCTTTTCAGACTCGCACGTCCCTGTGAAGGGCGTTGCGGAGGGCGTTGAAGTCATCGTGATTGAGTGATCTCGCTCCGATCTCGGAACACTTCTCGATTAACAAGTAATACGACCTTGTCTCGACTGAAGCGATTCCCACGTGGCCTTCGGATATCTTTTCTTGTTTCTTGATACTATGATTTTTCAACTAGAAATTATTCCAAAACTTAGTGAACAAATACAGTGTCTCTGATGCCCTCTCTTTGTATAGCTTGCCAAAATGCCTGAAGAAATACTTTTGTCAAAAATCAGTTCCCTGAGAAGACAGCCACTGGCTCATTTGGGATCATCCAAGGGCCAAAGCTCGGAGCTTCTCACGACACCCCAAGAGCGAAACACCGACGGCGAGGCATCGACAAGACAAGATCCCGACGTCAATGACGAAGTCGAAAGCCCAGCAAGTCCCACTGTCGCGTTCCCCGACGTGAGTCAGGGCCAAAACAGCTGGGTCATTGTCCTGAGCTGCGCCGTGCTCAATTTCTTCTTCACCGGCTTCAGCGGAAGCTGGGGCGTGCTGCAAGCCGCCCTGCTGGAAGCCGACGCGGGCGACGGACCCTCGGCCTCGACCTTTGCCTGGGTGGGCTCGCTGGCCCTCGCCCTGACCGTCGGCTTCGGCCTCCTGTGGGTGCGGCTGCTGCCGATCCTGGGCGCCCGCAAGGGCATCCTCCTCGGCGAGCTGCTCTTCGTCACGGGCGTCATCGCCAGCGGCTTCACCACGACGCACCTCGACGGCCTGTTCGCCACGGCGGGCCTCCTCGTCGGCGTCGGCACCTCGCTCCTCTTTACAGTCACTAACAGCATACCTGCGCAGTACTTTTCCGGCTCCGCGGGCGGGCGGCTCGGCCTCGCCAACGGCGTCATCAAGCTCGGGGGCGGCATCGGGGCCGCCGTTTTCAGCGTCGCCCTCGAGGCCATGAACCGCCGGCTTGGTATCGCCTGGACTTTTCGCATCTTTGGTCTGCTGAACTTTGCCGTGGCAATTCCGGCCGCGTGTTTCATCCGCGAGAAGATTCCGTTTCGCAAGTCGCCCATCATTGATGTGTCCATGCTCAAGTGTTTGCCCTATGTTGCCGTGTCTGTCGCTAGTATGATCTATGTGTTTGCGCTCTACATTCCTCCTTATTGTAAGTTGGCTTGATTTTCGACACCCTTTCTACTGTGTGTGTCTGATGAAAAGTCCATTGTGTGAATGCATTTCCTGGTTCGCAAGTCTTGTCCCGCAAAATATATGTTATCCGAATTTGGCGAGACGCTAAATTGTTCTTTGCTGAAATAATGAGACGCTAATTGTTTTTGTATCATCAGATTTACCGCTCTTCGCCCAGTCTATTGGAATGTCTTCGGCCAAGGCCGCGCTGGTCACGGCAGGCTACAATCTCGCTGCAGCGTTTGGCCGCTTTGCTGCCGGCCCTTTGTGCGACTGGATCGGCGCATTGAACTCGCTCATGTTAATCATGCTGATGAACGCCATCACTTTGCTGGCCATTTGGCCGGTTTCTACGGCACCCGCACCGCTCATCATATTCGCCCTGCTCAATGGTGTTGCAAACGGCGGATTCTTCACTGCCATGCCTACCGTCTTCAGCGGATTCTTCGAGCCGAGCAAGACTACCATGGCCATCAGTACTGGAAGCACGGGTTGGACGTTGGGGTATCTGTTGGGGACCCCTATTGCCGGTTATCTTCTTCAGGCGTCGGGCTCGGGGAAGATTTCGCCCAGTGCCTATCGACCTGCGATCTTTTACGCTGGCGGCGTGGGGGCATTGGCGTGCACGTTTGCATTGGTCGCTCGTTTGTCATTCAACAAGGCACTTATTAAAAGAGCCTAAGCATATAGTAAACTTCTTTGCATGGCCGATTGTCTGGATTGAAACCTATATAGCGCACCAACGAGGGAGCTTGTGAAAAGAATACTCAGAACTTCTTGCCTAGTACTACCTTATCCAATGACGACGGCAAGCGACTCGGCAGTCGTCAATCACAGCAAGAGCGCACGGTAGGGAACTGCGAATTCTTGTGGCAATCAATGTTACCATCTTGTACACAGTAGAAATACGCCTCAAGTGATCGTTGGTAAAGTTGTGCAACCACAAAATGCAGAGACGAGGCGTGCTTTTGCTCAGACACAGCCTTTGGTTGGCTGTGGCCTGCACAGCCACGGGTGTGCCTGTTGCGGGGAAGCATTGTTGCTCCGAACTTCCTCATAGGTTGGTTGGCCAAGCAGGCTTCCCGGGGCGTAAATGGCCATAATAAGCTGAGAGCCTTACCGCAGCACCTTGTCTACCTCGAGTTTGAGATTTGCCCTCATTCTTTTCGAGGCTGCGATTAGCAGCGGCCATCCTCATCAGTCGCAGAACTCCAGGAACTCAGCTTGATTGAAGTCCACCAGGTTCATACACAAAATTCGGGCGAGGTGCAGTGGTTCTCCTGAGCCCTGCATATATTTGAGCTGACATTTGTGAATTAGCAGAGTGGTAGAAGTTAACGATGGCCGATCCATTGTCCATAACGGGCCTGGCCATCGCCGTTGTTCAGGGGGGATTCCAGCTCTATGCCGGCCTCTCGGAATACCTCGACGCCGTGGATGCTAGATTCGAGGAGCTTGACTTTGCCCGGAGACAGGCGATGGATATGCGGAGATCGCTAGAGATCATCGATCAGCTCGCGCCCAGACTCGCGTCGAAACATGCAGCGTCTTCATCGTCTCTTGAATCATTTCTACGGTCCTGTGAGGTCGACATAAAAGTATTGAACGACCTACTACTGGAACTCAGTGGGCCTGGACTATCTGGAGAGGGCTTGAGACACCGCTTGCATCGAGTCCAGATACGAGCGAAGAAACTGACCTTTCCTTTCAATCGGTCCAAGATCGATAGGTTAGAGAAACGTTTGGCGATAGTGAACGGGAGCCTCAGTACTGCTCTCAATACCGCAAATCTGTGAGTTCGGCTCCCTTTCTGCCACGACAGAAATTCTTATTGCTTTTGCAGTGAAGTCTCTCTTGTCACACAAGATCAAGTATCCGACATGCATCACCTCTTGACAGTCATGGTTGGTACCAATACGAGTGCGGCCCAAATCGTGAGCTCCACTCAGGCCATGTCATACCCGAGCCGTTCCCGATGCGGTCCAGATGTAAAGTGCTCTCGAATGGCATCGATTTCCACACGAATTGCGCTAATTATGACCCCAGTCAATAGACCAGAGAAATGCGATGCTTCAGCTAGTTTCGAAGCCTGCGTATCTAAGATCTACAATAGATGAATTGCGGGCATACAGCCAGGAGCCTTTTCACAACTCATGTACATTGTCGGATGCAGTATGCTTCTGTCGACCCCGCCGAAAACTCACCAGGCAGCGCCAGGTCTGGTCTGCATTTGCTCTGTCTTCCGAGAAGCTTTCATCCGCGTCCCACGCTCCAGACTGCCAGTTTGCCGGTCTCACTGGCAATCGAGAAACCTTTGGAGTGACTTTTGAGTATACTGGTTTTAGAACAGTGTTTCAGAAAGCCATTCAACTGTCGTTCTCCTTGACTTTTGGCGCCGGAGGTTTGAGTGTGAGTCCAGGGATCAGTTATGCTCCCGTGGTGGACGACGAATCTGCTCCTGCATTTCGCCTAGTCCACCTACTCAGGAAGATTCAGACGTCTTCGTACCGAGAATTTTGTTCCGATATACACATCGGTTTGGAAATGATCATGAATCATATATTTCAACTATATCGTCAAGGAAAAGCGTCGCCAAGAGATACTGATAAATTTGGCCGCTCATTGGTGCATCGTTTGGTTCAGGCTACTGTAAGCTCGATCCCCGTCACTCTTCCCAAATAATGTTCAAGGCAACTAATAAATGTTATAAAATACATCACTAACAGTGATGAGCAGATTAGCATACACTTGATACCTGGTAACGAGAAAAACAAGGATATCGTGACACTGACCTTGGCATCCGTGAAGAGGTTGGTTGCAAGCGGAGTGCCAGCCATGGCACACGACCACGAAGGACAGTAAGTTGTCAAGCAGTTTTCGTGCAGTAATTGGCGCTCAATCTCCAAACCCCATCTAGATCCTCCGCGATGTATTGTCTTGATAATGTGTACCTGGGTGATGATCTGAGGCCCAAGCTCGCCACCTCGCTCATCTCTGCAGAACCTGATAGAGAACTACTCTCTAGACTTCAATCGTATAATCTCAGAGCGGATGATACGCGTCGTGAAGTCTTCGCTCAATGGCCTATTTTGGCAGAAGGTATGATTATTGACCCCCATCCTGGATCTTATTGATTGTGTCGTCTAGCCGCCAGTTACGGCCAATTATTTTCTGCCACTGTCACCGGCAATGAAGCTGCTGTAGCCACAATTCTGGCAACTAGACCCTCAGCGCTCCGAGAAAGCAACATTTTTGGCCAAGTTCCTCTTCATATCGCTGTTCAGCATCCATCTTGTCTGCAGCTATTGATCAAAGCTGCCGGTGCCGACAAATCACTTTTGAACGTACTAGATGCATACTCAAGAACACCACTAGATTATGTCATGAATGATAGGGGACCTGAGTCGCTGGAGTCCCTTAGGCTTCTGCTCGAGGCAGACTGTGCTATCTGGCAGACCCGTTCGCGTGATCTTGACACGAGCTGGGGAAAATGGCAGCTGTACATCGATGCATTGAAGGACCGACGCGAAAAATTGAAACAACTGGCCATCGAAGTGTTCAATGGCGAGGAAATTCAATTATATGGACTAGAGGAACAGACTGTCTTGGACGGAAACGCTGCTGTTGTCTGGAGATTGCTGCTCGATAAAGGCATAACGGTCACTCAGGCGTTGAGCCCGGTGCGTCGGGATTCCGAAAGACGCAACTATACCATGTATCACCTGGTTTATTCCACGGGACTGCTCGAAGACCTTTGGACGCTGGGATTTCGGGACATCAATATGCTCGATGACGAAGGCATGCCTCCACTAATGAATTGGCGGCAGGACGTCTTTGATGGCGGCTATGAAACCAGGTGTGAATGGCTCGTCAATCATGGTGCGAACCTAGAGGAGCCACTGAGAAGAAAAGGTCGGATTGGTATGGAAGCACAACCAATCGCAGTGTGTCACAATCTATTTCGACTTCTGGGGATCAACTTTCTGGGATACAAGAACAGAGAAGCTCTCTACCGAGCTGAGCACGGACCTACTTCACCACTCCCCGAATTCTTGACCCACGACTTGACAACAGGACAGACCATGATCGAAAAACTGTTGTCGATAGAAGTGAACGATGCTTGTGGATGCACATGTTCCAGGGAAGGCTGCACATCTTTTGTTTGGTTCCTGAAATACTTGCCTGCATTCGCAAATGGAAGGAGGAAATCATATCAAATGTTTGATTGGAGGTGGTCCGAGGGGACTCAACCAGACTGGCTCGCAGATCCGATCAAAGTGTTCACCAAAGCCTTCGGCTCGATTATGTCACAAGACCATCTCTCAGATGCCGTGAGATGTTTGACCCACGCAGCTTTGGGGGTCAAGCATACATGTTGCGAGGCTGCAGTTATGAGGTCACCCGTATCGTTAGCCTTGGACCCTTACAATCGCCAGCACATGAGCACTGAAGAGAAGGATGAGCTCGAAACCGAGCAGGCATCACTGATCGATTTGCTGGATAACTTAGTGGCCGAATTCGAGGCGAAATCTCAAGAGAACCGAGACGGCGCACCTTTGTGGCGTGCAGATCCAGCCGAGTTCTGGAGCGAAGTTTGGGCGTCAAGGATGAATGGCATCATTGAAGACCTTGATGGCTCAGATCTGACCTCGGAAGAGATACGAGCAGCAGAGGAAATAGGAGTAGAATGGAAGTCGCCAAAGCCGGAAAGACCTCCATCCACAAAGCGGCGTCGGGACTGGCTTACTTTTGAAGAGTTCAAGGAGGAAGTGGATCGCATCATGTCAGATTGTAAATAGACGAGCCAGATACTGTTGATTTCCATACTTCCTGTATTATTGGCACTCAAGCTGAGTTCAAATCCCACATCCATGCTTGCTCCGTTTCCGTAAAAGCATGCTCGTCAATCATCGGCAGCAAACCCTGCCCTTCATGTATACCCTGTTCCATAGGAGATGACATCACTGATACTGTGTCAACCGTAATTGATTGAAATCATGAAAGTTGAGCTTGACTTACGCTTTTCAAATTCGATCAACGCCTCCGTCATGGCAGGATCCTGGCGAAAATCCCACCCTGACGTTGGTGAAGGTGCTGTGAACGCCTCTCCAAGCATTCTGTTAGTGTGAGCAAAACCAGTGCCCTGGTGATCAGGCGGAGCGACGACTGCAGCCGGCGGCACTACGGGGGTCTCAGCTCTTGCCGACGAGCTCGTGATGGGTTCCTGTCTCGTCGGGGTGTCAAGCATAAAATGTAGTTCTTTCTCCATCAAGAGTCTGGTCAAGCGCTGCAACAATTCGAGCCCTTGTGTAGCGACGGCCGAAGTTGCCTTCAGTTTTGTCTGCATGGCCATGATCTTTTGAAGACCGACCTTTGCCTCGTGTGCTCGCAGACTGAGAGGATCCAGGCTGGCCATGATGCTCAGCGTCACGCCGGCGGTGAAGAGGTGCATGCTAGCAAACGGCGCGGCATACGTGACCGCGGCCGAGCGAAACGGCGTCGCCTCCGTCGCCTCGGCAATCTCGAGGGCAGCTGCGCGACAGGCTTCGACCGAGTTTCGGAACGGATCGTTTGGCAAATCCCGCGGCGAGACCATCTGGTACAAGAGCAGAGGTCTGTGGACCAGAATTCGCAGGTTCTCATAGGCTAGCTTGAGAGCGAGAGTCTGGAGGTAAAGTACATGCTCCTCAAAAGTTTTGCCAATTGCCTTGATGTCCTTGTCTAAAGCTTCTGGGCTCTGATGCCAAGACTTTCGCGTGGAAACCAGGCGTAGTGGGAACAGTGAATCATTCTCCCATCCCAGTAACAGACTATCAATCTCGGCGATCTTCTGTATCTGACCCTGCAAGTCCTCTGCGGTAGCCTTATTCCCACTTTTCGATTTGGCATGAGAGCTGTAGAGTTCCTCCAGAGTGTATTGTGTAAGCGTGGATAGCTTCGACATGTTATATTTGTAGGCTAGAAGTGCGCAGCTCCAGTCACGTGGGTGAGCTGGATCCTCGTGATACAGATCCAGGCGGTCTACGTTGCACTCACTACGTGGTATGGTCGAGGAATATCCATACAACATGCAGCAGAATGTTTCGAGTTCAAAAAGAGCCCACCAGCACCGTTTCTTGGTTTCGTTGGCGTGAGCGTCGGAGGTGGAGGCATGGCTGCCCGCGCGATGTAGATTCAGAGCCAGGGCAAGCCGCAGAGCGCAGCCACAGATTGGCCAAGCCAGCCCTGACTGACCCTGGAACACATAATAACTTGCCATTAACACGCACGTTTGCGCAGCTTCCAGCGTGCCTAAGGACACTATATCAAGGAGATTTTGCTTCAAGGCGGCAAATATATCACGCCTCAGAGCATCGGGATCAACGCCATATCCCTTGAGCAATCGACGGCGGTGATTCCCGACATACTGGGCTCCCATGGCAGCGACTGTCGATACTAGAGCAAGAAAGGCGTCGGTAGTGCGGTTAGTCGGGCGCTTTTGACCGCCGTACAGCTCTTCGAATCGCTGTCGAAAGTCGGTTTGAAAGAATACGAGCGTGAACCAATGTACGCGGTCAAAGTAAGTATCGATCAACAGTCGGGCAGCTTCATAGTCGGGGAGAAGCGCAATGAGTGCGAATGCAGTCGTTGACTGTCTGTTGGATGGTGTGCTCGAATGAGTCGGCTCAATCGATTTAAGCACATTGCCATGAGAAGAATGCAGCGATGCCCCATCAGGCCTTTCGTCACTTGCGGACGTGGAAACTCTATCATCAGCTCGATTCGAAGCCCCAGCACTGCTTCCAGTGGTCGACCTGTGGAATTCAAATGCCTGGTTTCAAATTAGCCAACGCGAGAAACTGCAGATCAAGCGATGCTGACCCTTTGCATGAACGCCGAAGTCGAGCTCAAATCCTTCATGTCCGGCACTTGTAGACTCGCTCTAGTTGCTTCTTCTTCGGGTACGCTGAATGGTACTTGGTCAACATTGGACGCTGCAGATGAAGCTTTGCGCTCATGATCCCCGGTGTTGCGTATTAGGCGAGACCGTCTCACGGCAGGCCGTTGACTATTGACGGAGAGGCGGCGAGATGGGTCATCGACGCAGTCTACCCCAGCTCGCGTGCAAAGGATACATGGTCTTTCTACGTCGCACTGGCCAGTGTCAGTGTCTTGTAGATTGACGACCTGGTGTTGGATTGACTCTCACTTTGAGCTTTTGCGAGCGACAACGTCGACACGCATTGGCCACTTTTCTTCGACGAGTCTGCATAGATACGAAAACGACAGATAGGGGTTGTGTCAGCGTTCCTGGATGAATGATGTGTTGTCGACAGAAAGCTCGGAAGCCTGATCATATCCGTTGGAAGTCGGAGCATGTAGTCGAAAGAGACGGATATCAACTAGGCTTTCCCCACAAACCTCCCATGCAATCTCCACACATCTGGCTCAAGTGACTGTTCAGTGGCGGAGACGCTCTAGATGGATAGCGATATAGTGGACTACCCTCAGAACTTGACCATACGGTTCTTTCAAAGCCGCAGTAGCGCTTCTGGCCAGCGAACTTGATGGTAACCGTTGGTACCTGCTTAAGTATATACTTTTTACCTCTCCTTCGACCTCTGAACGGAGTTCCGAGAAGTCAATGCCAACTGTTTGAGCATTACTAGCGTTGTACTTTGCGCGCCACTATCTGTACGCCCTGGTCCGGAGGGTTTGGCGTGCTAAAGTAAAGAAGAAGGTCTGTACCTAGTAAGCTAGGGCAGACTACTATGGTATCTGCAATTTATATTCAGAGAGCCGTTAGCCAGCTCAAAGTCACCAAAATGTATATATGAGAAAGGGATAATACGGGGCGAGGACGCCCTTGTTCGAAATTAATAATTATTGTCTAAATGTAAAAAGTCGTTTATACTGCGACAGCTTGGACGGCAGTGAGCATTGTGACCACCTCGGCCAAACTGTGGCTGCCTTTGACGAAGCCTTCGGCGTACGGGATACGCTCCTCCTCTGTAGGGTCTGTTAGTAAGTTCATCATAACATATATCCCACGCAGTCATGCCCCAGCCATGACCGAGTATCGCTCAAGGGTCACTCACCAAAAAGTACTCTTGCGTAATCCTTGGGAACTCCACCAGCAGTCGCGTTCCAGAAAGCCGTCAGGAAAACGCTAGTCTCACCCAGACTACCAGAAAGGCCGGCGGCAGTCAGGTTGAAGCCGGGGTTGATGAGCTTGGCATCCCGGACACGGGCGGCACGGGCCCGAGCCGCAATTTCCACAGTAATGACGGGCGAAGTAAAGGGAATACGAATGCCGTAGCGTGCGGCGGTGGCGGCCCAGATGAGGGGGTTAAAGTGCAAGTCGTCGCCAAAGAAGGCGTCATTGCGCGACAGGGAGCCGTCGTGCTCAATGGCGTTGTGGTGGGCCAAGTCCTGCAGGTTGAAGGTCGAGCTGTTGCCCGTGGTCGAGACAGCCAGGGCCGACTGCGTGATGCTGATGAAGGACTCGGTCGAGAAGCCCATGGCGGCCTCAAAGGCGGACTGGATCGTGGCCAGGTCAATGTTCTTGCCATCGTGCGGGAGCCATCCGTGATTGGCCATGGCGTTGAGCATTGGGCACGGCGAACGGCCTGAAGAGAGAAGAGATATCATGTCAGTCAAGTCGACTGAGGCCTCGATTTGCTTATAGCATTGGCGGACTCACTGTCGCCCAGGCCCGCCGGCTTCCAGGCATGGCCAGCGGGAGCTGACAAGGCCGTCACAGCAACAAACCCGCTGGAGGCAAGGCCCAGCATACTGATCTGAAAACGCATTTTGACTTGAGATGTTGATCGAACGAGTGTGAGTTGTATATTGAGCAACAGCTATATGGTGAATGAGTGGACGGCCGTTGAATTAGCAGAGCATTTTCGACAACCTAGAAACAAACCAGCCAAGAGGCAGGCACATTTAGGGACGGGCCCATTGCTATATGTATAACCCAAGGATCTCTCGGGAATCACGAAAAGAATGGGGCCCTTTTTCGTCGATGGAGGACCCGTTCCTTCTCTAGTTCAGACCCGGTTCTCTCGGGAAGCCTTTGCGCCGTCGAAGGGTCTCCCGTGAGAGATCTACTACTACTGCGTAGAGTCTTCCATCACCTGAAGATAAAACCCCTGATTATGATGATATGGGAGAAGAAAAGATCGTGTCTAGCGCAGGTTGCAGTGAGATTCCAATGTCCCGGGTGGATCAAGCTCTCGGGGAAACGAGCCTGTCACAGCGGCAGTATTGACAAGCTAGTAGACGTTTTCCTCAGCGCGGCCTAGCTCCCACTCATCTCACCATGCAAGCGTCTGCTATAGACGCTATAAACGTGAAAGATCGCCAATGAGGATCGGCAACATTAGCCTTTGTGCCCGCTCGTCCTCTGCTGGGGGTCCAGTGTCGAGTGGTCAAGGTCAACGTTGGGCTGCGGCCGCACCGGTAGTTTACAACTAGAAACCTGCCAAAATGCCCTGTTCAATCACTCTATTTTCTACGCATCACCTGTGCCTTGTGCTACCAAGAGCGCATTTACGAAATCACGTTCATGGTAGCACGCAGCATGCATATATATGCATGGAAAGCATGGCACATCCCCGGGACAATTCCGAATACAAGCTTCAATGATTCTCAAGGATTTTCTAGTCTCATGCCGTCTGCAAAATTGCGACAAAAGGGTGGGTGCTTGAATAACCTCACAAGACTGCTTACAAATAGACACACAATCAGAAAATCAGAATTAAATTGAGATTCCACGGAGATCTGAACAGAACAGAAACCCACCTTTTTTCGAGATCGGACGCCAAGAGCCGAAAATCAAAGCCGCTGAGGGTCAGGGCATCTCCAGAAACTAATTTAGTGAAATGGCAACCAAAAGGAGCCCAAGCTGTCGGGAACAGACGAAATAGCCTCTGATCCTGTTTCTTAGCACCGGGCGCTACTTTGAGGGCCACCAGCTTTGATTCTTGACTATTAAACATCAATGCGCATTGTGCATTCAACGATAGGATACAACAACGACCAGCCAGCCACAGTGGTCATTGCTCGGACCATTGCTTGATGTTTTCTGCAGGATAAGCGCATTCAGCTTGCGCCAGAGAAATCCTGGTCTGCGGTGTAACGGCGCACAACCTAGGATCCCAGGACGTGACTTGAGAAATATAGTACAGAGTCCAGACAGCGCCACAGATAGCTGAAGAGGAAAATAAATCAGCGCCAATCTGTTCTCATCGACTCGCTTCTATCCTGGTTAGTCGCCCACTAAGAAATGAAGGGCAAGGTCATCACGGTTTTTCGTGCATATACAATCTTTGGACTACAGCTGTGGGCTCTCGCAGTATCCATGGATCCCAGCTTCGCAATGTCAATCAGCTTTGTCTGCGCAACAGCCATCAGGACAGCGTCTTGTGTATATCAACTCAAGGTCATGGACAAGGAGCCATCGCACATTGGTGAGAATATGGGGACCAAAGCGCAGTGAAGAATCGACGAGAAAGTAAGAAGGCTTGATGAATGCAGAAATAGAATCTATTGGGGTCGGAATAGAGTCAAATAGTCTACTGACGAATATACACTTCATTTCCGTTCCCAGGCAATTTCAAAGCCACCAACCAAACGTCCTCAATCGATAGTTATGTTACATTTCGAGCTTGTCTAGCAATAACTCCATGGCGTCCCTGTCCATGTTTGCGCGCATGACTTCCAGAGCACCGGCCAAACACTGTCTACGAGCCACTTCAATGTAAGTAACAAGTCGATAACAGCTATCCATTCTAGTTTTTGATCCGCCCCCACAATGACCCCATGGCGACTTGTGTCACTGGTTTCGGGCTTGTTGTAAAGTTTGCTGGCAATCTTGTATATGTGATCATGCTTTCTTACCACAGCGTTCACAGGAATCAGCGACTTGCAGAAAAATGGCCGAGGCAGACTGGTTCCTGGCAACTTGAAGAGAGCGAGAAGTGTCCTCTTTATCTCGAGTGCAAACCGCGAGATTCTTGTTGGCGCCTCCATGATCCGAACCAGTATTATCAAATACCTGGCTCAATGGAGGTGAGAGGTTATCACGAGACCTCGATCACTACGAACATGAAATGGAACTGTGTTAATTCAATTTTCGAAAGAGTATTCTACTGTATCACTGATGAAGAGCACATGACGCATTGAGAAATTTCTCTGTTTTAGATGGTCTCACCATTCAGAAGTCACGTCAATGCACATCTCTCTAATCCAGCTGCAATAAAAGGAATTGACCTTGATAAGGCGCTGTCGTTGGTTCATGGCTAACGCAGACGGGCCTTTTGACCTCGGATATTATATTTAAAAATCATCAAAGGAGGTCAGTATAATTGGAGTGCACCGAAAATACAAGAAAGCACCAATGTAAGTTCTAGGTTTGGAGGACACTTTCTTGCTGAGTGTCAATTTGAATACAGTCCAGGAAATCATAAAACTATTTATTTCATTGGGCAAATCTATTAATTCCGCCGAGGAACCTCGACAGCTTGATTGACTATCCTCTCATTCATCTCTGCATAACCCGGCACGACAACTCTGAGGGGGGGTTTTTTTTTATCGTTCTATTATAGCAGATCCCGGTTCTCGTCTAATTTTACCATTCAGAATTGATACCAAGATATACATTCCCGTAATCGTTGCTTTGATGGATGGCTGCACTGAAGTCTTGTGGTTGAAAGGACGAATTGAAACATCAAGAATATGTCCAGAAAAGTTGGGGTGGACCGAGTAAGCCTTTAATCTTGTCTGCGTTGTGTCTACAATGTGCTGATTTCGCGGGCCAAATACCTGCGGGTCTCCTGTAATATGAACAATGTACACCACGATATTGGGAATGTTTCCATTGACGCAAAGGGCTACTAGTTAAGCCCTCCTCTTGCCATTTCTTACTATAACTTTGCTTCCTTCTCCTTCTCCGCCCGCTCCCGCTGCCGCTGCTCGGCAAACACCTCCTCGCGGTCCCTGACCTCGACCTCGGTCGCCGTGCCCTTGGCGAAGCGCACCAGCACGACGCGCTCCCAGTCGCCGCCGCGGCCGGTACCCCTGAGCTCCAGACCGGGCTTCTCCAGGCTCAAGACGGCGCGGCCGTCGGGCTGCACCATGGCGGTCACGGGGCTGATGACCTTGTCGGCCCACGGGATCTGCGATGTGGCCTGCTTGAGCGCCTTGGGGTGGGTCGCCGTGGGCGTCTTGTGCAGGAACTCGAGGAGGCTCCGGCGCTGCGCCTCGTAGTGCTGGGCTGCGGCGGTCTCGGACAGCCCGGCGGGCGCGGGTCCGGTGCAGTGCTGCGAGACCAGCGTCAAGAGGAAGGCCTGTGGTGGAAATAAGATCACCTCGCCTCGTTTCTGGCGCGCTAACCAGGTCGAGGCATCTTCAAAGACGGACGTTGTGATCTCGGTCCCGTCTGGGGTTGGAAGAACTGCTTCTGACTGGCTGGCTGCCGCGGCGATGTCGGATGCAGCGGGTGAGGCTGATTCGGAACCAGATAATGGAAGCATGTATAGGTACATTTGGGTTGTAAACCTCTTTGGCGTGGCTGGTGGCGTGATCCACCGTGTAAATGGATGCAGGTTTTCTGGATAGCAAGTAATTAGTTCTTGAAGACATTGTATGAATGGATAGCATTGGATGTTCACCTAAATCAGCCTCGCCCCCTACAGTCTTCAACCACTCTTCGAAGGAAATTTCATTGGCATATATTCTTTTTCTTGCCGCATCTCTCTCCGCAGCCGGCAGACTCAACAAGCTACCACCAGAGCCCCGGGCAAGCAAGACGCCAGTCTCTTCAAACGTTTCCCGGATGGCACCTAACCGATACGGTCGTCCATCCTGATGCCGCGCCGGGTCCTCTGCCGGCGGCACAGCGCCATCGTGGAACTCGGACAAATTACCACCCGGAAAGACGTGCGCCGACGCAAAGGCCGACGACGTCTTGACCCGGTGCACCAAGAGCACCTGATTGGCCGGCGACAAGAGTATAAGACTCGCGCTGGGCCGGGGGTCCATGGGCGGCTTGCCCTTGGGCTTGTCCCCCGAGACGCCCGCAATCGAGTAGTGGGCGACGCTGGACGTCATGATGACTACGGATTTCGGGCCGCGAGACTGTATTAATAATGGGCGGTGATGATGCCTAGTGCTGTGCAGGCGGCCTGAGGCTGACCGGATCACTTTTCCGGCTGTTAGGGAGGAGAATGAACGCGTCACTGTATTTACAGGCTTTTGAACAGGTTGAAAATGGCACAAGAGCAAGATGCGCCGTGAAAACTTTTGCGACATTTCCAAGCAGTAACCTTTTCAAATTCGGGGGCGTTCGAGCCGGTCTCTTATTTAATGGATTTTTGGGAATAGTCGGGCGTTGAGGGCGCGGAGGGCGCGCCGCGAAATTGGAGATGCCGAGGTCTGACACCGGAGTTGGGGGGGCTCTCCCCGCGATTTGGACACCTTTGCCAGCCGCTGATCCCTCAGAGTATGTCACGAGCAATGGTGACAACAGAGGTGGTTGGACACTTTTCAAAGCTCAATCAAGCGGTTTAACAAACAACACGAAATCAATCGATCCGAGATTAATTCTTTGCGAATATCATTAGTGATTTGGGTCTGTTTAGTAAAAATCAACATGCTATTGAATGCCAATGAGCAAGGTCAACTACGTAAAGCAAATTGGGTATCATCAATATCGTTTCCGCTCCTTGCCACGAGTATTCTCTTTCCAAAGACAAATGATACTCTTTGACTCGCACCATTTCTTCACCTCTGAAGTTGAGACTTCTCCATCATAACCCACTTTTGTGAGCTGCCCACTGTTCAGCCAAGCCGTCAATTCTTCCAAGACAACCGGCTCATACATTAACATCTTCTCATGCCATGATGGCTCATCTGGATTCTTTGACCGTGAAGCAGAGGTGACTGCCTTTGTCATGTGAGAAAACATGTCTGCCTCCTGTTCAGTAGGATCAAGATTTAGCGAGGTTTCGCCTTCTTCCAACAATGATAGCTCCATAGGCGGTGGTGAAGAGAATACAAATTCTGGCCGAGAATGAGGAGATAACGATAAGTCATCATCATTTTCCGAATCTGCAATCTCCTTCTCCTTTTTTGATGACTTCTTTTGTGCCGGCGAAGTTGTCTTATCTATTTTCGCGGTATCATTATCGTCTATAGAAGCTTTTCTTGGGCGGCCTCTTCCTCTCTTTGGGGGCGACACGGGTTCGGCTTCAGTTGGCTCTACAGACTTGTCCTTCTTTGGCCGACCGCGCGGCTTTTTAGTGGTGTCGCCCTTCGTTGCAGATGCTGCCGCAGAGTCCTGTTTTCTAGGGCTCTTCTGGACGGCAGAGGTGGATATCGAGGCTGATGCACCTAACGTTGATATAGAATGTTGGTCATCCCAACATTGATTGAGTAGTGCTATCATTGCTGACCGCCTCTTAACTGGCTTGAAGCCGAATGATTTGATCTGCTTGGCTAGCTGAGCATCAGTAAAGAGCTCATATTTTGGACAGGGCGTTGATGCATCAGCAGTTTCCTTGATTCCAGATGGCTCTTGCGATGAAGGTGGAGGCTCCGAAGTGTCAATTGCTACTTTTTCGGCTATACAGTCGGCCTTTTTTTGCGACTGCCAGAAATGCGAATTAGGATTTGCAGTTTGAGGTGAGCTGGACAAGACATCTCCAATGTCAACAAAGTCTGTCTTCGAGGTATTGTCGTCGGCTGGGGCTGTTTGAGTAGCGGCGGCGGCGGCGACTTCTGCCTCGTCGCCGCTGAGTTCAATAGTTTCGGCCTCGAGTAGAACCCCATCCATGTCCCGTGCCCCAGCATGCCACAGTCCAGTCTGTTTGGCGGATTGCGCCTGAGGAGAACTGCCAAAAGGATCATCTGACGCAAAAGGATCATCTTGCATTGAGGCTTTGATGGCGGCTTGCAAGTTGCGCAGTGTTCTTGGAGAGTCTTCCAGCACAAGTTGGCTGGAAGTCCCAAAGAGAAAGTCCTGCGCCTTAGATTGTTTCAGAGCCGAACTTGGGGACAAGAGAATTGGGTCCTCAACGGTGACTCCCTTCTTCTTTCTTGGTTTGGCTGGTTTCTTCTTGGGCTTTTCGCTGTTTCTGTCCATTTTGAGGGACTGGTGCTCAACCAGAGCTGTGACTTCACCATCGGTATCAAAGTATCTTAGTAGCGAGTCCTTGGTCCCTGGTGCGAGCAAATCGACATCGGTGAACACTGGAGCAGCATATGGCGCTGTGGCAAGCTCTGTGATGGTTCTGGCTTTCTTTTTAGCAGCAGGGGCTTTGACAGGTGAGGCTGCCTTTGCCTGTTTGGGCTGATCTTCTGGCTTGTCGTCGGCTATGGATACAAATTCCAGACGCTTGCGCTTTTTCAAAACTTCACCAGAAGTCTCCGATCGCTCTGGATTCGTCCGCTCGTTCGCCTCCATGTTCTTGTGTCCAAACTCATCATATAAGTTTTGGAAAACGTCCTTGGAAGCGGCAGCTTTTTCGACTGAAGACAGGAGCTCCTTGTCATCAGATTCGGAGTCGAGGACAATAGGAGCACTATTTGCGCGCGGTGGTGTCCAGTCTATTCGCCTTGCCAATGCTGGTTCTCGGGGTTGCGGAGGTTGCAGAGGTTCCACGGGCTCTTTGGGCTGTCCACCATCGATCGGATCCTTCTCTACATCGCCTTGTCGCACGCTGGCAAAATGGTGAGAAACAGTCTCGGCCTTCTTTTTCGCTTTGCCCTTGTCCGTTGCTGTCCTTTTCGTGACCCGACCTTTAGGCAATGGAGGTTGAGCTGATGGAATATCGTCAAAGGTTATTTCCGCGGTTGCCTTTCCTTTGCTCTTGAACCGTTTGGGTGAAAGTATGACACCAGTATCATCTTCCGCGCCAATCGCATCCTTTGCTTTCTGGGGTTTCGCTCTGGACTTCCTCACAGGTTTCGCCTTTCGAGGAGGCGAATGTGTGATTTCCTCGGTGTCGATGTCGATTTCAGGGGCTTCGCGTAGTATCTCGGCAGCACTCGTAAAGGTAGTCCGGGCAGCAGCTGGGATTACTGCTGCATTACTCCCACTTCGTAGTGGTGGCGCTTTTCTTGGGCTCTTCTTGAACATCTCCTTGAGCTCTGGAAGGTCTGGTGAAGATGACCGTACGACATAGGCGTCGAACTTCGACGTTCTAAAGGGTGAAGACATGATGATACTGGCAAGGGCTGTGCATGAAGAATTGAAGTATATTCGCGGCCGAACTGGTATGCGACCAGCGCATCCACGGAAAACCGAGGCAGGCAGATTGGGGGATGGTTTGTCGCAACAAATTTACTGTGCAGGTACGATTGGGGATCAGCGACATGAGATGGCCGAAGATAACTTCATGGCGCTGATCTCCTTCTGTCAATGTCGAAATTATACCACTGTTAAGACAACAGTCACAATGCGGCAATGGAGTGTCACCAAAGTCTTGATGTCAATAGTAGTGAACCGCGAATATGGGGCAATTGGAGGGGCCGTGCTGCTGGGCAATAGGCCATCTTGAACGTATCGCTCTACGCGACGACTTCGCGAGAGCACGTGCTCTTTATTTGGGGCTTCGATGAGAGAAAGGTCCACTCCTGCTTCCATGCTTGCATTGGTTGCTGGTTGCGACCCACTTATTCAAGAAACCACGGACCGGACTTCAACCGCTGACTCAGCCCACAACCCCTCCACTGAATTTTGCTGGATAACAATAATTTGAGACTTGGAGCAAATCGACTTCTCTTACTCGTGACGACAATTGCGACCGACCTGCACATCCTTGCCCACCCAACACCCTTTCAAGGACCATCACCAGACAAATCCGCCAAAATGGAGAACGACAAGGGAGAAATCGTCGACCTGTATGTGCCAACTGAAACCCCCGATTGATGGAGAGCATGTGGAAGTTTGGGAGGGAGGAAAAATACCATACCGAGCCTTCCCGAATCGAAGAAAAAAACCGATGCGAAAAAAAATACAGAGTTGCGAGTCTGCGATACTAACTCTTGTGTCTCAATAGCTACGTCCCCCGCAAGTGCAGCGCCACCAACCGCATCATCAAGGCCAAGGACCACGCTTCCGTCCAGATCTCCGTCGCCAAGGTTGACGAGAACGGCCGTGCCGTCCAGGGCGAGAACCACGTCTACGCCCTCTGCGGTTTCGTCCGCGCCATGGGTGAGAGCGACGATGCTTTCAACCGCCTGGCCCAGCGTGATGGCCTCGTCAAGAGCGTCTGGAGCGCCCAGCGATAAGCAATCGATCTTTCTGTCTGTGGTATGTCGACGACGAAAAGTTCTCCCGCGAGAAGCGAATCATCAAGAAGGACCCGCCCCGGCTGACGCGCACTCGCATCGTCAGGTTTTTCGGTGTTGACTGGATCATTGGGAATAATACGGCAGGATGGAGGGACGATTTCATGTGGTACCTGCTTTGATATGCACCTCGCCGATTAGAAACGTCGGTCGCACCAGCATCCTGACAAGGGAACGGAAAATAAAAATCGATTCCTGAACCAACTCAAACCGCACGCCTTCTTCCGATTTGCGCGTCACCATGTCGTCCATTTCTGAGGTGAAATTTGTGATGGAAACCGGCTAGCAAAGGCTCTTCGCTGCTCACCTTTGCGTGGTCTTTATGCTCGAGGAGTCTGGGACTACCACGATAGTCTCCGTGCCGCAGATGAGTGACTGGCCTTGAAAAAATTGTGATGTGCGAGCTGTCCATCACGGTACAGATACGGGTCATACATTTGTCCAGTCCATTCGAGGTGTCGTAATGAACCTCGACTTTTGACGGCTGTTCAACTCATGCTACTATGCAGTGCTCCTTTCGAAATGGGGGACCTTGCCTTGCCTTGCCATTGCCTTTTGACGCCATCTTTCTCGAGAAGCAGTGTCACTCACTTCGAATCCCCTACCCGTGCAAAGCACTGCTTCAAGATATATTTGTGATTTTGTATTGTAAAGATGAAGAGCGCGTTTCTGTTTACCATGGCCCAGTTCGTCAATTTCATGAACTTCAGTGCTTCATTATCATTGAGCAATCATTTATTCATCTGTCTATTTTTCAGATCTACTCCAAACTCTACTGCCTCCAGCTGTGATGCTCTGAACATGTTCCATGAAGAAGGCGCAAGTTTGCCTTAACTGGTGCTAACCTAATGGCAGATGGCTGACGGTGGACAGGGTCCTGTAACCGAAACAAGTAAAATGGGTCTCCCCAGTACGGCAAAGTTTACTTTTAGCTCCAGCCATTTGAGCAAAGCTCAAGATTGTGTCGGGTCCAGCTCGATCTGTAGCTTGTCATGACGCAAAGGACATCGCGAAGAATGTTTCCAATAATACCCAGCACAAAAGAAGAAATGTAGCTTCAGACTCAATGTTTTTCCCACTCGCTCTGAGAAGTCTCAGTCATTGTGACACTAATGATAGCCCATTTCCGCACTTTGTTCCGAAGTTCTTTGTCGCATACACCAATCACTCTATTTCCTAAAGCGTCTTCTATAATCGTACATTGCAAACTATCGCGCTTTTCACTCGCGACTATGGCCACCATGCCACTCAAGCGAGGTCGGCCACCAAAGGGAACATTTGCCGACCCAAAAGATGTCGTCCCAGAGACTACGCCGCTCAAGCGAGGTCGTCCACCAAAGCGCAAAGTGCCCGACGTCGAGCAAGAGGATCTCGACGCTTCAAATAAAAAGTTCAAGGTCGCAAATGGCTCCTCAGGCTTGCACGATCCTCACCCCTTCTCTGCCGAAGCAGAGGAGCATGGCATCGTGCTGCGCAAGTACTACCCACATGAAATGAGCAATGCTCGCGCGCTAGCCTATAATAACAACGAGATACCGCGTCCCATTGAGACGTTACTCGGCGCCCTAGAAGGGACGGCGCAAACGCGGCAGAGCGTCAAGGCCAAAGATGCGGTCGTGCACTGGTTCAAGATGGATCTTCGGACTTCGGACAATCGTGCCCTGTGGCTCGCAAGTCAAAAGGCCAAGGAGGCCGGAATTCCCTTGGTCGGTCTATACATTGTTAGCCCTGAGGACTTTGAGGCGCATTTGACGGCGCCCGTCCGCGTCGACTTCATGATTCGTACACTGCACGTTTTGAAACGAGATCTAGCCGCCCTCGACATTCCCCTGTATGTCGAGACCGTAGAGAACCGAAAGGAGATACCCGAGCGCATTATCGAATTCTTGGAGGAATGGGGCGTGAGCCATCTATTCGCCAATATGGAATACGAGGTAGATGAGCTGCGCCGAGATGCGCAAATGATCAAGACGTGTGCCGAGAAAGGCATCGACATGCAGGTTGTCCATGATACCTGTGTTGTGCCGCCTGGTCTACTCACAAGCGGCAGTGGAAAGCAGTACTCGGTCTACAGTCCATGGAGGCGGGCATGGGTGGCCAAGATTCACGCTGACCCGGAGCTACTCAATTTATTTGACCCTCCCGAGAAGAATCCGGCCGATGCCCGAGAAAAGGTTGCCGCTCTCTTCGATTGCGAGATTCCCGACGTGCCAGAGAGCAAGCGGCTGTCCGAAAAGGATGCGCAAAGGCTACACGCCATATGGCCAGTCGGTGAGCACGAAGCCAGGGCGAGGCTCGAAAAGTTTTGTAAGGAAAAGATTGGACAATACCACAACGCACGCAATTTCCCAGCTGGTGTCAGTACCTCGAACATCTCCGTGCATCTTGCAGCCGGCACTCTCAGCGCGAGAACCGCGGTCCGATATGCTCGAGACAGGAACAAGACGAAGAAATTGGACGCTGGAATGGAAGGTATCCAAACCTGGATCAGCGAGTTGGCCTGGCGCGACTTCTACAAGCATGTCATGGTCAACTGGCCATATGTCTGGTAAGTGGTCTCAAGATCTGCTTGTCGAACCATAGTAAGCTAACGAGAGAGAAACAGTATGAACAAGCCAT
The DNA here is from genome assembly GCA_023628315.1 of Neopestalotiopsis sp. M2102B. Lineage (NCBI taxonomy): Eukaryota > Fungi > Ascomycota > Sordariomycetes > Amphisphaeriales > Sporocadaceae > Neopestalotiopsis > Neopestalotiopsis sp. M2102B. The sequence continues at coordinate 286,789 of JAMAKW010000049.1, forward strand.
TCAAGCCTGAATACTCGAATATTACCTGGTCCTACAACATGGCACACTTTGACGCATGGAAGACGGGACACACGGGATTTCCGATAGTCGACGCCGCCATGCGCCAGGTGCAGTCCATGTCGTGGATGCACAATCGCTGCCGCATGATTGTGGCCTCATTCCTGGCCAAGGACCTGCTGCTCGACTGGCGAATGGGCGAGCGCTTCTTCATGGAGAACCTGATTGACGGAGATTTCGCCTCCAACAATGGCGGTTGGGGCTTCAGCGCCAGTGTCGGAGTCGACCCGCAACCATATTTTAGAATCTTCAACCCCGTGCTTCAGAGCGAAAAGTTTGATCCCAAGGGCGAATACATCAAGAAGTGGGTGCCAGAATTGAGGGACTGCACCGAGAAGGAGGTTCATGATCCCTACGGCAGAGGCGCTGGCAAAAAGGTCGAAAAGATGGGCTATCCGAAGCCCATTGTAGTCCACAAGGAGTCTAGAGATCGGGCCCTAGTCGTATACAAGGAAGGCCTCGGGCGGGACAAGCCTTGAGACGATGAGTTCATACCCAATATCAATAATTTGTATACCTCAGCCAACTGTATTCTCAGTCTTGTTTCTTCGGCCGAGTGGATGAAGCTGTCTGCGGACTAAGTATGGGCGTGTAGACAAAGCCGTGACCATAGATATACATTATCCGGAGGTCGCCGCGTTTGCGGGAGTATACATGGCAGCTTGTGCCGGGAAGCCGAAAGCTATAACGCTCGACTGCCAATATCAAATCAAACCCAGCTGTACGGTTCTGTCCAAACAATGCACGCCTTTATCGGACCTTGTCGATCGACCATATTTTGCCTGCAATGCAACAGCACACCTCGGTAACGTACCTTTCTTCAAGCCATTCTCGCAGTCTTCCGACGACTTTGCGACCGATATGCCGGATCCGACTACCAGCCAGCAGCGCTAGACAGGCCCTCACCCCTGGTGTTTTGGGCCTTCCCGAACCGGGTTGTATTTCATCCCCACTCTCTGGTAGCAATCGCAAATAGATAAAGCGCTGGCACGCCATTGGTCAATTGGGAACATATTCGCCCTTTGCGATGGCCAGAGGAAAGCGGCGAATTTGTCTCAGTCATAGCGATTGGTGATGGGGTCGTCGGTATATCTTTTTCCTATCTGGATCAAGGACAATTTGTACGGTTTGAGTTTGGGCGATTTCATGGTAATTCTAGACTCGAATTTCGGCTGGCCATGGTTGATGGTCCTCTGACCATCGACTTAACTAGACTACACTCCAAATGTACAATGCCCCGGGCGCCCTGGTTCGGTTATGAACCCCAGAAATGCAAGGGATTCCAGATAAGACATGCGATCAGCTCCAGTGTATGCGCGTCCCGTATCGCAACAGCCGATACGGTCGCGGCGAGCTTTGGGGATTTCGATACTCGCGTATAATACATAGTGTGCCACGATGCCGCGCCGGGCGCTTGCTTTCTTGGCCGTCCAAGTCAGTTGCTTGTCTTGTACATACGCCATCGTAACTGCGTGCGTGCGTTGCCCTTGAGAGGCGCCCAGTGACTACTACAATGGCAACCGATATTAGCCACACGCCGCCCGAGCTTGGCGACGTGGAGGAGAAATCCCCGAATACCACGTACGAAAAGTCGTCGGGGCTCAAGACGGCGCACAACCTCCACGGCCAGGATGTCGAACTCGAGAACGGACACCTCGCCGAGCTCGAGGTGGACATGAGCCGGGTCCTGTCCAAAGTCGAGGACGAGGGCGACTATGAAGCCGACACATCGCCGTTTCCGCAGGTGAGGGCCGTGGTCCCGGAGACGGACGACACGGCGATTCCTGTCAACACCTTCCGGGCTTGGTTTCTTGGCATTGTAAGTTTTGACCATATTCCCTAGTATTCGCGCCACGTTTTCGCCGGAACCTAACAACAGTTGATTTAGATCTTTGTCTTCCTTGGCGCCGGAGTAAACCAATTCTTCTCCCTCCGCTACCCCGGAGTCCGCATCGTATCCCTGGTCGCCGAGCTCCTCGCCTTCCCCCTCGGCGTCGGCCTCGCCAACACGCTGCCCATCGGCCGCTTCAACCCGGACCGGCACTTCAACATCAAGGAGCACGCCCTCGTGACCATCATGGCCAACGTGTCGTTTGGCTTTGGCTCCGCCGACGCCACCAACATCATCCAGGCCGCGCGCCTCTACGGCTTCACCATTCCGCCGGGATTCTCCGTGCTCGTGGTCCTGTGCTGCCAGCTCAGCGGCTACGCCGTCGCGGGCCTGTCCATCCCCTGGCTCGTCAAGCCCGCCAGCATGATCTGGCCGGGCGTCCTGAGCAACGTGGCGCTGCTGTCGTCGCTGCACTCGCGCGCCAACGCCATCGCCGACGGCTGGCGCATCACCCGCATCAAGTTCTTCATGGTCGTGTGCGCCGCCGCCTTCGTCTGGTACTGGTTCCCCGGTCTGATCTGGACCGGCCTCAGCTACTTTACCTGGATCTGCTGGATCGCGCCCAACAACTTGGCCGTCAACCAGGTCTTTGGCATGGTCACGGGCATGGGATTGTTCCCGTTGACTTTTGACTGGTCCATGATTGCCTACAACACGAACCCGCTCCTCAGTCCTCACTGGGCCGCGCTCAATGTCTTTTTCGGATTCGCCTTCTTCTTCTGGATCATAACGCCCGCTCTCTACTATACAAACACTTGGTTCACTGCCTACATGCCATTCTGTACCGCAGATGTCTATGATCGATTCGGCTCCGTGTACGATGTTTCTCAAGTCTTGACGAACAACGAGTTTGACCAGGAGAAGTATTCCGCATACTCGCCTCCTTACCTCCCTGCCACTTTTGCATTCGTCTATGGACTGTCATTTGCCTCCATTACTAGGTAATTATCAGCCCCCTATCAAGAAGAAACTAGATGATACTAACGATTCACCCCAGTGTCTTGTCCCATGTGTACTTCTTTCACTGGGACGAGATCAAACATGCCCTCCGCGGCACCCTGAAGCTAGATATCCATGCCCGTCTCATGCGCTCGTACACCGCCGTCAAGTGGTGGTGGTGGGCCGCCATCCTGCTCGTCGTCATGGGCATGAGCATCGGCACCGCCGTGGGCTACGACACCGGCCTGCCCTGGTGGGGAGTCATCCTGGCCTACATCATCCCCGCCGTCTACATGGTCCCCTGCGGCATGATCCAGGGCGTGACCAACGTCGACGCCAACCAGCTCAACGTCCTCTCCGAGTTCATCGGCGGCTACATGTTTCAGGGCAAGCCCATTGCCAACATTCTCTTCAAGATCCTCTCCACCGACGTCGTCGGCCAGGGTCTCTACTTTGCCGCTGATTTGAAGCTCGGCCACTACCTCAAGATTGCGCCCCGCACCCTCTTCTTCGCCCAGGGCATCGCCACCGTCCTCGGCGCCCTGACCCAGACGGGCGTGACCCTGTGGATGCTGGGCAACGTCGACGACATCTGCACCGAGGACCAGCAAAACGGCTTCTCCTGCCCCAACGGACGCACCGTCTTTTCGTCCTCGGTCATCTGGGGTCTGGTCGGCCCCGCGCGCCTGTACTCGGTCGGCGCCATCTACTCTGGCCTGCTGCATTTCTTCTGGATCGGCCTCATCCTGCCGCCCATTACCTACTTCATCTGGAAAAAGACGCGCTCCGATTTTATCCGCAAGATCAACTGGCCCCTCATCTTTGTCGGCACGTACAATGTCCCGCCCGCCACTGGCATCAACTACTCGTCGTGGTACATTGTCAACTTGGTATTCAACAAGATCATCTACCGCCGCTTCTACGCCTGGTGGACAAAGTACAACTATGTGCTCGCGGCTGCCCTGGATACCGGATTGGCCATTAGCGGTATTGTGATCTTTTTTGCCGTTACCTACGGTCCGAACGCGCAGTTCCCGGATTGGTGGGGGAATACCGTTTGGCAAAACACGGCCGACGGTCTAGGTCTGCCATGGCTGCAGATGCCGGATGTTGGATATTTCGGAGGGGCTAATGGAACATGGTCTTGATTGATGTAGTGTTACTGAAATGCATGTAGTCCGTTATCAAACGAAAATTTTGTAGCTCCGCTTATAGAGGCTTGTTGTAAAAGTATAATCCCACCCGCATGTGCATTCAAGCTCACTGCAACAAAGTGTCCAAAACCTGAGCCGGCGTCCGAGCGGGTGCGGTAAGGTCCAATACTGCCTTGCTCGTGGTAGATGCCGTACAAAGCCCCTGCCATGCAGTTTCCGGGGCGCGCTTGATGGACAAGACAACATTCTTGGACTCATTCGTCGCTGCAGCCATTTGATCAACGAATGACAGGTCCTTGTAGATGACGTTCGCAACTCGAGTGCCAATACGATCCTCGATCATTTTTACCACTTGCTCTCCCGTGACATCTTCAGGCCCATTCAGTACATATTTCGCCTTGTTGTGAACCGTAGTATCCTTCTCGGCCAGAAGATGCGCTGCGAAAACTCCAACCTCATTGGAGTCGATAATACCGACGGGTGCATCTGCCGAGGCCATCAATCTGAGCGCATCCTGCTTTCCAGTCTCGCGATACTGTTTAACGAACTCTGCAGCTGGAGATAGGTAGAACTGAGAAAACACGTTGGGCTGGAGTGAAGTCCATTGTAATCCCTCAAACTCTGGCGAGCTCAGCATTGTCTCAATGGCCCAATGCGTCCGTGGATAAAAGACATCGATATCAGGTCGAACATTGGCGGCAGTCGTGGAGATTCGGACGACGTACTTGACGCCTGCTGTCAAAGCGGCAACATGGAAAGTCGATTCTTCGGCAAATTGATTGGGTTGGTTGTGCGAAGCAATAAATGCTCTCACGACCTCATGTTCACGGAGCCAATCAGGAGTGATCTCGACCCAGTTCTGCTCAAGTACCTGGACCCCTGGCAGGACAGAAAGTTGCTTTGCCGCAGGACTTCCCAACGAGCGTGTAAGAGCAAGAATTCGGTGGTTGGCAATGGTGTCGCTCGTTTTTAGTACCCTAGAAAGGGTTTCAACAACAGCTCGGCCGGTATTACCAGTCGCGCCAACGACGAGAATTGTGGGAGCCATGCTTAAAGATTCGTGAGAGTTCAGTGAAAGGCGCGGATTTTCAAGACTGAATGTTGTTGTATGCCGGCTTAAGGTACGGGTCTTATAGGCGGAAGGTCAGTACAAACAAGGACGGATCAATAGCAGTTGCCGTTCTCCCGTTGTAGTCGCTATGGAACAACTTAATCCTACTCAAACCTTTGTTTTGAGTCATGTTCATCATGAAGCATTTGCCAGGTGATGACAAAGCAAATAGACTCTGTCCGCTATGCACCCGGAGACATTTCTGACAGACTAGACGTGGTCGGCTTCAATAATCAATCCGTCGCACTCCTCAGCCTTACTGAAAAGGAGAGGGGTGCAAGATCAAAAGTATTATTTCCAGTATGGATAATGTGACGTAAAATGTTGCCGAGGATGTGGGGTACGGAAGAATCAAGTGAACTTGATGACTGATCTGGATGCAATTATTAATCCTATACATACTTTTCGTTTTCGACATATAGTGACGTGGGGACGCTGGAGTCGCCTACTAAAGGTGGCCTATGGGGCTTAGCATAATATGGCTTAGCGGTCCAGGTGGGATTCAAAAAGCCTTTATTTTTCGTTATATTCTGGCAATCGCCAAACGGAAAAGAATTCTTACTCGTTTAATTTTTAGTTAATATAACAATTATATTTTTTTAATATATAATTTGCATGTAAAACAAAATCTTTCGATTATTTTATCGATTTTTGCCATTTTTACCTCTTAATTAAAACCATATAAGGAGCTAGCCTACCGGCTGGTAGTCCTAGGTGGGGTTTGGTTTGGTTGGTTTCTGTTCCCCAGTTCATAGGCATCGCATAGCTTCGCTGATAATGGCTTCCGTCGAAATAAATGCTACAGTAGCTTATTCACATCTGTGATTGTCCGTATTGGCCGGATCCTTGGTGTAGGTGCAATGTTGTTCCTGTCAATTCGCTTCGGTATCCGTGTATCTTTCTCGAAATAGCTGAAAAGTTCTTGGTATGGTATCACCGCTCCCTTAGAATCCCGTAAATGGAATAGAGGTAATCCATTCAGATACCTCGTGTCAGTCAGGAGAAGCTGAGCGATCTCTAGATTGAACGGGCGATCCATCTTGGCCATCCAACACCAGCTATTCCGAGGTTCACCGTGGGTAACATGAATACACTTTGCAAGCTCGGCCTGCGCGATATTGAGAACAATGATGACTCGCATCCCATCGCTCTTCCTCTTCCAGCAAAAGACCCGTCTTCTGGTCGGCAAGTTCAGATCACATGGGCACTCGTGCAGAGGCTCAACGAAATGAAAAGTTCTAGGGTCATCGGGATCCTTTGTATCAATGCACAAGACATCAGGACCGGGAGGATACATTCCCACCAGATTCCACTCTGGACCGATCAGATGGCAGTTGAATTGCAGACTCAGCTTGTCCTTGAAGTCAAGTCGCCCGCCGGGGACGATCCTGATCTTTGCGATTTGCCACGGATGTGTAAGACCTTGGCGGACGGCCATTGGTACCATCCATCGTCCTCGAGTGGCTAGAATCCCACTTCCAATATTGACTTGGTTCGTCACTGCCATGAGTGGCAAAACAAGGTTGTAGTATGTATCGGAGCCATCGGTAAACTGGCATCCCAGTGCCAGGTAGAAGATCCTGGGTTGCACCGGATCTATCGAGACATGAGCTTCGATTTCTAGACCGTGCTGGGACATGGAGAAGGATATGGCTGTGTCGTAGGAATTGGTCCTGGGCTTGACGATGCTCTGGCATTTGGTGTACTGAAGCGGTGATGTCGCCAACAAGCCCAGGTGCTCGCCACGGTGCTGCAAATTTAGATCAAAGTCAAGTTTGCTGCAAGAAGCAGGCATCCAAGTTCCGGAGTAGTCCCAAGCCATTATAGAAGAATCGCCGGAAGTCTTCATGATTTCCATTTGAAGTCTCTGAAAAGCTCGATTTCCCTCACCATAAAGCATTGGCATATGAATGTCAAAGATGCCTAGTAGACAGTACGCTTTATCTTCCTGACGTGTAGTCTCGCGGTTCGCTGCCCACGACATTCTCGTAGCTATGCTGGCTTCTCGAGGATTTGCACCATGTGTTAGATACGCATAATCTATACCGGTCGTTTTCTCGAGGATACGGGAAAGCCGGCTCTTCGATCCCAGTGTCACCCAATTTGTGTCCAAGAAGAGCACATTAGCGGGCGCGAGAAGTTCCTGAAGCGTCCAGCCACGAGAAAACCACCTAGATTTGCTCAATTCGTCGTGCCCATGGATGCGCTTGTCTATATCAGACAAGTAGGCATAACATATATCAGCATCCTCGTACCAGGCAAACATGGAGTTGATGGCCTCTTGGAGCTCAGCACTACTTGTTTTATCGATGCAACAGGTGTCAACCCAGACATGATCATGTCTTTCGCTTCGAGCTCTCTCCACACATCTCAGGATCTTGAGAATGCCTTGTTGCTGTTGTTGTTGTGGGTTTTCGCAAGTCATCAAACTTTGCCCGTGCTTGATGCGGTCGAATAAAGCAATGTCCGCTGGTGTGATGCCTTGGTCTCGGGAGAGTCCCTCACCCTCGGCCAGATACCGTGAAAGGGCGCCATGCCAGTTGCGGTACTGTTGGAATGTCACTTCCTCCTCTCCCCAGGTGTGCGACAGGATAGCGTATGGTGGAGGATCCACAAACTCCTCGGGCTCGAGACTATGGCTGTTGATTAAGCGCATTTTGTTTGATAAACGGCCTGATGACGGTAGGAGTTGAGTACTGCAGTTTGCAAAGTTCTAATGCCATGATCAGTGCCACGAGTCCTCTTATCTCTGAGCATGTTGTCTTTCTTGAAAGCTTCGCTTCGCCCAGATCCACATAAGGCAACAAGACCAAAAGAGGAAAAGCTGGATAACTTCATGCAGATCCCTTTCCTTGACAGCTCGCTTAATTGGTTGTTACACGAACAAATGGAATAAGGTTCTGGTAAGTGGAGCATCAAAATCATGAATCCTCATCCGAGAGAATGTACTGTAGCTTTCGCAGGGTATTCACTCGTGGCGGCCAAGCATCCAGCGCGGTGTGTTTTGATTCAGCAAGATGAATACACAAGATGCCTTCGGCCATGGCAGGCTTCATGTCTCGGTCCTCGTTGTCGCCCACGTACGCGATTTGATCTGGTGCAATGCTCAGATGCTTCAATACCCGGTGGAATAATCCATCAATTTTGGTCACACCGAAATAATTAGTTGCAGCCAGAAAGTCAATGTAACCCTCAATGCCAAGGTCCTTGACAGCTCTCTCTTGGGCATCTTGTGGACCCTCTGTCATGATCACAATCTTCTTACCCATCTCTTTGATTATCGATAAGAGGCCAATTGAGCCACACTTCCATTCTAGTGATGCCTTGAGAGTGGACTCGTAGGTATCGAGAAGTTCTGCCAGGAAGGAACTGTCCTGTGCAAGCGAAAACTTGATTAGAAGCGATGCGAATCGCTCCCTCCGATAGTCGAATGAAGTCTTTCCATCCGAGAAAGCATTCGCAGTCTTTTCCTTGAGGATGTGAGTATATTCTTCCTCCAGTGCAGGCAGCGCGATGTCATGCTGCACGGAGATCTTCTCGAGAACCTTGCGCGTCGCCTTGCCCGAGCTGCGCCGAAACTCATGCAAGGTATCGTCGAGATCGAAGCCAAACCAGGTCTTCTCGGTAAGCATGGCGCGCAGTCGCTGAATATCATCCTTCCAGCAATTGAGGTATAGACGGCCAACGTGTTCCTCGATCACGTCCTTTTCCGCGTTGGACAGGAGGTTATACCACGGCAAGTCAACGTCAGCAAAAGCGGTGGGTGCAGACGCGAGAGCATGTTCGCGTCGCATCAGGTTTTCTTCCAACGGCACGTTCCAGTGATGGCAGATACGCTTGATCTCTGCAGCAGGATCCCGGACCAGCTGCTCATAGACGAGGGACGCGACCGGTTGCGAGGTGCCTTGTTGAAGCATGCGAAACATGTTGACATAGCAGTTGACTAGAGTTTGTGCATTATTCCATCCCGCTTTCTTCCACATGTCGAAAATTCGAATCGGGTCACTGATCAGGATCACTGGTTTGAATGCTTCGCAGGCGGCCAGGCTGCAGGACGCGCCGTGGAAGCACTCTGCACTCTGGGGGTGATCCCCTCCAAGTTCTTTTCTGCAAACGACGAAGCGCTTACCCGCCTCTTGTGCCTCGGCGAGAACATTTTGATTTTCCAAATCTTCTAGAATTGATGTTTCCGAGTCTTTCCCACTCGTGAGAATGCATTGAGTCGTGACCGCGCAGACAGTTGATGCAGCAAAGACGCGCTCGACAAGTGTGGAGCCGCTATGAGGGCAGGCAACAATGAGTCGGACCTGCGGAGGATTCTGTGACTGCGACGGCGATGTGGTCATTTTCAAGGTCCTCGTGATGATGAAATTCCCTCACTTGGAATGGAGCTTGACAAGAAGAAAGAAGAAGAAGAAGAAGAAGAAGAAGAAAATAAAGCGTGCAGCAGAGATATATTCATTTCCCTCAATTTGTGTCCTTGAGGGATTCATTGAGTGCCTGTTTGGTCACTGACAGGCAGTGATCGCTATCGATAAAGTGGGACACGCGCCTAAGCGACAGCGCTTTCATTTGAATCTTCACCCCAAACAAGTGTCTCCTCCATCCTCTCCCGCCACTACAAGTGAGAAGGCTTCCAGAGTTATGCAATGGCCTCAAAGAATTTGATAACATTCTCAGCGTATAATTTAGGATAGCTTTGCGCCGGGAAATGTCCCCCGAAAGTGTAGCGCTCAAAGTAGACTACATTGTCCGCTGTGCGATCCACCCAAGATCGAGGCTATGTACGCGCTCCGTGGTCAGTAAATATTCAAACATCAAAACATGGACACCAACAGATTGGCGAAAAACTCACCGCAAGTGGAAAATCTGCGAGCTCTGGAAATGGGCCATTCTCAGAACCCCATTGTGTGACGCCTGTTACAACCTCCGACTTGGGAAACGCGCTGCTCTCGGGCTGATGGTCATGCAAGTTAGCAAATACATAGTACAAACGCGCAGCGGCTCGGGTCTACACTGTGGTCATAGGACTCACTCTTTCCAAAATCTCCAGATAGATTCGCATAGCCCCGTAAGGAGCCTGCAACCAGATCAAGAAAGACTCGGTAATGATTTCTTCCTCGGTGTAGGGATAGCCATCGCTAGCAACGTATTTAAGATCCCATACCCAGCCGGCAAAGCCAACAGGACTATCCGTCATGGCAAGACTCAGCGCTAATGGCTTTTGTGCTTGGATAACGGAGTAGGCGAAGTGATTGGTGGTGAACTCGTTCATGACCTCAATGTACGCGTTCTCTTCGGGCGTCGTTTGGTTGTTTGCATATCGCTCGAGGTCGTCCTCCGTCGGCTGGATGAGCATGAAATCCAAAAAGTGGCCGATGATGCTTTCCGGAACGTCGACTACCATCCAGCTAGAGACAAAGTAGCCAATATCAGTGCCAATGACTCCGTACGTCTTATAGCCGAGCTTCTGCATGAGAGCGTCAAAGGCGGTTGCCATTTCTCTTGGGCCCAGGCCGGGTTCAAGTGGTGCTGGGCTGAATCCAAAGCCAGGAAGATCAGGGGCGACGATGTGAAATCGGTCACCAAGAGGCTCGATAATCTTGTCCCATTCAAGGTGGGTCGAAGTCCAGCCATGGAGCATGAGCAGAGGTATCGCACTCTCGTTTGTTGACTTTTGGTGTACGAAATGGAGAGGTATGTCTGCCGTATAACTCCGCGAACCCTGAATGGTGATTGCATAGTGGTCACGCCTGTTCAGACTCTCTTCTACCTCTGACCACTTATACTCCTCAGCCCAGTACTCTGCCAGTGCAATCATGGCCTCGGCAGGAGGGCCCTCGTTAGTCCATTCATCGCTCAAACCATACGTCGGGCGGTAAGTGCTGGCCCGGGTCTGAGCAAACTGGACTGAATCTGGGTCAACGTGTATATCGAACTTTTCCACCGTCAAGGAGCTGGGAACAGCGAATGGCAAGCTGCTGTTTGACAAGTGACCCTGCGATCCCAAGATGCCAGACGCTCCAAGGAGCAGCCCAAACAATAGCCTAATCATTTTGCAGACTAAACAGAATTAAATGGAGTAAGAGTTGAGAGTCTACGAGAATCTCGTCGTCTTCAGTACCTGATTTTAACTTCGCAAGAATGGTTATTTGATGGAATACAGTATCAGCATTTATACCTACGGCCATATCAAAAGGTACATAAGCAAAGCTGGGATCTTTATTGGTTCATTTCCCTGGCCAGAGCCAAGAGTTATGTCAGATCGAAGGATTCCGCGTCACGACGTAATTGGACACTGCCCGAATGCGATTTATAAGCTTGCGATTTCATAATTCAGAAAACCCAGATCCCAACTTGTCTATCGAACTCCTACCCTGTCATAACGAAGCCAGTTCCATCATCTAGCTTAGTCGCATCCCACCGGAATCGCAACATAACTGCACAATTACTCCGTCGGTCCGGTTCTGTAAGGAGACATCCGAAAAATGTGTCCGAGATAGGCCGTGTTCATTATCACCATGATTATCTTCCCGGTAGAGAAATAGAAATGGCAGAATGCTGCTATTCCATAACTCTAGTCCCGCTTGCCGCGACATGATCAATGTTCCCGCCCTGGACACAACCCCCAGAACCCAAACCATTACTGGTAGACTTATCCAGTGCCAGCGCACCGCAATAAATGTTTCCGTAGTCCACACATGACCTTGAGACATGTTCGAATTGTGATACCCCCCAGTCGCGACGTAGGATGCGTCACGCACCGTCTTGGACATGGCGGCGGCGACATTCTTCATGGCACAGGCCAAGTGGTCATTTTGAGGGCATTCAAACCTCCCATTGTATAAAGCGGTGACGATTTCTCGAGGCGCATAAGTTGGACTCATGGATAAGTTAGGGATCGAAGTGAAGACAGCGAAGGTGCCAGCCCTGAATGTGACCCAGCCATCAAATATTTGGGTAAAGAATGACGACGTCGCATCCATGGCGGTGGTGCTCACTAGTCCGCTTGGAACCTTGTAGAACATCGCATCGGTTTTCGAGCGAACAGAGGGATCGCCAAATGTCATGATTGACGGGGAAGTTGTGTCGTTATCTTCTCTACCGGTGAATTGTTGTGGTGGTGAAAAGCGTATGCCACGTGCGTTGGACAAATTGGCGCTTATCCAAGAGTCCAATGTCATCTCGTGGTAAACTCCTCTCGTGACTTTTGCCTGCACTTTCCTCACATAGGGCTCTATAGAACACTCCGTCGCCTCGAAACGGGTGTTCCGGAAGGCATCGACTGTGTCGTTGGACCGAGTCCAGGCATCACCGGTGGCCATGATGGACTGAATAGAGATCAGGGACATGTTCTTGTACACTAGTGGCATTTTGCTGGCTGAAACCACCATGAGTGTAGCGTTGAAGCCAAGCCCTATTTTCTTGGACAGCGAGTTTGGATTTCGGTCTATTTCTTCCCCATACGATTGTGTATAATTGAGCTTAAGACCGTTCGAAAGATATGCCTGGCATAGTGGGACGCTGGCATTTAACTCGTCGGTGACATTGATGCATACGCCTTTTAGAGCAAAGCCGACATCGGAACATAATGATCGGAACTCAAGAGTGACGAACGGATCCCATGTGCAATTGCCATTCGGGCATGAAAATTGAGGTGTGCCCCAATATGCTTCTTGGCTTGGATTGAAGATTGAGTTATACACGTTTGCCTTCATTGATGGATCGACCTCCATTCCTACGACCAGGGTTAGCTGAGGTGGATTTCGTATGCTTACGCAACCTACCAGCTGAGAAAGGAAAACCGAGGACATTGTACGAGGTTGAATTGCCCGTAAGTGCAGTCAAGGCAATAGCTTCAACTTGCCCCGAATAGTAGTGAATCAGATTCTGAATGAAGGGGTCAAATCCCAAAGATGCCATCAACGCCAGGCAGCCGAAAGTTGCGAAATGTCTGTGTCAAGTTAGCAGAACAATTTTCCAGATCCCTCCACACTAACGCATCATACTCACTTTCCCCTAAGCTTCAAAAGCAACCTGGCACTACCAAGGAACCCTCTACTGGCAGCATCGAAATCTTCAAGGTCCAGAAGCTGCCGAGGGCGAGCGGCAAACCATACCCAATTGAGCTGACTCAATGATTTCGAGGCTGGTATCAATAGACAGCCCTTGGATAGTGTGCTGAGCCAGGATACCAGAGAATTGAGAGACAATACCTGCCACAATGGTTGCCTCTTGCCGTCATGTACTCGGAGTAGAACTATTGTGACGAAAAGCGCGCCAGCTGACATGGTAATGAGGAATAAATCAAATAACCACCAGTTCTCAAGGTCCAACCGTGTTAAGTGATGTTCTGTGTGTTTTGGACTACCCTCCATATCCAGCGAACCTGGGCTAACACGACCACAAGACCCTGGTGCTTGGCCTCGAGATAGTGCACTGATTTGGTGAGCGAGCAAATGCTGCCTCGACGCTCCAATGGCACGGTCGTCATCGGTACGTTCAATTTGCGGGAGATTCTCGGCATTGATGTCTGCAATGCGCGTAAGTCGGTCATAATCAGGCAGAAAATGGTCGAGGTTCTCTGCCGTAGCGGCTCGGATAGGTTCAGCCGACATTTGCATCACGAGGGAATGATGATAATCTCAGACCAAATGACAATTGCCGTTCGACAGGCCGATAAAGTATAGTAAGGACGAGCTCATCAAGCTTGTCCCATTTTGTTGGTTGGGTTTCGGTGTTCCCAGAACGGTCAAGTGAAGGCGAGATGAGGAGTCTGTTATTTATTATTTGCTTACCATTCATAGAGCCCAGCGAACGCACTCATTATTACCCACCCAGCCGAAAACAGGATGCATCTCGACGCATGAACAATTGCCGACGAATCGTTAAAGCGGTAGCCCAAGGTAGTCATCGCTGGGAAAAGCAGTGAAAGTTGCACAGCTTGTACGGTATGGCGAATGACACAGTTTGCAAATGGTGGGTGTAGTCGAACTTGGTAAGTGATCAGCTCTGGCCAGCATATATTGATTTCACTTGACCCAAACGGAGAGTCCGACCATTGCGCCTGGCCAATTTAGTGATATAACCTAGAACTTTCAATGGTAGCCGCGCCTCTTGTGCTGTGGTCGCAGCGTACCTTCTTGTCCACTTTGATGAAAGAGACGCAATTTTGTGCTTCATCTTACACTACACCTCTTGAGACAGCTAACAAGAAAGCAAAAGAAACCGTGAACTGCTACTTTCCGTTGTAAAAGACGGCGTTATGTAGTTTCTGCGGCCCGAGACGGTGGGCATGCAATGATTGGGGGCTGTGCCATACCTCATCGGGCGCGGGCGGGGTTCTTGGCAGTCATCTGCCTTGTCAAGTCTCGTGAGGCTTTCTCGTTCTTACTTCTTGGAGCCGCGCGATGCTCATGCTGTGCAGTCCTTCCACATACGGTGTCAAATTAACCCTTATGAAATCTATCTGGCCTCTTCGTAGTCCATTCGGTCGCACTTGGTCGCTTTCGGTCGCTCAAGACTCCCACGTGATTGACGTTTTAGCCAACCAAACCGCACGAGGCGGCGACGAGCAAGCAGTGACTCGAACTATGTGGCAGTCATGAGTGCGTCCTCACCATTAACTCTGGATCCAAGGGACTACACCGTAGCTTGGATTGCTCCTCTCGAGATCGAAGCTCGGGCCGCTCTGCACATGCTTGATACGCGACATCGGGGGAAATTTCCAGTGAGCCGTGGCGATGATCATGTCTTCCATGCAGGGGAGATGAATGGCCATAACATGGTCATCGCGACTTTGCCGGCAGGCCAAGAATATGGAACAGGGTCAGCGGCTGCTTTGGCAAGTCAACTGAAGAAATTCTTTCCAAATCTTTGGTTTGGGTTGCTTGTTGGTGTTGCTGCTGGACTGCCTGACCTATCTCGTGAATCCCCTCGTGATATACGGCTTGGTGATGTGCTTGTAGGGCTTGCCGAAGGCGAAAGTGCAGGACTCGTGGCCTTTGACTTGGGGAAAGAAACAATTGATGGATTTCAGCCCCTGCGCGATGGACGTGCGCTTGCAATGACCGAGCCTATTGTGCGATCAGCCATCGGCAGCATCAAGATTGAGGCGCCGAACGAAGGGCCACTATTTTTGCCATTCTTTGAGATAATTCGGGAGAAGGAGCACGCAAACGGCAATTTTGATGACCCGGGACAAGATCGCGACCTGTTGTACTGCCATCAGGCGGGTGAGCGTATTGAACGTGCCCCGCGACCACCATCGAAGCGTACTCGGGTCTGGTATGGACCAATTGGATCAGGGGACAAACTGCTCAAGAACTCACTGAAAAGAGATGAATTCAGGGACAAGTATGATTTGATCGGTCTGGAAATGGAGGCCGCTGGTACTATCAACCGTATACCGGTTGGGGTCATCCGAGGTGCCTGCGATTATGGTGATTACCACAAGAACAAAGAGTGGCAACCCTATGCTGCAGCAATGGCGGCTGCATACGCCAAGGCAGTCATATACCAGATTCCGCCTGCCTCGCATGTGTCTCAGTCGCACAAGGAGGGAGAGTATCCAGCAGATGGTGAAAAAGCACCAGAAGAGCTCAGAACAACCACAACTGGTTGTGCAGGTAGGTAGATTATTCGAAGTTGTACGTCAAGCATAGCCGCTCACAGTGATACAGGCACCGGAATGTCTGCCACTGACGCCAATAAGGCGCAGGAACCAGGGCATGAGCCAAAGAATATTCAAGCCGAATTCCAAGCCGAATTCCCGATGATTCTTCAGGAGTTGAGAAAAGCCAAGATCCGGTCCGAAGTCGACGCCAGTAGAGCCCAGAAAGCAGAGGATGAACTTAATAAAGTCAAGAAACAGCTGCAAATCAACGCCGATAGAGCCCAGGAAGCAGAGGATGAACTCAATACAGTCAAGGAACAGCTACAAATCGACGCCAATAAAGCCCAGGAAGCAGAGGATGAACTCAATAAAGTCAAGGCACAGCTGCGAATCGACACCTATAATGCCCAGATAGCAGCGCGGGAGCTCAACAATAGTAGAGCCGAATGCAGAACCCTCATCATGGAGATAGATAGATTATCGACTTACGACCTAATTCACTTGACCCATCAAGTTACGGACGCTGATTTAATCACGAAAGTCCATATGTTGCGCAACAACATATCAAGCATTACCAACAAGTTTTTTGAACGCAACCCAACAGCTGCTCAAAGTTCGCCACCGGATGTGCGAAAATATTCATTAAACATGAGCGGGGTCAGGTTCTCGAACCTGATGCAATCGAAAGCTGGTCCACGAGTTTTAGTTGTTGAAAGTCTGATATGGGCAGTTCTGTGTACAACACTCTTTGGAAAATTCGCGTGGGTCAGCCGGAAGGTAGCCCACGCGGTTGAGAATACAAAGGAGTTCATGCGTAAGTCATTATCCTCGGGGTAACCTAAAGTTGATTCTAAGTCTAAGAGCTTATAATTAGATCCTCGCTTGAAATCTACACCTGTAGAAGAAAGAGTACCGGCTTCACGCCGCTGGCACATGTGGAAGGCTCATACGTCGATCGCTCTCCTTGAGACCTTGAAGGTAGAGGCAGAAGCTGGCCGAAGCAAAGAAGACGCCCTTTGTGCGAAATTGACGGAACCCTTTGAACATCTACTCAGGGTGTTTGTCAAAACTACGGAGCGCAATGCTTTTTCGATTGCGCTTCGTGAAACCATATGCGAAGCTATCGCGTTGGATCAAGTGATCAATAAGCAAGCTGTGTCTTTTACATGGGTTTACCAGCCAAATCAGTTACTCCAAGAGTATTCCTCTAAGCACATGGAGCTTGCCGTGGAGACACAAAGTCGATCGAAAATACCCCCAAAAAGAGACTTGCTAACAGTGAACCCTGGACTGGTGAGGAAAGGGAAACCAAATGGGGAAGGTTTTAATAAGATTTTTTTCTTGATCAAGACCAAAGTTGTTGATCATTCGAGTCTCAATTGACTTGAATTTGCTACAGACAGGGAAGGCGAACTGAAAATGTTCAGAACATATTCACAATACTAATTGCCTGTCACATGGACATGCGGTTTCTGGGGAAGGACGATATACTATCAATGGGACTATGCCTAAATGGATTTTAAATCCTCGCTGTCATTGTAACAAGAGAGTATATTTCTGTATGTAGAATGGCTTCACCATTCGAATGGATTTTGGTAGGGGGCGACGGCAAATAGATTCTATATTTAACGTACCGTACGAAGGAAAGGAGGGAACTCCGTTCCCCTCGCACGATCACTAGCTACATAGTCGGCACGACCCACAGCCACGTTGTGGCTGTGGTGGCGCACCTCTATAGCTATTCTACCATTATCGTACGAAGCCGCGAATAACTATATTCCAACACTGTATCATCATACGTTGGCTTGAAGTTGTTGTCATAGTTCTTGTCGGTGATGTTCCCCAGCGATATTTGCGTCATAACTACTAGACCGCGTCCTCGCTCATGGGTGTTGAATAGGGAACTCTACCGCATAATCAACGAGACTGCAACGCTTCCACAGACTTGCTCAATTTAATATGTGGAGATAGAAGAACCCAAATTGGGTTTCCACATACACGATCTCAGAGCGTTATTTTCGCCATATCTCTATATTATTTTTCTTGACTGCCGCGGAAGAAAACCCAGGAGCAAAAATAAAAGAATCACTGGGTCCGCTACCCCGGGCGGCACTCTTCATCGTATCTCAAGACTGCTCCCAACAGAACCTGAGCGCCAAGCATACAGTCTTCGGGACTGCAATACTCGGTGGGAGTATGGCTCATCCCGTCCCTAGTGGGTGTGAAAATCATGGCCGCCGGACATCTCTTCGCCACATGGCAGCTGTCGTGGCCAGCGCCGCTCAGCATGTGCCTCCACAGTTTTTGATCTGGCTTCTGGGGTAGCCCAGCGCACGCCTCGTCGGCAGCCTGCTCGATTGCTTCTATACAGCCAGCATCGAACTCGACTGCCGTGTTCTGCGTCAGACATGTCCATTCGACCTCTACTCCGCGCTCGCACTCTTCGCGGGCAATGCGACCAAAGTTCTTTTGGCACTTTTTAACCATTTTGGACAATTGATCATTGCTGAAATGTCGCATGTCCAGGGTGAATTTCACCGTATGTGCCATCGTGTTCATACTACCAGGTTCTGCCTTCAGGTCGCCTGTGGTGACGAGGCCCTCAAACTCTTTGGCCACGCTGTTGGAATGAACAATCATCTTGGCCGCTGCCAAAAGTGCATCCTTGCGAGCATATAGCGGGGTGGTGCCGGCGTGACAATCCTGACCTCTAATAGTGACTTCGTACCATGAGTAGGCCTGTCCGCCGGTCACGACTCCAATCTTCTGTTCTTCGTTTTCGAGTATCGGCCCTTGTTCGATGTGCAGCTCAAAGTGTGCGGCCATGGGAAAAGCCTTGTATGATGCTCGCGTGTCGCCCATGAAGCCAATGCGCTGAAGCTCCTGCTTAAGGGTTTGGCGCTGCTCGCTTCTGCATAGCGAGCTGGTCTCTAGGCAGTTCCAGGCTTCTTCGATAAGGATTGAGCCAGCCCAGACCCCAGAAGAAACCGTCACCATGGGAAATCGAGCCCCCTCCTCGCTAGAAGCAAACACGAACATCAAGTCAGCGCGCATCTTCGACTAATATGACATGACCTCGACTTACTTGGTCCAATTCACCAATCCTATGGGACTATTGGTCTCGAGGTTGTTATCGTGCAAGGTTCTCAAGACTTCCAGACCGGACAGAACACCGAGAATACCATCGTATCTGCCACCTGTAGGTTGCGTATCGAGATGCGATCCAATCATTATGGGGGCGATATTGGCATTCTTGCCAGCCCGAACAGCAAATATATTGCCCATTTGATCGACTGTCACGGTACAGCCTAGAGCTTCGGCCTGCTTTATGAGCCATTCTCGTACCCTTTTGTCATCGTCATTCAGTGCCAGTCGGGCCATGCCAGTCTCTGTGTGATGCCTAAAATGTTTCGTTCAGTCGCTTAATTCTTCACCATAGCCCATATTCACCAGAGGAGGTGAGAGCAAGTATTGGAAGTCATGAGAAAATCATGGAATGCGACTCACTTGCCATAGGCATGCGCTTTGCCATACTCGCACGTCGAGTGTATCGAGTCCATCAATCTTTGACCGTTGATGTGCAAGCCCTTGGCTTGTTGGCTGAGTTGGCGGACGGCCACCATTGCAACGCCGCTAGGCCGGTTCGCCGTTGCAAGAGAGCCTATGTTGCAAGATCCGATGGCACGGTATCGGCGTATCAAGCGACAAGTCGTTGCACGCATCCCTTGGGACTCTTGTAGAAGAGTAACCAGGATCGAATTCTATAATTTAGATCACAGTCTCGAGCATGTAGGCTGAGGGTGCATTGTTATGCGTGTTGCAATCAGTATACCTAGGTAGATTGCAAGATGTCCACGACTTGGCCGAGTCGGGGAATGCGGGTTCTGCCCGGACGGCCGATAGTGCCTCGCTAGCTGCTATTTCGCCTCTGGAGCATTCCAATGTTCTGAGGCACCGGCGGATATGCACCCCAGTCGGCCATGAACCGCAATAGCACACACAGCTAACAGGGAACATTTCAGCTCTGGCAGACGACGGGACAATTCTCCAATAATCTTCTGATGGTCGGCCATCTCACAGCGATCCGGTCGCAATATGTCTTATCGCAGTTGCACCCCCGACTCCCATGATAGCCTCTTGGCGACGCAAACCATCAAATACAGGGCGTTGCAGAACCAAGCAGTGCACTAGCAGACCAGGTAACCTAGCCTATAGCATGGGCTGCAACCACATACTTGTCAGAGTTCTCCAATAGGACTTTTTGTCGGCGGTCCCTACATCGGCAGTCCCTATCTCCCTTCTCATATTGTCTCTGGTTTATCATACGTCTATCTGATTGATAACCTTCGACATGCCTCTCTCGACCATCCATATTTTTGTGAATTTGCATTGCGCACCCCTGATCCATCCTCTTCTTCATGTGCGATCATGCTTCATGGTGATACAAACAGTATTTTAGTTATCATGTTCTACTAGTCCACTCTGAGCGAGTTCCATTGTCCCGAAGTTCAACAACGCCGAGAAGCTCATTCACCATGGGGTCGGCCGACGAAACCAAGTCAGCGAATGTCGCAAACAACGACATCGATGTCGAAGTTCAGGTCGGTCAGACTCTGGATGCCAGAGATGGAACAAATCCGGATGGCATTCCTGGGAAACTCCGCACCTTTATCAAGACCATCGGCGCCGAGGAACACGGCATTGAACGCATCCCGGAAGACTTGCGCACGAATCAGCCCCCGAGAGACCTGGCGACTCTATTCCTGTCGGCCAACTTTAACACGGCGACACTCGCCTTGGGATACCTGGGCCCGACACTTTACGGACTGGGCTGGTGGGACTCGTTCCTGGCCGTGCTCTTCTTCAATATCGTGGGCGGCCTGTTTCCCGCCGTGGCAGCGGCCTTTGGTCCCAAGCTCGGTTTGCGCACCATGGTGATCCCCCGGTACTCGTTTGGCTGGTGGGGCGCCAAGATACCGGCCATATTGAACGTGATTAATCAGATTGGCTGGGGCATCGTCAACGGTATATCGGGCGCTGCCGTCCTGTACGACGCCGGCGGCGGACACTTGCCGCTCACAGTGGCGGTGCTGATTGTCGGCTTGGTGGCCATCACCATGGGCATCTTTGGCTACCGCGTGGTGCATATATATGATCGGTATTCGTGGTATGTCATGGTGGTGTGCATGATTTTTGTGGCCGGCTTTGGGGCTCGCCACTTTGTCAATGTGCCCATGGGAACGGGCCCTGTAGAGGCTTCCAACCTGCTCTCCTTTGGCACCACGATTATCGGATTTCAGGCAGCGTGGCTTCCGGTAGCCGCTGATTACGGTGTCTACATGCGACCAGAAATTCGTGCTCGGTCTTCCTTTACATGGGCCTATGCCGGTCTGCTGTCAAGTCAGCTGCTGGTAGAACTTCTTGGTGTCGCTCTCGGGACCCTCAGCCAAAGCTCGAATCCGCTCTTTCAAGATGCGTACACTGACCGCGGTATCGGTGGTCTGATTGGTGCTGTATTCCAGCAGAATGGCCCTCACGCCCTAGCATTTGGCCGATTTATAGAAGTCTTACTAGGATTCTCAACCGCCGCCGTTATTACCACCAACATTTACTCTCTAGGGCTGAGCGTGCAAATGATCTCCGTCAAGCTGCTCGTCATCCCTCGCCTGGTCTGGACCCTGATTGGCAGCGCCGTCTTCCTGGCTTGCGCCATTGCTGGAAGAGACCATCTCGTCGAGGTCATGGACAACTTTTTATTGATTTGCGCCTACTGGATCGTGCCTTTTCTGACCATTTTCTTGGCTGAACACTTTGTCTGGAGGCGTGACTTTGACTACGATCCAACGGCATGGAACGACAGGACCAAACTACCCTACGGATTCGCGGCAACTTTCACTTGGTTCGTCTGTACGGCAATCTCAGTGCTCTGTATGAGCCAGACTTGGTGGGTGGGACCTATCGCTGCAGGTATTGGGGGTTCGGAAGCGGGTACTGATATCAGCTGGATTCTTGCACTGGTCGTTGGGGTTATTCTTTATATCCCGTTACGAATGTGGGAGCGGAAGATTTGGCACTTGTAGGTGGATTCAACCGGGCGATGCATTTTTACACAGTCTCTTATATCAATATTTGAACATGAATGCTTATCCCGTCGATATAAGTAGAATGACATTCTTATTGACTGCGTTGTAATGTGAGACGTGGACGAGTATCAATACATGTAGCAAGTCAAGAGACATACATAAATGATACAAGAGCACACAACGATTGTGAAATAACAGTCATTTTGAATACCATGCCCGACGTTTTACGGCAAGCGAGCGAGCAAGCAAGCATCCGGGGTCCTGCGGGGATATACAGACCCCTCTTCACGGGGCCCTTGGTGTCAGCACTTATTGGCGGGTATAGGCGGGCGATAAGTAAATCAGTTTAGCGCTGTAACCCCCGAAAGCGAATCAGACTTGGCCGCTTTCTCGGCGGACTGTCAGCATCGCTTGGATTGCCTTGAAGGAATCGGGCAAGACGATAAGCGCAACATCATTGACGTATAATCATTATTGTCTCGGTTGGACATGCGTGTGGGATGCTCAGACATACCTAATAACTTACATAAGTAGAGAACCATCTTTTTGTACACGCTTGGCCATCGATATCATGAGTTCAGACACCGAGACCCAAGAATACGATGTGGTAGTCGTGGGCGGAGGCCCCGTCGGACTTCTTTTGGCCTACCAGCTGAAAAAGTTCGGCGTCACTGTTTGCGTATTGGAACAACATGAGAAGGAAACTCAAGATGCCTACGGACGTGCGATTGCGCTGTTCCCTCGAACTTCGGAGCAGCTTGATCAGCTCGACCTGATTGAGCCCATGTTGCAACTCGGCTTCGCGTGTCGGACGAGCGTCACATACAAAGATGGCAAGAGAATGTGAGTGGTCCTCCTCCCGAGGAGAGTGCACTGGACATGTTGGCTAAAGAGTGTCGCCAAAAGAATTCCAGGCAGAGTTTGGACTTTTATGGAAAATATCAAGGATACCACATACGACTTTACTCTAGTCCTCCGACAAATGTATACGGAAGCTATTTTCCGCGAGAAGCTGGAATCAATCGGTGCTGCATATTGCCAAGCTGCAGAATGCATCGATTTTGAAATTGATGACGGTGCACCCAAAGATTCTCGCGTCGTCACTTCCACGTTTGAGGACAAGAAAACACAAAAGACATTCAAACTCAAGAGGCAGGTCTTTGACTCTTATTTGCTTGAAGCAAGTTTCACTAATGCTGCGACAGCAAATACATTGTAGGAGCTGATGGTGGGCGGAGTTTTGTCCGCAAGCACGCTGGAATTCCCTTTGAGGGCGACACGTCGGAAGACAAATGGATCCGCATCGACGGTATTGTGGAAACGGACATGCCGCTAAATCGATCATATGGGTGAGTTCAGGGACCCTTACAGAGCCACAGACTGTAAAGGATTGACAATCATCACTCTCAGAGCTATTGAGAGCAGGACGCACGGCAATGTCCTGTGGGCTCCTCTTGACCATGCAGGCACGCGTATCGGCTATGCCTACACTCCCGAGATTGCTTCAAAGTATCCAGATGGCGTAACCCAAGAGGTCGCGGAGCAAGAAGCCATCAATGGGATGAAGCCTTTCAGCGTCAAATTCAAAGAAGTTCACTGGTGGACACTGTAAGCAAAGAAGCCAGACACGTGGAGATGCATCCGTTTGCTAACGTTTCTAGGTACTCCATCGGCCAACGAATCGCCAAGAATTTCTCTGCCAAAGACCGCATCTTTCTCTGCGGAGATGCGGGCCACACACATAGCAGTGGAGCAGCACAAGGACTTAACACCGGCATTCACGATGCCGTCAACCTGGGATGGAAGCTGGCCCTCCAGATCCGTGGGATCATTAAGCCTGACGTCCTAGAGACATACTCGACCGAGAGGATGACGGCTGTGCAGAAGCTCATCAACTATGACAAGGACATTTCACTACTCATGACGAACAAGTGGCCTTCGTGGTATCAGGGAGATCCCAACGCAGACCCAAGTCTCGTTCTCGGTGAGATCTTTGAGAAGTCTGCCTCGTTCAATACGGGTTTGGGGATTTCTTATCCAGAAAATATCCTAAACCAGAATCACAACAGTATCTCGGCAATCCTCCCAGGCAGTCGACCTCCGGATGTTGAGCTCACGATGCCAGGGACTGAGCAAAGGACTCGATTTCAGAGAATCACCCGCAATGTCGGCAAGTTCTGGGTTGTCATATTCACTGGGAACGCGGCTGAAACAAGATCCTCACTCTTGGAATTACAAGAGTCTTTGAAGACTGCTCCAAGGCTCACGGATCACCAGGTCATAGGCTGGGTGACAATCAGCCCGGCGGTAGCTCCCTCCACTTACGAGTCTCTGGGAATGGCGCCCATCGGGGCGACTTATTACGACCCTACCACCCTAGCTCATCAAAAGTTTGGCGTCCCTCTAGATCAGGGAGCCGTATTTGTTCTAAGACCAGATGGACTGGTCGGTTCTGCAGGTTCCATTGACGCAAAGTGGATTGAGGGTTATTTCTCACAAGTATTGCAGTAGTGACTCTCTAATCCTCCATCTCGACATGACTTAATAGTTCCGCCCTGACATTCTGACATATCTACAAATATATCACCCAGTCTCACCTAAGAAGAGAAATTCTTTGTATTGATACGGTGAACCCATCATAATAGTGTTTTCCTTCCACCACGAATACCGTTAGCATGCAAGCAACCGTGCAGATTCAGTGTCCATCATCTACCTGATGGCTTCCAGAACGAGAGAAAAATCGTAAAACCCAGCCACATAATCCTCGACAGCCTTTTCGTGCGAGGATCGGATAAGTGAAGTAAAACTCTTCTTAGAAATTGTTGCTCGGTCAAGCCGCGTAAGATCATCCATTGGCATGGTTTGGATAATCTGCAGCATGAGTTGGGGTATACAGTCGTCTCGTTCAAATGCCGCCTTAACTTCTAAGGCTTGACGCGTCGAGCCTGCGTGCAGTATTGTGTCCGCGATGATCCCCAATATGATGAGCGCGTCTATCTTGGCATCACATGAGCTCTGTGGTCCGATGTGATTGGTGAGGTCCTCGATTATAAGCTTGATGTTTTTATATGCTGTGCCGGGGAGTAAATCAGTCTGGCCTCGAGGCTCAATGATATGAGAGATCAAGGTGGCATATTCCGATATTCTCGAAAGAGGTTCGATGTCTTTGTAGACCTGGTCCGGGCTTGAAGGACTGGTAGCCAGGATCGCATCAAATGGCTTCGATTGTTTGGCTGCAGGTAACGATAACGTCTCAGGTTCTGAGAGCGGTGGTGATAACGGTTCATACATGTCCGTCATTATTTCATCCACCTCCATGTCGCCAGACTGACATTGGAAATCGCTAATGCTGATGCAATGTCTCTTGTGTGATGATTCCGTCGTGTTCATGTAGGGCGGCCCATCGTTGCTACTCTCGCGGTCATACCCATGGCCGCCCTCACCATCCTCGTCGCGGTGCCGTTTGGCAACGATAGAACCACAAGAATACATATTCTGAACCGCGCCGATATAGACCAAGAAACACCACGATAACCTTCAACTCGGGTACAAGCTAGGTTTTGAGATCGCAACGGCTCTCCAACTTCAGCTGCAGGTCGCCTTGAGGCAAGTTGTGTCAGCTATGGCGTGATTGCCCGTCGCCGAAGGTAGACAAGTCGAATTGTGGCTTGGCTCAGTTGCCCCTCTGTCAGCTTTTTTCAGTAACAGGATGGTAGGGACAACAGCTGCAAAACGGTGTGTAATATTCCTCCATATTCACTATTTTTATTCTCATCATTCCTTTTAAAGACTATTTCCATGATCTATGGGAGATCTTCGCAGCGTTCCTATTACATAGGTAAATCGGAGCTTTATCGGTGTCTCCATAACTGGCATTTGATGCCTGCGGATTCGGGTCGGCCACAATACAACACTTTTATGTCTCTCAAATCCAAGGATGGCTAGGCCCGAAGTCGGCCGATGCTCAATTTGAAAGATCATTACATATCCTCTGTGCCGAATTTCGCAAATGAATGTTGTTTATTAGGATGCCAAAAACCTGCGGCGACACTGTTGACGGAATTGCCGGACCATGTCATTGGAATAATGGTGCTGCACGCAAGGTGGGTCGATATGAACCGCTATAATCCAAGTCGTCATGTTACTGCTAGGGAATAGCCCAATAGCTAGGTCTTCCTCAGCATACTGTTTGGCTTCTGATCCAAATAATTCATGGTGAAAAAATATAGTGATGTCAAACAGAACCAGGAAGCTACTTGCATCACCAATCGGATTCGTACGCGTAATAACACTAATGACCTAAACCTAAAAGTAAAGATAAAAATGAAAAAATTAGAGGACTGGAACAAGATGAAGAAGAAGCAAAAAGAGATGCTGCCCCACTGAGGGTCGAACTCAGAGCCTCCAGATTGACGATTCCAGGCGGAATAACAGTCTGACGCGCTAGCCAATTGCGCCATGGGGCAGATGCTGCAGCTCATTTGCTGGTGAAAGAAAAGCTGCTTAACGCTAATTATCATTGCGTGTAATTTCTCGATAGTGGGAAGAATCTTGCCCCTCCAAAAATTTGACCCCGCCATACATTAATCGGTGCAGCACTTGGATATCAGTCGTCTGTATTCTGCGGCCTGCCTTTGATGAGAGAAGACTGATATTGAATATCTGTATACCTGGACACCGTCTCACGTTCAAGAACTTTACTCATAGGATCAAGCACCTCTCACTCTGTTATTTCTGCGCATATTCTCTTGTCCAAGCACAAGACCTCTGAGTCATCATCACCATCACCATCACCATGCTCGAAACCATCCCCCTCGAGCATATTCCCAGCACGCACACGGTGCACGTGGCCCTCTTCCGCAACGTCGCCAACGCCGAGTTTTTGCAGTCGCAGCTGCTGGGCCGGAACCCAGACTTTGAGTACGCCTTCATCGACGCCACCACCGTGGCCTCGCGCTTCCACCTGCTGTCCGCCGTCTACAAGGCAATCACCATCGAGACGTCGGGCACCATGCGGACGCCGAATGTGCATTCCGAGATTGTGTGTTCATTGAGTTCAAATAACAATGTACGTTCATTGGAAATTTGATTTGTTTATTCAGCTTTTATGCTACGCTCACTGCTCATTCCTCAATCGTTACATCATAATTCATACACAGAGTACTTCCACTCCTTCATACAGACATTTGCTGATTTACAAGAACATAGATCTCCGAGGCTTACAGGAGATTTGGCATTCAACCCTCGACAAAAGACGTCGTAGTGGTCAAGGTCCTCATTTCCAGAGAAGACAGCCCCAGTACTCTAGCAGCAGAGGATGTTCAAAAGCATCTCGCAGAGCACGTGCAAGGGGAGAGTGTGCCGTTTAGCGATGAAGAACTCGCGAAATCGACAGACTGGCCAAAGCTGCGCAAGTACCACAAGCTCAATGGCGTAAATTACGTAGAGGGTATCAAGGACGCAGAGGCCAAGAGGAAGGAGCTCGAGATACTTGTAGTCTCGGCCATGGCTTTGCGCGGTTTGTAGGTCGCCTAGTCTTGGTCTGAGCACATCGGCGGGATAAATGATAGATAATGATACCCATATTTCGCAATCACTTGCGTTGTCCTTGCTCTTTATCTCGGCTCTACCCTCCATGGATGCGAGTGTGGACATGTTCAACTCTGAAACATGTGAGGGAACTTTTCTCGAAGAAACTCCATGACCTCTTCGGGCGGGCCCAGTCTGGTTCGGAGTGCACTCAGTGCCGAATGCCCGCCCTCGATCCTAAGGCCCTCTAAGGCTGTGGCTCGAGATAGCGCGACATAGGCCTGACCATGCTCAAAGACACTAGCCAGGTTGACTACAAGGCGCTCCAATGTCATTCCCTGGCTCTTGTGAATGGTGAGAGCCCAGCCGTGAGCGAGAGGAATCTGCGTACGAAGCAGCAGACTGTACCGCCCCTCGGCAGCGCTCAGTTGCGATATCGTGCAATCGGGTTGTATCATACAGCGCATTCCATTGTGGAATTGGACGACCGGTAATATCTGCTTGTCCAATCCCGGATGCTTCATGAAATTCATAGTTTCGGTGTATCTTCGATGAGCGCGCCTGTAGCCCTCCTCGTCACCTTTATAGTTTTCATCATTGGGCGGACTTGGTGGCGTGGCTTTCTGGTAGTCCTCAAAGCCGACAACAATGCCTTGGCTACCGTTGCAAAGCCCGGCCTGTACATCGACATTTTTGAGAAGGATGACAGGCATGCCAACTTTGAGGGACAGGCAGTTGCTGTAGCGATGTTCTGATAATTTGTCCAAAGGGACTCGCTCTCTGGGTGGCTTGCCCCAATACACGGGTTTGATGGTGCCTCTGAGATCGTCGTGAGCGCAGTCAAACTTGTCGATGCACCAGTAGTTGTGCTGTTCAGACTTGATCTTTGCAAATTCGGAATTATTGCGATCTTCCACTTCCTTTCTCCTCGACGACAGCCACACACCATTTTCAACATTGCAGGGGTGGTTCATGAGTAGATCAATCTCGGCTTGCACAAGCTTCCGGCCCAAACGTCCTTTTTGAAGCATTTGAACGAACTTCTCGTCACTCTGGCGATGGATCTTTGTCAGGTGAACATTGGCGAATTGACATTCTGCCCATGCCTCACTCTTAAAAGCCCATTTGTCCTGCTCGGTATACGTGATGGGTAGTGGACAGTCGGGACAAGTATAGGTGGTATTTCTGCCAAGGGATCTGGTCATCTCCACACCACACTCGTTGCAAAATTCGAGACCTCTGATGGGCGGCAGTTGGCAGAAGTCACCAACAGCAATGACCTGGCATCCTCCAAACGGCTTCAGGTTTGCTTGCTTGTGATAACCCTTGATCTCGGCAAAGGCGCGGCTCATGCGCTCAAAGTGAAAGTTGCTGACCATGCTGATCTCATCAATGATGAGCACGTCGGTGCTCTTGAGACGCTTTTTCGTCTTGTCTTTCCACAAGTTTCGGCGCACATTTTCAAACGGTTCCCTGCAGGTATCTTGCGTCCAGCCCATAAAGGTACAGGTCGTGGTGCCCGAGACCTGAAAGGCGGCAATACCAGTGGGCGCCACAATGGAGACGTCCTTGCCCTGGGCACGGAATTTCTTGAGCAAGTGGCGGACAACGACGCTCTTTCCACACCCCCCAGAGCCTGTCATGAAGACATTACGGCCACTGAGGGCATAGTCGACAGCCTCTTGTTGCTCTTTGCAAAGCTCAGGCTCGGCGTCTGTGACGTCAAACTCGATGTTTCCGTCTGCATCCCCTAGGTTGCCGTTGTCAATCTTGACTGAGATGCTTTCTCGTGATGCTGATAGTCCACCCCTGGAAATTGCTGGCGTGCTCTCTGTGTTGCTCTGGTATTGCTTTGAGTCGTTCTGATAATTCAAGGTCTCGCGAGCCTGATCTGTAGCCAATGGTTCAGCTCTCAGAGGTCGATTCACGTTCCGCTCCTGTCGGCTGACTTCGCTCTTGGGGTATGGCTGTCGACTATCCTGCTCTTGTAGCACGTTTGGAAGGTTCTCGCGGGCAAAGTTTCGGGCTTCAGTCAAGCTGGAACATGTCTTGTCTGCGCAGTATGCCAGTTAGCTAGCAGAAAATGAGGTGGTACTGCACTTCGCTCCGGGGCTACTTACAGACAGTCTTGCCGTTCCATCCCGCCATGCCATTGACTTGCGCCTGGCATTCGGGCCATGTTGTAAATATGCCAGGTTGTCTGGCCTTGAGGGCTACATAATATTTCTTTGCGCCAACGGACAAGTCCCGCGTCCAGTCCGTGATCATTGAGTCGACCCTCTCGCTGATTGATGGCTTGGGAGCAGCATTGCGGCTGCTGTTGTGCTTGTCACTTCTAGGTAGCGGGCGTTTGGGCTTGTGGCCATCTGTGTCACTCGGTCCTTGGAGACCGCGAGCTCTGTACAGATTCGACGCGCCGTCATACGTATTCTCGTCGTCGGAACTGTCTAGAGGAATGAACTCGGGAAGCAATTGCTCAACTCTCTGCCGCTTAGGCGCCGGTGCGCTGAACTCTTCTTCCTCGTCGCTGTCAATGAGCACTATGGGTTGGGACGCCGAATCTCCGGCAGGAGCTCGTTTACGACTGGGCCAAGCTAGAAAAAAATGGATTAAATTTGAGCAAATACACCTAGACAATTCATGACATAATCTTTACTTGGGCAACTTACAGACATCGTAGAAGAAACAATTGTCCGCCATGATCGGATGTTGGCATTTCCAGTTAGAGTTGTTTACTAACAAGTACAGGACCCAGGCCTGTTAGGCTGCTGGCTAGGAGCTATGCTAGAGGTGTTGTGCGGGAACGCGTCACTGGGTTTAGAGCACGCGTCTTCCCGCCGGCCCGCATTTGAAACATGAACTTGCTTTTCCAAATGCCGTGAATTAAGCATTTTATGACGTGAGGACCGTCAGAAAATGAGTCTCCATGTAGAACAAGTCTCCATACAGAATGGTCTAGATTTTGAGACACACGACTCATACATAGTACTGTAGTTTCAATGCTAGAGTCGGAATGATGGCAATAGTCCAGAGTCGCAAAGTCGGGGTGCCAAGGTGTCAGTGAAGGCCGCTTACCTCATCAGCCCCCCACAAGTATGGATCTGTACATGACCGAATAGAATGCCTATCCCACGTCGTCCTTTGGAGATGTTGATCTTTCCATCTCCTGCATATTTGTCTGATAAGGTTGAATGGGAAAGTAAGTTTTTACCCTCGTAAACTCCTCAGAATGCCATCTTTTCATCACGTCAAACGTAATTGGTAGGTTGTCGACCTTGCGGCTCACTAGTTTCCTTAAATACCATTGCTTTGTTTCACGAGTTTATATAACATATGTAGTGTTGCTTGCTCGGTTTCTTCTTGACTTCAGACAAATGGCCTCGCTAGTTATAGAGTATGACCTCACATTTGAATTCGAGTCAGCTGCACTGATTCGGTTAGCAGAACCCCGCATATCTGAAACGAGTCCCGTCTTCTGCAACTCGACGGTGCAAAAGCATCCAAAGCAGGCCTTGTTCAGCACGAGCGTTTGCCGCGGCGGATGCCCGTGGTGGCTAGGAGATGAACTCCGCGTAAGTGCATCATGGTGGGCAGATTCTAGACTGCTCCATTGAATTCGTAGTTTGGAATATTAATAGATGCATTTTGATTCATTGATGCTCTGTGCTGTGCATCGTTACATCTGCAAGTGCAGGCGGTGTGTACTCTGTGATATGGATCGCCGTTCTAATAGGCCGTACAATCGCTAGAGTATACTATACTACCGGTAGAATGCCGGTTCCTCGGGGTCTCCAACGCAACCGAACCCGGACCCGAGCCGTTGACTATCATTTCTCTTCCATCTTGCATCTATACAAAAAGGGCAAGCGAGATCCACGAACATCATGATATCAACTTTTCAATAACAAGCAATTCTATTGATAAGATGATGCTACAATCATTTACTGGCAGGCTTTGCATCCAGATGCTCTGCTTGGGTGCCGCATCGGTAAAATCCCACAAATCACTTCCATCTGACTGGCTGCTAATGACATCGACCAGCTATTCTTTTATCGTACAGCTTTGATCTTTTACCGTCTTTGGTTTCATCCACTGCGTAAATTTCCAGGTCCATGGCTAAACGCCGTTTCGTCGCTCCCCTTTCGCTACCAGCACCACATCCAGGCTACCTGGATTCGCCAGACTCGGGACATGCACGTTCGCTACGGATCCATCGTCCGCATCGCCCCCGATGTACTGGCAGTCGAAGGATCGGTCGCTTTCCCGCAAATGTACCATCACCGTAGTGGTGGAAGCCCTGAATACCGGAAATCAAGCAATTTCTTCTTTCCCGGTGACGAGATTACCATTATTGGCGGCAACACGACCGAGGTCCATCGCCGGCAACGCCGCCACATGGCTCACGCCTTCAGCGAGGCCGCAATGTATGAGCAGGAGCCCATCATCAAGTCTTACGTTGATCTTCTGATGACAAGACTGAAAGAGCGAGCCGTTGTTGGCGAGGCTTTCAATCTTGTGCACTGGCTCAACTTTGCCACTTTTGACATTATTGGCGACCTGGCATTTGCAGACTCGTTTGGAAGTCTTGCGTCAAGCAATTACCACCCCTGGGTGCTGGCCATATTCGAAAATGTCAAGGCCGCGAGCTACCGAGGTTTCCTGCGCGCATACCCCATCCTATCATTGCTGAATTATTTCAGACCTCCCAAGGCTATCCAGGAGGAACTGCAAAACCGACAGTATGCTGCCGCCAAGGCGCAGGCGCGCATGAGCTTGGGTGCAGAGCCCCAGGGTGGCCGACGCGACTTCATGACCTACATGCTCCGGGAGAATCGACACGGCGAAAAGGGCATGTCGGACATTGAGATCATGGCCAATAGCGGCGTGCTTGTCGGGGCAGGTAGCGAAACCACGGCCACGGCCATGTCGGGCTTTTTCTTTTACGCCGCGCAGAACCCAGAGATTTTGGGGGCTCTCAAGCAAGAAATCCGCTCGGCCTTTTCAGACGAGTCGGAAATCACTATGCGTTCTACCGAGAAACTCGCGTTCCTCAAGGCTTGTATCGAGGAGACACTGCGAGTCTACCCTCCGGCTGCGGAACTCCCACCTCGTGTATCTCCTGGTGACTATGTAGATGACCATTATATTCCTGCAGGCGTAAGTCTATACCTTTCCTTACATTTTGACTTTGATTGCGAGAGCTAACAAAGAACAGACACATATTACCGTATACCCATGGGCAGTCTTCCGCAGTCCCAAGCATTGGGTTGAGCCCGATTCCTTCAGGCCGCAAAGATGGCTTGCCACGAGTCACCCTTTGTACGACTCCAAATACAGAGACGACAACAAGGCTGTTTTCAAACCATTCAGTCATGGGCCAAGGGACTGTATCGGTAAGAACTTGGCTTATGCAGAATTGCGACTCATCATTGCCCGATTTTTGTTCAATTTCGACTACGAATTGGCTGGAGACCATACATCGTGGCACGATAGTCAGCTTTGTTTCGGAGTTTGGGAAAAGGGCCCATTGACCGTGTCGCTGAAGGCTCGGCCGGGTCTGTCGGCAGCTTAACAAGTCGCCGTGGAATCGGTCTAGTATCGATAGGGAACCAGGCTATTGCACGGAAACATCAGTGGCGGACTGTACAATTACTTGAGACACATGTTATAAACAAAGCAATTGATATTATATCGGATATCATGAGCTAAAATCCGAAGTGAACAAAAGAGAAATCCGGACGACATGTCCATAAACGTCATCGAAAAGATGCACCAACGAACCAGGAATCGGCCTTGGCAACGTGCAGAAGCGAGATTTGACCCAGCGGACGCTAGGCCGTGTGCCCCTGCCAAGACCCTGTATACTAGCAACTAATTCAGAAGGCCATATGGGGCACACTGCCTATAATCGCTATACCCCAGTCCAAGTGTACGCCTCCACGTGCGCACTGCTCGACGACAATTGGATTGTTGGGTATCGGCCTGTCAATATGTCTGTAATCGCTGCCAGACTACTGGTTCCTTGTCCGTCGGCGACCGCCTGCCAGATTCCCGATTCTGCGTTCCTGGGCCGAAGGTCGACAACTGCATCCGTTCTCCCAGCCCATGTTAGCTTGGATCGTCAGAGTATATATAGCTGATTCCTTGGCATAGAAGTATGGATTTGCCATTTGGTCCTGCACCGCTTGAGCGCCCTTGACAATCGCAGCCATGAAGTCAATTCTCACTGCCGCTGCCGCCGTCATAGCAGCCGACCTCGCGCTAGCTGCACCCAAATTGCAGCACGACGTGCGCGACGTCGACGAGACCTACCCATATGTAGGCCCGGCCGTACCGGTCGGCGATTGGGTAGATCCGACCGTCAACGGCAACGGCAAGGGATTCCCCCGGCTGGTCGAAGCGCCAGCGGTGCAGCCCGCAACGGCCAACCCTACCAACAACATCAATGTTGTGGCACTGGCCTATATTCCTAATGGAGTAAACATTCATTTCCAGACTCCTTTCGGCCTTGGGGAGGCACCGGCGGTTCTCTGGGGACCTGCGCAGGACAATCTCACCCACAAGGCGACTGGCGCCTCGCGCACGTAAGTTGCCCTTCATTAGAAGCTCAAATTAAATACTCATGACAATTTAGCTACGATCGCACTCCCCCGTGCTCAGAGGTCGTGGTCACACAGTGCAGTCAATTTTTCCATGATGTCCAGATTGGAGACTTGAAGGCAGATACGACCTACCACTACAAGATTGTGGCGGCAAATGGCACGACTGCTTCGGATGTCCTGAGCTTCACTACGGGCCGCGCGGCTGGTGATGCGAAGCCCTTTACCGTTGCCGTCTTGAACGACATGGGCTACACCAACGCCGGCGGTACCCACGCACAGCTCCTCAAAGCGGCGTCTGGCACCGACGGTATTGCCTTTGCCTGGCACGGCGGCGATATCAGCTATGCGGATGATTGGTACTCGGGTATCCTGCCGTGCGAGGATGACTGGCCGGTCTGCTATAACGGCACCTCGACTGAGCTTCCCGGCGGCGACCCAATTCCAGCCGAGTACCTGGTCCCGCTACCGGCAGGTGAGATTGCCAACCAGGGCGGACCGCAGGGTGGTGACATGAGCGTTCTTTACGAGTCGAACTGGGACTTGTGGCAGCAGTGGACCAACAACCTGACGACCAAGATTCCCTACATGGTGCTGCCGGGTAATCACGAAGCAGCCTGCGCCGAGTTTGATGGCCCCAACAATGAGTTGTCCGCCTATCTCGACGAAGACAAGGCCAACTCGACTGCTCCCGAAAGCACCTGACATACTACAGCTGCCCTCCCTCTCAGAGAAACTACACCGCCTACCAGCACCGCTTCCGCATGCCCGGCGCCGAGACGGGCGGCGTGAGCAACTTTTGGTACTCGTTCGACTACGGCCTGGCCCACTTCATCTCCATCAACGGCGAGACCGACTACCCCTACAGCCCCGAGTGGCCCTTTGTGCGCGACCTGTCCTCCAACGAGACGCACCCGCTGGAGAATGAGACGTACATAACCGACAGCGGACCCTTTGGCGCTATTGACGGCAGCTGGAAGACCAAGGAGAACTATGAGCAGTACCAGTGGTTCGCGAAAGATCTGGCCAGCGTGAACCGCACCGAGACGCCTTGGGTCATTGTCATGAGCCACCGGCCCATGTACAGCACCGAGACGTCTTCGTACCAAACGTACATTCGCAACGCTTTTGAGGGTCTGATGCTGGAGCATGGAGTTGATCTATACCTTTCTGGGTGAGTTCATGAGCCAACACCTCAGTTGCTCTTTGGTGAATGAGAGACTGATTTTGTTCTAGACACATTCATTGGTATGAGCGCCTATGGCCAATGGGCGCAAATGGCACCATCGACTATGCTAGTGTAGCTACGGGCAAAAACAACACCTACTACACCAATCCCGGTGTCTCCATGACGCACATCATCAACGGCAGTAAGTAACTTCTTTCATATATACATTCTCAAATTTAGCATGCAAAGCTATGCCTGGACGGTTAGGCTGTAATTATGTTCTGTCTCTAGTGGCTGTGGACTGACAATTTGACAGTGGCTGGAAACATTGAGAGTCACAGCACACTGGACGATGGGGAAAGTGTCGCTAATATCACTGCGGTCCTCGACGACAAGCACTACGGATTCAGCAAATTGAGCGTCGTCAGCGCCCAGGAACTCAAGTGGCAATTTGTGAGAGGTGACGGAGGTGTCGTAGGAGACGAGTTGACATTATTGAAGAAGACCTCTTGTAAGAGCAAGCAGAAGTAAATGTGCACCTGGATAAGGGCAAAAGTTTTGAATACATATATGAGACGTATATTCTTAAGTATCACATTCCTAGGAGATCTACATGTCTGCTGCCTATGCTGCTTCTGACACATCATTCTCTACTCACTGTCCGGCGAGAGAGCAGGAGAGTCCCAGCAGGGAAAAGACCACACCAGCACCGCCTGGTGCTCCCAGCGAGCTTGCCACCGCGCCTCCCACCGTACTGAACGTGCTGCAGAATCCAGGACTTCCCTCCACCTTGACCGAGGTCTCGACGCCCATGAAGGCCGGGTCGGCATTGCAGTCGTCAGGGTCGTACCAGTACACGGCGATCCAGTCGGGGATGGTGTAGACGTCGATGGACTTGTCCGACGAGCCGAAGCAGCCGATGGAGGACGTGCACGTGGTGCTGGGCGTGTACGTCTTGGTCTCCTTGGTCACGGCCTTGGACAGGGCCGTCATGAGCGCGTCGTAGAGCCCGTTGTGGATCCAGACGGGGTACAGGCCGTGGGCGACCATGGAGATGTCGACATCCTCGAGCCCCTGCGGGCTTCCCGGCTCCTGGCCCTTGCCGGTCCAGGCGTTGGGGTCGCAGCTGCCGGCGTCTGCACACTTTGTGCCGACCTGGCTGAACAGGTCGGTCGGGTCCTGGTCGCCGAGGCTGATCTTGTTGTCGCTGTAGTGGACGGCGAGGTTGCCCAGGGCGTTGACGGTTGTGTCGACGGCCACGTCACATGTGGTGCGTTTGTTCTTGAGGGCTGGTGTTGGCGTAGCTAAGGCAGTGCCTGCCAAGTAAAGTACGAGCGGAGCCAGAACACTGGAAGAATACATCGTGATTGATGTCTGGTGAATGTCTTTTGAAACTGGAGATTTGTTTCGAGCTGTCTTGTAGACGCAATAGCAGGCGAAAGGCTGAATTGGAAGCGTGGATAGAAGTCTTGGTTTGATGAAGATGGTGTTATTGTATTGATACGATTCAAGTTTAACAGGACGAACTCGGCATATTTATACATTTTCGACTGTTATCGTCTCAAGGCAAGGCGAGTGCACAAGTATCTCGAAACGTCACTGGTACCACGAAATGTCGCTGGCATCTGCCTTGTCATTCACTAAACTTGTTCCGTGATTTCTGAGCGGATTCCGCTTATGCGGCATGGCCGAAGGAAATATTCTTCATTTAGGATTGAATGCTTGAAATCATCGCGGGAAAGAGAAAATGATCGTCAATGTTGGATTTAGCATCACTCGCCTATACTCACTCAGCCTCATTAGGTTGTCCATTCACAATACTTCTGAACGGTTATACCTTAGGATATCCTGCTCTCGTAATTCAATTATAGGCTTGCGCCATCGACGTCACGGATGTAGACAGGGATGATGATCCCAAAAGCTTAACGTGAGCCAAGTCCGCAACTTGGTGTCAGTTGAAGATTGAGTACATACCAAGCATGATTTGAGAGAATCTGGCTTGGCGATGCACTTTTAACGTTATAAGGGTTCAATCATGCTACATCTTGGCATTATACCTGCTATTGGCTCATATGATATACTGACACTTACTGACATTCGGTGATGGTGATAGCCCATCATTGTGCTGACCATCTCCCCCAACAATCTACAACAGCACAACATTTCGCCTCTCAATACTTTCCCATGGAAGACCACAGTTTCCCCTGTGTCAATGACTAAAATTAGCAAAGAAATCGTTCTGTCCATTCACCGATGACGTTTGGCGATCCAAATACTACCTTCTCGATCCTTCGCCTGGGGGCGCTTGACCGAAAGGTACATGGCGCGGCACAGGATCTCAGCCAACAGGGATGCAGACATGTAGCGGCCGCAAGGCTCCCGAGGACCCTTGAAGAAATCAATCAGGGGAAACGACTTTCCGATACTTAGATCATCAGTTCTAACCATAGTATACTATTGGCGACGCGTTCCCGCTCGGTACGGCTAGGAGCCCGTGTCTCAATCCTTGGTGATGAAAATGGCAGCCCTGGCATACCTACGCTCGCCTAGGTATTTTGGGTATGTTTTCTTTCTGCACCTACAGGGCAGAGTGGCAAGAGTCAGAATTGCTTTTGGATACAAATGAGCCTTGTGGCGCCATGAACGCCTGATCTTTGCTGATGTAGGAATTCTTTTGGATTGTAATTAGGTAATGTCTCAGAATTTCTTGGGCGATGTTCTAGCTTTGCAAGCTCAGATCAACAATTTTTTCTTTAGCTGATCGACAAGGGCAAGTGATTCACGGATGCGAGCGCAGCTGATGAACATGTATGGCATCCCAATACGAGCAAGAACGATTGTGTTCTCGTAATGACGCAGGCTTCCAAAATTATCACCCCTATTACTGGAACTTTAGTGAGACACGTGCGGCACTGCCGGCCTGCTCGGTGTGGTCAATGATATCGATATAGTAGTGAGCATGTACGCAATGATGGACTGCCAGCCATTGTCTCAATGGCCATCGACAGTGTTTGCCTCGCAGTTCGCTGTTGAATCATTTGACACAGTGGGATCAGCGGGACTTTCGTGCTTTTGCTTCCAAGTGTCATCTCTACATACTACCAAGAAGTGATTGTGTCAAAAAACTTGCGCAAAAGCTGCACACTTTCATCTCTCCAGTGACACAGAAAATTGATCACGACAGAGCGTCTTTCCACAAAGGCCAAGAACCGCTTCAGACGCGTGTCTCGCAAAAGACTTGGGTCGTCGTCGTTGAAGAATGTGCTTCTGCGGAGCCTCGCAAACCCGAACCTTTACATACACAATCAACATGATCCCAAGGCCCGGGTATAGTGTGAGGGCCCTCTTTCGAAGATTTAACAAAGCCGAGCAAGACCGCCGAGCGTCGAGTTATCAACTTTTTCGTCCAATCAAAGAACAAGCCAACAAGTTTTCAATTGACTTTTGTGGTTCCCGTGTCCTCCTGGCGAGTTCCCTCTCGGATGTCCCCTGTCTAGTCTCCGCTCCAGACCCAGCAGTGCTAAAGAAAGAAGTGGATATATATCACGACTAGGTCGTCCGCGGATAGCCGAGAGGAATGCTATAGTCTTCCGGATTCGGCCTTGTGGATTGGGCGGTGATGAGAGGTACTGGTCAGTTTTATCATAATTGGTAACAGTTATCGAAAAAGCACCCAATATCGCCTGTGGGGAATCGTGTCAATAGTATTTGCTGTGTTGATCACGAGGACAAGTCAGCCTCTGAGGATGTGGATCCACGTACGAAGATTGCAGATTGGTATACCGTGCCGTGCTTCATGCCGAATCCTTGGGGCAGACAGTGGTGCAAATGGCAATGCATTGCGCAACATCTACAGGACTTTCTCACATGGCACACGACTGAAGACAATTATTTAGAAAATAGTGTCATTCTTCTATTGATGATACTAGCCATAATCATGAGGTTCATTAGACCATCGTTGTCTCCCTCCCCACCACTCTATCTGTGAACAGTCTTGCAGTCAACGTGCGCAAACTTTGGTATCGCTCATCCTCTTTTGGTCATGATGTGAACAAAACGCCTCGATTTCGCCAATAACGCTCTCAAACTCCCTGAACACCATATCGCTCAAACCAATGCATGAGAAAAGACATAGGAAAAACACACAAAACTCCAGTAGATGCTTCAATGTTTGCAATGTGAAAGCATGCTTGCTTGTTTTAGGCACGGCCCAGAGACGCCCAGAAGCGTCTCTTGAGCTCACCCCACATGGCATCGCGGCCGGTGCGGGTGCGCTGGACGGCGTCCTTGTTCTCGTTGGCGCGGCGCAGCAGGTACTTCATGCACTCGCCCGTGGTGCCCCAGACAATGTACTTGTAGGCCTTTGTGCTGTCGTCGACGGAGCTGTCCCGGTCGTCGCGCTGCTTGACGCACACGAGCTCGCAGCTCACGTCGTCGGCCATGCCTTGCAGCTGCGCAATCGCCAGTTCGCCCGCGGGCCCCTTGGACGGGTAGGTTGTTGGTGCGGGGATGGGGATCGAGTCGCGGACGGCGCGGGCGCGGCGCACCGACGCGAGGTTGTGTGAGCCCAGGAGGATCGAGACGAGGGGGTACTCGACGTCCTGCTTGAGAATGTCGTTCCACTCGCGGCGGATCAGCGACTCGGTGATGGCATCGTAGTACTTATCCGTGTCCTCCTTGGTGTCGTGGATGATTTGGCGGGGATCGGCTCCGAGGTATGCGCCACGGACGAGCTTGATTCCGAGAGTGAAGCCATCCTTGGCAGCAGCCAAGAGGTGCGAGCCGAGGACGGCAGGGCAAGCCTTGAGGTAGGCCTGGTAGGTACCGTAGATCAGAGCATGGCCGGGAACAGTGTTGTACTTGCGCTGGTACTCGAGGGTCCAGTCGTCAATACCGGCCTGCAGGGCAGTCTGCTCTGCGTCGAACAAGAGAGGAATGTTGCGCTCGCGAGCATAGTCGCAGACCTGGTCAATGCCGGCGCGGAGCTCCTTGGGAGGGGGCAGTCGGTTCTTGAGGGCGTAGAGAGCCTGTCGTCCAGCGCCGGTAAACTTGAGCGCAACAAAGTCGCCGGGCTGAGCCAGACGGACCGTCTCCAAGGTACCAGTAGTCCAGGGCCCAATCTCCTTCTCAACGCACTCGTCCTTCTCGAGGCCTTGGTCGCAAGCGGTCAAGTTCTCGGTCTGCGACTTGGAAAGAACCACCTCTTTGGCGTAACCAAGAATGACACCAGTGAAACCCATCTTCCTCAGACCATCCACAGTTTGACGAACCTCGCCAGCATTCTCACCAGCGCAGAATTGTGCGTAAAAGGTCTTCTTCAAGAACCAGCCGAGGATAGCGTTCTTGTCGGGGTTAAGAATCGGGTTTTCGGTATGTGCGAGAACGTTCATGGCAGCCAGCGAAGGCGGTAGGAGGATTGGCGAAGAAGAAATGGTTGTCGTGGCGAGCGTACGGAGGACCGTAGGCAGCGGAAGAACGGAAAGAGGTACAATCTTCTTCTTGGCGGCCATCTTTGCTTCCTCTGCGAACTGAGACTTGAGCTCGGAAATGGACTTGGTGTCAATGATTGAGATATCCTGAGCAGTTTTCGAGGTCGAGTGAAGGTGGCGTCTGGCAGTCTCGGTAGGTTCCAAGGCAGGTCGCGTTGTCGCGAAAGACCGAGCTACTAGGAAGACATATGATTGATGCTTAACAATCCTCAAAGACGAGGGAATGGCCAATGGCCTTCCCGCCAATGGGGTGTGTAGCATTGTTGTCGTTTGTGTGTGAGTTGGATTGTTTCTCTTGTCGCAACAATGAAGAAATTCGAAGGAGCTCAAGTAGAAGGAGCCGGAAGGTTATATCGAAGTACTAAGCAGAGACACAAGCAAGACAAGTCCAGAATATGAGGTCAAGACTGAAGTTTAAAATCCTTGGGTAGATAAAGGGAGGAGGGTAAAGGGTCTATAAATCTACCTTTTGGGGAGACATTCTGACGACAGTGGCTAAGCTGATAGGTGTATGTCCAGACGGCTCGTGCCTGCCTCCGATTATCGCAATCAATGGAAACACGGTCGTAGAAATGAGGCACGTAAGATTGGCGTAGCCCGTGTACTCGATAGTAATGCATAGCAGCTTTCCCCCTGCCTTTCCTTGGCCCGGCCGCGCCTTGGCCTGTATGGAAATCAATACAATCATTGATGAATCGACGCTTTCACAGCAGTTGTCTTATCACGTAGCGTCACGTGGGTGGGGAGCACGATGCTCAAGAATGCCGCCTATAGCCGGATGCGATAACCCTCGATTGACCAATCATGAGCGTTACCGTTGCTGGCCGTCGCATGCACACGCGAGACAGTAAGCGCAGCAGGAGGGGACCAACTCTATTTAGAGGATAGCTTCTGGTTCCACGACCCCAGCGAAGGTTCAGCATGCCAGAGATTCCCGTGTGCCGTGTCAGTGCTTCGCGCCACTGCTCAAGCGTGCTCGGCTCCAAATCATCAAGCTCGGCTCAGAGTGGAGCTAGTCATTACTTTTTATCTTGCTCCTTTGTGGGGAAAGGGAGCTTCTTTGTTCGATGCCTTTGCTTGGCTCTTGACAATTGGCTGGGCCCTGGTCTGGTGGTTGAGAGAGATCTCTTGGGCTTTGTCGGCACTTTGCAGCAGCCAGCCCTGTATGTAACAGTACCGAAGTTCTTGCCAAACCCGGTTCGTGGGGGTCCGACTGCCTGCTGCTGGACAGACAGCCGGGGATCGTCTACTGTACGGTGAAAGCCAGATTGCCGAAGGGTATGCAACTTGTGGTAATCGCTGTTGGCTATCTGTGGTCGTTATCCGACTGAGTCGCGCAATGCAACAAGCTGAACAGTCCTGCAAGCCCACAAAGGTTTGATCCACTTTGACAATAGGCTCCGGCAGCGCAATGCGAAGAGGCTGGCGGGCAAATCGTGCATGCAAAGAAAACGGTCACCTTTGCTAGCCGGGCCTGTGTCCTACTGTAATCTGTAGGTAACTCTCTGCCAATGTTTGATTTGGCAACAGTCAGCGATATAATATTGTCCCCAGGATAAAGTGGGCTCTCCAGACAGATCGGGTTCCAGATATGTGTTGGGGGATTGTCGTGCAATTTGACGACTTCTGCTTCTTCCCATGAATAACCGAGCGGTAATACTAATGTGGACCCATTCACCACTCGCCATCTCCATTGCAATGGCACGATGATGGAGAGTATTACATGATATCTTCTTGTTGCGTTTGTGCGCCGCTGCCGCCGCCGACATGCCGCCGTATGAACTCGATGTAGCCAACGGGCCGACCTTTTGCCAGCGAGAGGAGATCCTGAACGCCGCCATACACGAACCCAACAATCAATCCCTTTCGTGCCGTTCTCGCACTTTCGGCCGCTGAGAATCGATCTGCAAATTTAAGCCGAGTTAGCAAATAATGATGCAAGCACCGGAGACGCACTCGGGCGAGCCATACTTATTAAACTGAAACCGCCTGCTACGGCCAAACTGGCAGCAACGGTGTTGAACATATCCTTGGAGCCTCGGTACACGTCGAATAGATTTTCCGTGCAGAACATGGCCGATGTGATTAAGCTTAAGCGCAGTCCATTGCGGAAGCCCTCCTTCAACCCGCCAAACATGAGATGGTAGTTCTTGCTCTTGTGGTACAAATACCATCCGGTCGTGGTTGTGGGTAGTTTGTGTGCGTGTTCAGCTCTGAATCGTAGACCGGCCATTTGACTACCATGCGCGAGGCCCAGCGTCATGCCCATGCCAAAGGCGGCCAGTGCAGCTCCTGGTATCCGGACCATGGGCGGCAGCGATAGTCGCGATTCTCTCCATAGCCTCTCGTACTCTTCCCGGGTCGGTTTTATGCGACCGTCTCTTGTCTGTAATTCTGTGCGCCTTCGTTTTCGCTCGTCGATCGGCACCAACGCCTTTTGGTTCTCGTACACTTGGGGTTGCGACGACATGCTCGATTTTGGGGGCCCCGGCTGGGCTCTCGTGCTGGCAGCTTCCCTGCTATGGGCTGCAATCGAAGGTCGGGAGAGCTCTTGGCAATCGTGAAGTAAGAGCAGTCAATACGTGTTGATCAGGTTGGCTCGCTTATGCTACGGTTTGTAGGATCGTGCGATGTTTCGTCAATGAATCCCGAATGTTTGTTATCGATATGCGCATGGAGATTTGGAGCTGTCGACTTGGCCGAATTCTGTTAGGCTCTTGTACTGGGTGTCCAAAAATGAATCACGCTCAGAAAGAAAGTGGGGCATGACCGGCGATGCAGCTGTAACGCCATGTTGCTATTTTCGACAACTCTACAAAATACTACTCAGACCATAACGGATACAATCCATATCGACTGATACAATTCTCGTGTGAACGGCAGGAATATAACCGGTGCATTGTCAACAGGTGATGGCTGTAGAATGTAGGACTTGTGATCTTTCAGGAATGTCGCAAGATATTGCACGGCGTCAGGGGTGATGGTCAAGCATAAGCACCAGCGCCGAGCCTCTCATCCAATGGTTCCTGATCAAGACATATGTTTTTCTCGTAGGACTTGCAATTTGCAAGGCTCCAGCGTTATTCTTGCGTTCAGCTGAAAGCCTGAGACCCATCAATGGAAACGCTCGCCTCGTAAGTACCTCCTTTATATGGAGCAATAGCCTACCTATGTACTGCGCCGCACAGCAGAATTGGTTTCCACGGTAGGCATGCTGGCATATATCTACACCACTTGCGACAACAGAACATAATTTCT
The DNA here is from genome assembly GCA_023628315.1 of Neopestalotiopsis sp. M2102B. Classification (NCBI taxonomy): domain Eukaryota; kingdom Fungi; phylum Ascomycota; class Sordariomycetes; order Amphisphaeriales; family Sporocadaceae; genus Neopestalotiopsis; species Neopestalotiopsis sp. M2102B. The sequence goes on from JAMAKW010000049.1 coordinate 330,682, forward strand.
TGTGACACTTTCCCATCGAGGAGGCAAATTCAACAACATAGCAATCGACGCCCTTGATTGCAAACATGGACTTTTTTTCGCGTTACAATATATATCCACTGTCATTCAACAGTGCATGTATTCCCTTCACGGAATGGATCTCCCTTCTGACTTTGGGTCTGGCGCCTCTGATTGTTCACGTTGCATCGGGCTCAACATCTATATCCTGTTTGGCAACGCGGAGGCCACATTGGTACGATTATGTGTGCCATTATAACCCAACATCCATCTTGTGGCGCTATGCCACCATTACCGATCGCAGGATTCGAGCTCAGTATTGGTCCAACTCTGATATGGCTACCAGCAATGCCATTTTCTGGACGGAGGAAGGTTGGGATGGTCATGAACATAGTAGGTAACTTCCAGGATCTGGCCTGGTCTAGGGATTTTCTCTTGGAGGCCAAAGGTCATTCTCGCTGTTGCCTCGTTCAGACAGTCTCTGCGAGGTTGCTCAGCGCATATGCTTTACCAAATTGCCCCCAATGTCATCATGATGTACTGGCAGACGGGAATGCTAATAACTTACCATGTAGTGATCGAACATGCCGCCCCTTACTGCGCTCATTTGCCTGAACGCCCTCATGCTGAGCTGATATCAAGCACCATGATCAAGACTGTGATTGCAGTAGCGCAAGGCGTTGGCGCTTTCTACCCACTTGTAGACTCCTTAACACACAACACATATTACGGGGAAAACTACGTCAACATGCTTGGAGTCGACTCAATCTTTACCCCAGTTGCGATTTTCGGTCTGCTCAGACTCTTCGCAGCTAGGTGGCTTACAGAGGATTACACATATACGCAGAGGGGCGACATACAAATGAAAGCACTTCCATCCGGCCCCAACAATGAGACCAGCAGTACAGAGCACCTCATATCATCACGACCCACCTCGCCCATGAATGTCATCGCTCGCTACAGACCAACCTCATACTGGCCATCCCGACTGTTTCGTACCTTCTACGTCCTTATCTTGCTGCTATTCTGGTGCGTTAATGCTGTATATATCATACCATTAAACCTAGCAACAACAGCCTACGGAAAAGCTTTGAGCGTTACCATGTTCATGACCGCAACGCTCTATCTTTACCTTTTAACTATTACCTTTCTTCTAGTTCTCTATTATTTTGCCCGGGGCAGGAGCACAACGACTATTATTCCCTGCATATCATCGCCATTATATCGGCTGTACAGTTACGGGTTCTTCCTTGGCTCTCTGGCCCTCATAGTCATTGCAAGCATTGAAACAAACCACAATCCAGGAGGGGGCTATACCAGCATAAATTGGGGAAATATAACTGCTTGCGACTCTCGTCTCTTTATTGTTGGTATTCGAGGATCAGATATCATCGGTATCACTGGCATCGTCGACCCAAACGACCCGGATATTCTCAAACCTTCGTTCAGGAGTAACGTATCAGATGTATTATATTCCACATGGGAATTCGAAGGATATTGCAGCGGGCACACGATACGATAGACCCTCGACTTTGCAGCGCGAACGTTTGGAAATGATGGAGCTGGCTGGCCAGCAAGATTGTTAGACAAAAGATTGGTAGAATTCAAAATTGCCCACAAAGCAAGAGTCATAGACTTGGGAGTCATACCTGGGAAGAATGGCACAAAAGAAGCATATCGAGCAATCGAGCAAGCATAATCATTTGCGCCCTCAAGCTTCGAATAAATAATGTTGACCTTGAAACAGATCCCACATGGATACTGTTGGTCATTCCACTCTTGTGCATCTATTATTATGGGCATTTGGGGGTGAATGCTTTTCATTTCAATCACTCGTATTTGCTGACCTACATGGGCTTGATTCATCGATCCAGTTGATCGCTCGGGGTTCGGGTGCTTATGAGGGTGTCTGACCGAGTCCAGTATATTGACCATGATTTCATGATTATTTTCTTTCTCCAAAAAGATTATCTCAGAAGAAGAAGAGAGTTCTGTTCGACGTGCAAGACAAAGTTTCGGCGAGTAAAGAGTTGCTGTAGCTGCCTGATTGTACCTGGTAGACACCTAAGTACCTAGGTATATATAGTGCAGCGGCGGCCCACTGCATGTGAGGTGACGAGCTATCCTGCCCCACCACTTAAGCCATTCTCACGTCCTCACGTCCTCACGTGCCGACGTGTTTGTACTGAGCATCAATCACAACGCAAACTGTGGCGACGCCATTGCTGTCTTGAATTCGTACACGACCTTCAATTCTTGCACCGCCAACTCTGAATCACAGACAGGGGCACAAAAGAGAGGAAGACATCACCGCAACATGGTAGTCCTACCCAAAGTCATGGCGTCGTCATTGCCAGAGCACTAACAAAATTCACAGGTCCGCAGAGACAAGGTGGACGACATTGACTTGTCGATCCGTTTCAAGTATGGCATCCACAGCATCTTCCTGTTCGTGGACTCCAACTCTCAATTCTCAGACATCGCATCGGAGCTGCTCGACATAATACGGGAGCGCTTCCCTGACGGTCTGAAGACGGACCGTGAGGCTCCGCCCACTACAGTTCCCGACGACTCGTCGAGAATCGAGTTTGCTACTCTGAAGGTCCCGGGCGATCCCACTCAGGGTTGGAACCCGCTCCGCGCAGCTGCCGATGACAAACCCTTGGCCAAGGGCCTTAAGGACAACCAGATTGTCGCATTTGCATTCCGCGACGATGACGACGAAGACATTGGCGAGGAGGGATTCCAGGTTGCTTTCCCGACCTACGAGGAAGAAGAGATGGAGGAATAGGATGCCGACAACCTCGATGATGAGATAACACAATCTGCATCACCAACCAGCAAGGACGGGATAGACAACAGGCTGGATCCGCCTGCTTGGGATTACAACACCAATCTCCAGTGGCACCGCACCGTCAGTCATGCTTTACGACGACCCGCCAGCGTACTGAACTGTACGCATCCCGAAAAAGTATCTGCAGAAGTCGTCACTACAACGGATTGTGCCACCCTGATCCATACGTGTCAGATTAGTGCCAGCTATTCTTAGGCAGCCACCAGAAGTGATGCTTGAATAATGCCCTGGACGTGAGCAGCTAGCAATTGATGGATGAATGAAATAGTTCCTTCCAGTACTCATTATCTGTGCAGGTCTCCTTCTCTACGTACATTATGGCATTACCCCCGCTACTACCAGACCGACAGTCGGGAGCAACACGACCATCATCTGAGCAGCCTCGTTTGCACTCTTCGGCCGACATCTCTTCGCTCCGTATTTGTGCACTGCAGGAACCTCAGGCACAATGATAATCGATGACTTATAGCGACCCAGAATAATGGCATGGAGACTGACCAGACATCACGGCCACCTCAAAATGTCAGGACTTGCATATGTTATCAATTTGTGATTCAAGTGTTTATCGTCTGGGCTTGCGAAAATGCGGGATCGCTGCCATTATATAAGCCGTTTAAGCTTAGACAGCGGCACGGAGACACCAACGGGACAAGAGCTCCGAAAGCCACTTTCACCTGATGACGGGAGTTCTCGTGTCATGAAGCTCTAATTGATGATTAGGAGATGACAGAGGATACTGTCTAGAAGTTTCTACAAGCTCAAATAGTGATATGCTCTTGTTATGCAAATATGTCGTCATGTTCGTGTTCGAGGATGCCTCTGCTCATCAACTTTATGGCAGCTGCGCGTTATTGAGACCATGTCTGGTGCATGCAACATGTTCTATTGATTTCCTTTATAATAATATGATATTTGGATACGCATTGAATCACCGAGTATATAGAAACATCACGTACATTCCGTTTTCCATTCCTTCTGTTATCTGGACCAGCCATCACATTGCAGGTGGCATCCCGTCTAGCGTGACCGGATGCCGATGCGACGGACTTTGGGGCGAAGCCACGGGCCCTGCCGGGCGTCCCAACTTGCACCTAAAGATGCTGAACCTTCCCCCTGAGCTCCCAGATAAGGTAAGCGCCAAGGGTCTCTGCTCACCTGCGGATCCCCTATTCTCGGATCTTGAAGCACGGTTCTCAACCCCGAAAAAAAAGCTACGATGATCTCCTAGATTTCCTTGATTCTCTTTGCGCCTCTTCGTAACGCCATACGCGATCCTCTCGCCATTTGAGCTTCTTTTGCATTTTCTCTGCTGGCTTCGGCCACATGCCGCCAGCTACATGTCCCCCGCGGCTTTTCTTCGCAATGCCTTGCGCCTGCTCGTCCCCTTTGCTGTAATCATCACCACCTACCTGTATCTCTACCCGGTCTTTTTGGGCTGCGCGTTCCCACTTCCCGACTCGCAGCCAGCAACAGCCGCTTTCCACTCGACCGTTCAGCAGCACATTGGGGATGCCGAGCTGAGTATTGCGCCGTTTCGTCTCCTCGCGCTGGGCGATCCCCAGCTCGAGGGTGACACGTCGCTCCCGGACACGTACCGCGTCCCCTTCAACCACCTCAAGAGCTTCGCGTTGAACGTGGCTTTCCAAACGTCGCACACCTCCCTCCGGGAACGCATACGGCAATCGCTGCACGACTTGGTGGACCTGTACCTCGAGGATATCCCAGACGCCCTCGAGTCGATACGGAAACGCATCGATCTGTTCGGCAACGACTTTTACCTTGCCCACATTTACAGAACGCTCAAATGGTGGACCAAGCCGTCACACGTTACGGTGCTTGGAGATCTCTTGGGCAGCCAGTGGATCGGCGACGAAGAGTTTGAGAAGCGCAGCTGGAGATACTGGAACAGAGCATTCGCTGGGGGTGAACGAGTGCCTGACGAGGTCGCTGTGCACCCGGCCGAGGAATACGCGTTGTCCGGTTACCTTGGTAACGAAGGAAGCAATGGAACAGTATGGCGCAACCGAATCATCAACATTGCTGGAAACCACGACGTAGGGTACGCAGGCGATATGACTATTGAACGACTCGAACGATTCGAGCGGGCCTTTGGCAAGGCTGCCTACGAGTTGCGCTTCGAGCTCCCTATCACAAATGCGACTGTAAACGCGACCATCATGGATACGGAGAAGAACCCCGATTCGAACCGATTGGCGCCCGAAATCAGAATCGTTGTTATCAACAATATGAATCTGGACACGCCGGCAATCACTCCAGAGCTCCAAGATCATACCTATACCTTTGTCAATGATGTGATCAACACCGCAGCCGCCGTCGAATATCAAGGCCATTTCACTTTGGTCCTGACACATATCCCCATGTACAAACCAGAAGGCGTTTGTGTCGATGCGCCATTCTTTGACTTCCACTCTTCCGAGGAGGGAGGCGGTGTCAAGGAGCAATACCAACTCTCTGCGGATGCTTCCAAGGGCTTTCTCGAGGGTATCTATGGTATTCACAAGGACATCAACGCGCCAGGTAGCGGCAAGGGCCGTCATGGTCTGGTCATGAACGGCCACGATCACGAAGGTTGTGATATCTACCACTTTATCAACCAGACGGCCGGGGAGAGTTTGGATGACCGCAACTGGGAGGTTGTCAGGTGGCGCGAGGCTCAACAAAAGGCTATTCCCGGAAAGGTTGGACACCCTGGACTCCGGGAAGTCACTGTGCGCGCCATGATGGGTGGGTACGGCGGTAACGCCGGTCTTCTCAGCGCTTGGTTCGATGAGGAGACCTGGGAGTGGAAGTATGAGTTTGTCAACTGTGCGCTTGGAAAGCAGTACTTGTGGTGGTTTGTGCACATCTTTGACATCATTCTCGTCATCGTGATCTTGGTATATCCCATTTTCACATCTCTGGTCGCTGCCGGGGTTGTCAACGACGTGTGGCCAGATTTTATCGCGTCGCGCATCGGACATTTTAAGGAGGCTGAGAAACCGGAGGCCACCAAAAGCATCAAAGTCGGAAATGGCGAAACAAAAACGGCATCATAGAAATGGGAGTCCTTTGGATATGTCAGGATATGGCAGCTTCATTAGCCATGCATGGGCTCTGGCGTTGGTATGTATTTTCTTGAAACTATGGCATTCGAATTTGGGAAGCGCCAACTGTATGAAACAAAATTGCATGTACAGCATATAATCATCAAACTCAATAGATGTCCAATAATGTCAGCAACGACTGTTATTTTGACGAATGCAGCTTCAAGACTGATAATGTTTGGCACGACTGACTTTGCAACATCAGGTGCTCTCGAAGCTTCCGATGCTTGAATGGAAGTCAAAGGTAGCAATTTAGACTCGTTACAGCTCGAAAGGGATGATTGGCTCACTCTTTGGATCAGCAGCTGATGGACATGAATGCACGACCGTTGGGCCGGATCAGATGCCAAGATCGTGGCCATCTATTTGGCAAGTCAGCATTCAGCCATGCAAAGATGGGCTGACTTAGAAGGATACCTGCTGTGAAATGCCTATTGGTGGTAAAAGTAGGCAAAAATCTTGGCTCTATCGTCTGTGGAGGATTTATTGAAATCCTCTTGGGCTTTTCTTGGCCAGTCTGGCCAAGCACTTCTCCCGTCCGGCTGGGCGGACGATCGTTGGTCTGAGGTATTTTATCTTGCCAAGCAGATCAGACTCGCACGCTGCATGAACTATCTGCAGTCCCAAGACTTTAGAGACTCTGAGTCCATCTATATTGGTCTCGTATCTCTTTCGCTTTTGTCTAAGACAGCCACCTATGCGGCTCCTGTCTTGACGATACATTTACTACCGCCTGCTAAGCTTTTCCTCCAACGAGTCTGAATAACCTTAAAGCTGCCTCCATGGGCAGACCCGTTCGCGTTGGTGATACTGCATTATTATACGGATTCGGTTGTCCACGATGATATTAACGTTCGAAACCACTTATTCAGGGTGAATCATGATTAAAGCGTTTGCAGATGGCTTGTCTAAGAAATCTATATAGCTTGCATTGGAGTGATTAATCCCTTACTATGAAGTTTCATCTCGAGAAAAGAAAAAAAGCAGTATTCTCGTTTCTCCCCAGTCTCCTAGGAATACTTACTGTTTGACAAATAACGATAATAATAATATTCCAAAAATGTCTTTTATGCTCTTCAACGACAACTTGTGTGGGCATCCCTTCTCAAACAGTTTTGTAGCGCCAAGCCTCAATCAATGTTGGAGGACGAACTGGGGCGGAAGGTCTCTGTATATCGCCAACCTACCCGCGTGCGAAAATGGCGGTACGCCCATGCTCTGGGTCGCAGCGCCCAGCGGCTGTTGGACAAACTGGCCAGGTAAAACAGGTGGTGAGGAAGGCGCGCAAGGTCAGCAAGGTGGTGAGCCAGCAAAAGGAGACGACGGCTGGAAGGAGGGGGAAGCACCAGAGCCGGGCGCCGTCGCCGTACCCAACAGCAACAACAACGACAACAACAACTACCACAACAATAATAAGAGACAAAACATGCCGGGCATGTGTCTGTCGTCGGCGCAGCAGGACGCCAACAGCATGTACTGGTACAGCTTCAGCGACACGGCCGTCTGCCACACGCTGCCGTGCCAGCAGGCGATCCAGTACACCAAGTTCGTCTGCTCGGGCGCGGCCAACGTCGTGCCCACGTCGGACTCGAGTCCCCCGGCCATCTTCGCCATGAAGACGCCGATTGTCATGCTCTTTGTGTTGCAGGTGGTGCTCGTGGTCCTTACGGTTATACACAATGCTCTAGGTTAGAGGTCTGAACACTCTCCTCCGCCGCGAAAAGATGTTGGAAAGCAAAGCGTGGAGCCAACAACGGAAGATGATGTTTCTGGGCAATAAAAGAGCGAAGCGAAGCAAAGTGTCATGTTATTGGGGCGAAATGCAGTACGGAATGATACCTATTACAGTCATAATATACAATACCCGGCTAGATGGATCATCCTTTCAAATCCGCCACCACTGATTCGATGCGTGTGACAGTTTCCTATGATATGATGAGATGATCATGATCTGTTTCGGAAGACTGTGGTGCGTAATGGATATAATCTCGAATTCTGTAGGCGCAAGTCGGAAGCGAGCGGAGAGTTGTCTCTTGCACCATAGTAACGCATCAAACAATGCTGTATATCAGATTGAGATATTTGACATCGTTGACATCGGCATCGTCAAGAGACGGCACGAGTCGTCCCTTCAAAGTTGCTACATTCTTCGGGCCTTGCCAAGCGGCTCTCTCGGACTTTGCATATGAATTTCTTCTTTGCCGAATATAAAAGGACGACCGGCAGTGATGAACGTCTCCACAGCGCAGTCTACTGTGTATGCGTGCCCCAAATCTCCAAACTCAATCTGCATACTGGCTTGCCAATCAGTGAGGAGAGTGCTAAATACGCGGCCCCCGCCGGGTAGGAAGTGGAGGTGCGAGTGGCCCAAGTCCAGGTCCAGGTCCCAAGGTCCAAGGATTTCCCCTTCCCCCCATTTCCCCGCATTGAGCCTAAACACAGACTCAATCTCCGTCGGCGACGCCAGTGCCCATGAACAGATGAACAGCTCACTCGTTCTTGGCTAATATCAGAACCCAGATTGCAATCCTAGGAAGGGAGTCATTCCTAGCAACCAATCATGTTTTCCTTGCTGAACTCGTCTATTTTGCGTACAAGCAGCCTATGGTCTTTTTCTCACTCTCAGTTGGCTCGCGAAACATAACGCATGATATTATTATACACTGACCGTTCTCTCACATGTGCAGCCAGGGTGTGGCAAGCAGACTGCATATGTCCGGGGATGTGCAAGTCAGGGTCCAGTCACAATTGAAAGATCCCTTCCCTCGACGCGTGTTTGTGCCATGTAGGAATTTCAAGTAATATGCCTACCCACGCATGAGCATTGTCGCGACTGAAAAAAAGGCCTCGTATGCCATGTTCGTTGTAGTACGTCCCAAAATCGTTATGCTCGACATATCATACAAGCAATGTTTCGTACGGCTTTGGGTTTGATAGTTTCACCGCCTTGGCTTCGGGCTATTCTTCTCGGCATCTGTGACATATGATGGACAGATGATTGCCTGTTTCTCGTAAGCTGGTGATTTCGAGTGCTTCGTTTAACAAGTGGTAGGCTTGGCGCTAACCCCCAGAAAACGGCGATGCTAGCGTCAGCTTTGCTTGCCCATGGGGTTTACGGGACTTGATAGGGGAGACAAGGGGCAGCGTGGAGAGAAAGAACCCACGCGGGAAGATGGGCCGAGGTGATTCCCTTGGCCCTGAAGGAACCCAATGAGACCCTGCAACTTCGCTGAAGCGAAGCAACCCCTTCCTGAGACGGCTATATACTGTGTACAATGGGCTTCACGCCGGGGACAAGGCCAGGTCAGGCCGGGCCATCTAGTTGGTGGGAAATGCAGATCACGCAACTTTCCACCTGTCTGGAGCTCTGATTCCGCCAAGAAGAGCCTTGAAGTTGCTCACCATTGTCATTCAACCGTCCAAAAAGCTCTGCTCACCTCTCGAGCTGTCTCTCTCTCTCCAACCACCCACCCAAGCCACCCTAGGAAGTACTGTGCCGCATGGCCGCGCCAATTTATTGGGACCATGTGTTGCAACCCATGGAAACACCCATGAGCCACTACACCTCCACCTGCAGATCTTGGAGGGTTGCTTCCTGGCTGTCGGGCGTGCGACTCTCTCATAAGAAAAGGACCAATCTCACGAATTTTGGTCAGTCTCATGTTTTGCCTTCTCGCGCCTTTTTGGGAGATCTTTCGAAATTTCGCAGGAGAACCTAGCAAACAAACCAGGCCAGGTTTGCAACGTGCTGGGCAGCAGCAGACAAGCGAGAATACAGAGGGATCTGACCAATTTACACGCCCACCATGGCTTCCCTTCTCAAGTATATCGTCAAAAATGACGCGATGCAAACTGACCCTCATGAGGTCTACAACTGGAGGGTCTACTTGTTGGCAGGATCGGTGAGTCTTGGAATCTCTCCATAACTAGCAACGCAATCAGACAATACTAACAAGGCGCGAATTAGGCATGTTTTGGTGCCATGTCTTTCGGATGGGACAGTGGTGTGATTGGAGGTGTTATTGAAATGTCGCCGTTCCAAAAGTATGTCAAAGCTCTGATGACTACGCCGAGTTCGGTTTCGAGATGCTAATCAAGTCTGGGTATACAGTGACTACGGCTTCGTTCAAGACGGCAAAATTGACTCCGTCGCGGTTGCTAATCTCAAGGGAAATATCGTGTCGGTCCTCCAAGCTGGATGCTTCTTTGGAGCTCTGGCCGGTTTCCCTATTCCTGATATAATCGGCCGCAAATGGTCTCTCATCTGGTCTTCAGTATGCATCATGCTCGGAGTTATCATGCAGGCTGCTGCTTCGGGACACATTGAGGCCATGTACATTGGCCGTCTGCTCTCCGGTGAGTAACTATCCATGAGTTGAACCATCCAAGCGCCTTTGATTTATCTCTAATACATATTTGCAGGTTTCGGTGTCGGTTGTGCCAGTGTCGTCAATCCCATCTACGTCTCCGAGAACGCACCTCGAGCTATCCGTGGCTTGTTGACTGGTCTTTATCAACTCTTTATCGTCACTGGTGGTATGCTTGCCTTTTGGATCAACTATGGCGCGAGTTTGAACGAAAAGGGCAAAGTCATGTACATTGTCCCCCTCGCCGTCCAAGCTATCCCAGCCATCCTGCTGTTCTCTCTCATGATCATGAGCAACGAATCGCCTCGATACCTGGCAAGAAAGGACAAGTGGGAGGAGGCGCGCCGAGTTCTGACCAGAGTGCGACAACTGCCCGAAGGACACCCGTACCTCGAGGATGAGATCTCGGAAATCTCGGAGCAACTGAACTACGAAAGACAGCTCATTGGTGATGCCACCACATGGACCCTGCTGAAGGAGATGTTCACGATCCCTACGAACCGCAAGCGAGCGATTCTCAGTATCTTCCTCATGATCTGGCAACAAATGACGGGAACCAACGCCATCAACACCTACGCTCCCACCATCTTCTCCCAACTCGGCGTTAGCGGTACCTCGAACCAGCTCTTCAGCACGGGAATCTATGGCATCGTCAAGGTGGTGTCTTGCACAATCTTCCTGCTCTTCATGGCTGACTCCCTCGGACGTCGACGATCCCTGCTCGTCTCCTCCGTGGGACAGTCCATTTGCATGTTCTACATTGGTCTATACGTGAGAATCTCGCCGCCGGCCAAGGATGCGCCAATTACTCCACAGGGATACGTCGCTCTGGTCTGCATTTTCATCTTTGCAGCCTTTTTCCAATTCGGCTGGGGACCTGCCTGCTGGATCTACGTTTCTGAGATTCCTACCCAGCGTCTCCGACCTCTTGTGAGTATTTCTTCTACCATTTGTGGCAACTAGCCGTATTTCTAACAGGAATGTAGAATGTCGCCCTGGCCGCTGCTACTCAATGGCTCTTCAACTTTGTCGTAGCCCGAGCTGTCCCCAATATGATTGTCACGGTCGGCAAGAACGGCTATGGCACCTATCTTATTTTTGGCAGTTTTGGTGTCATCATGTTCTTCTTTGTTTGGTTCCTCATCCCCGAGACAAAGGGTAAGTCTATATCCTGGGTCAGAAAATGGCTAGTAAGATGGATGGCTAATATGAACTGCAGGTGTCGCTCTCGAACAAATGGACGCCCTCTTTGGTGTCAGCGAGGAAGAGAAGCGCGCGCTGGCTGGTGATGCCGAAAAGGCCGCCGCTACGGCTATTGAAGTATCGCCAGATACTCACCGACACGCATAGATTTATTGGAAGCGATTCTGGTGTCTTATTGAATTGTCCACGAGAATTCGAAAAAAAGAGTATTCGTGAAGGTGGTCGTTTATTTGTAATGAAGCGAATTTGCTTGAGATGGGAACAATCATTGATAGCTTGTCCCGAAGTAGATCATTGAGATGCGCTTTGACATTTGCCTATACTTCCGGATTCTCAGTGCAACAAACATCAACGCAACGGCAAGCTTCCAAGGATGAACATCTATGTCGAAATCATGCTTCAATGATACAGGATTGGTAATTCGCAGGCTCAACGATGAAGTCCCAGCCCCAAAGTGCGTGCAACTTGGCTTGCAGATGGCGACAATTATTTTTCCGATCTAGAGCTGGGCTTCGGAGTTTGGGACTTGGACTTGTTCCAAAGCCGACACAGCTTACGGACTTGGTACATGCTGAGAAACCTTTTCGGGCAGCACCACTGTAAAAGCGTTTAGACATCCACTAAACGCCACCGACGACACGGCAGCCAGTCAGTAAACTCGACCTCTATTATGGCTGCCCCACTAACCCCCCACTAGGAATTAGCTGAGTTCGGCCCTACGAAAGCTGGGGTCAGTCTCCCCGTTCCTTTCATCGGTTTGCCCCTCTATATCGGACCTAGGTGAGCTCGATTCGAGCTCTATAACCGACTGCGCCAGCGGATGAGATGGGGCTTAGTAACGACTCCCGACAATGTGGTTCTTTGGCTTTTCAAGAATGCGGTGATGTGGTTACGTTCCTGAGCTTATTCCGTGTAGAGCTGAGCTGCAAGTCTGCAACATGGTCGACATGCCAGTGAAGATAAATATCACGGGCACGGCAGCCCAAACATGACCTGTCCAGAGTTGTCTAACTATCTGTTTCAAACTGCACAAGCTCTACCAATTACCTCCAATCACCACGGATAGACCTCTGAATTGTTCCCCTGACCAATGAAATCTATCGTCTCTCACGTCAAGAATATCGTCCAGCACTCTACGACCTCTTCATCCACGGACACAGAAAACACTACTGGTTCCTCTTCCGTAATTACAGCCACGAACATGTCTCTGCAGGACAAGGTAGTCTTGATTACTGGCGCCTCCAAGGGCATCGGGGCAGCCATTGCGCAAAAGGCAGCCAGCCAAGGCGCCAAGATCGTCATCAACTACTCGCGGGACAGCAGCCCGGCCGACGCCCTCGTCCAGGAGATTGGGGCGGACCGGGCCCTCGCCGTGCAGGCCGACGTGTCCAAGCTGACCGAGATCGACAAGCTCATCGAGGCGGCCGTGGCGCGCTTCGGCCGCATTGACGTGCTCGTCCCCAACGCCGGCATCATGCCGCTGCAGCCCCTGGCCGCCCTCACCGAGGACATTTACACGCGCGTCTTTGACCTCAACGTTAAAGGCCCCCTGTTCCTCGCGCAAAAGGTGGCGCCGCAGATGGGCCAGGGTGGGCGCATCGTCTTCATCTCGACCGGCATCACCCGCAGCAGCGCCGTCCCGCCCGTCTACGCCGTCTACGCCATGTCCAAGGGCGCCGTCGAGCAGATGACGCGCACGCTGGCCAAGGAGCTCGGCCCCAAGGGCATCACGGTCAACGCCGTGGCGCCCGGGCCCACGGCCACGGATCTCTTCATGACGGGCAAGCCCGAGGCCATGATCAACGGCATCAAGGCCGCGAGCCCCTTTAACCGCCTGGGCGACCCGGCCGAGATTGCCAACGTCGTGACTTTTGTTGCGAGCCCAGAGAGTGCTTGGATATCGGGTCAGATTATTGGTGCCAACGGTGCTTCTTTTGTATAAATTTGAGCAATGATTAATACATATTTAAATGATAATTGTTTACTAAACTGCTACCTGAGTTACTGTTACGAATCCACATTACATGATTGCCATGCATTCAGATAAACTTGCCAGTTATAGTTAAGCTACTGAATATGCATACGTCGTATCATGATCGTAATCAACGTTGCAGAAGATCTTAGCAAAGCTTGATGCGAAGCTCCGGCCCGAGGCGGTCCGCATCATGGAAGCAGACTTATACTCCATAGTTGCGTCAAAGTGGATGCGCTCAAGTACACACCTATCCAGGTCACCGCTGACCCAGGCACCGCAAAAAACGACGATTTGGTTTCTCGCGAGTCACGGTGGCATGCACATGTTGAAAGTCTCTTTTGCAGTCCAATATAAATAGAAAACATTGTGCAGCCCATCGACGCAATGCTTATAACAATAAAGGCTTTCATGACTCTAGAAGAAACAAGCAGTAAAGCTTCTGTCTTGGAGAATATTAAGCGATCATTTCTCCAACAACTCCAACTCTCCCAGCCACATTATTACCAGCAAGGCTGCACTTGCATCCTTGTCCCGTCATCACAGACGACTAGTACAAGGACAGGATCGACTATAAGTCCATCTAGAGACCAATTGACTCTGTGATGAGGAGCCGGGGAGATCATGCTATTCCAGTGCCATCCTGGTGGATTCTGCGGGGGTTTCGCGGGGTAGCTTCCGTGATGATCCCCGATTTCACACTGCTTGTTCACATCAAGCAAACAGTGCACTGCGAGGAAACTTTTGAACCCAAATGCTTATCCATCCTTGCTCTTTCTTCTTTGACGCTGTGCTCGGATCGTCATTGCACATGGCCAAGCAGTTCGTGTGCATATGCGAGGCAAGAAATGTGAATACCTAAAATATGTATAAAGCGTAGGCCGCCTTCCGCCCGTGTCAGAAGTCTGCCCGTCTCTGGCCTCCTCGGTCTTTCTTACCACGGGGGACCTTATCAACCAGCTTAAAGCCCATCCAATCCATCATGTTGCTGCCAAGAGGCTTTGGAACATGCGTCGCATTGGCCTGCAGCTTTGGGGGGCTGGTGGGCCGAGTCGCCCATGCTCAGCAGTTTGACCCAAACGTGGGCAGCTCGGGCGTCTCGTGGGATCCCGCCAGCGTAGGCACCAACAAGAGCACCAATGCGACGTATTCCAACCCGGTCATGACCGTCAATGTCGGCGACCCCTTCATGACCCGGTATACCGCCGACGATGGGGACTGGTATCTGTTCACTTACACCACCAACGACAATGTCACCTTGCGTCGCAGTCGTTTCCTCACGGACAACTGGGATGAGATTGAGACCAGAGCTGTCTTCACTCCCGACCCGGTTGAGGATAAAGGCCAGCCATGGTCTACTTCACTGTGGGCTCCAGAGATTCACAATATCTCGGGAACTTGGTACATGTCAGTTGAACCAGTGTGACATCCATACATTCTTCCTTACTGACAAATATCCTGTAGAATATTTACTGCCACGCCTGATGCAGACAACCCACCACCATTGCAAGATGCCATGTGCCCATTCAGTTGTCCGGCCGTGAACCACCGAATGTTTGTTCTTGAGGGCAATGGGCCAGACCCGTGGACGGCCAATTTCACGCTGAAGAGCCAGCTCAACACGTATGATCAATTTGCCATTGACGGAACCTACTTTTCATATGGTGGCAAATTGTATCACATTTACTCGTGCTGGGAGAATGCATACTCTGGCTGGCCCGCAAACCTGTGCATCACGACCATGTCTGATCCATGGACAGTATCGTCGAATTTCAGTGATCGGAGAATGGTAAGTAACTGCATATTCTTCCTTTGCTCAAATCTGACATGAGGCTGATGACGGATCAATTTTCAGATCAGCACACCAAACCAGCCGTGGGAACAAGTCCCCTATGGTCGCGCCGGCCGCCTCGCGACCAATGAGGGCCCACAGCAGCTCACCAACCCAAAGACGGGCCAAAATTTTGTGATATACTCGGCGGCCCGGGTCAACACGCCCTTTTACTGCCTAGGGATGCTGGAGCTGGTCGGCAACGACCCCATGGAGTACCAGTCGTGGCGGAAGCACACCGAGGGCTGCGTCTTTCACCAAAACACCCAGTCGGGAGTCTACGGCACCGGCCACGCCAGCTTCACCACGTCGCCCGACGGCGCCGAGGACTACATTGTGTACCACGCCCAGACGACGCCGAATCCGGCGGCCGACTTGTACCGCACGACGAGGATACAAAAGTTTACCTGGAATGACGACGGAACGCCGAATTTCCCACTGGCGGAGAATGGCCCGTTCAATGTCCCGGCCGGACAGCAGGCTTTGACTGTATAGTAGTTTGTACCGTAAAGATCATGATTGAAGTGCTGCCGACTTTCATCGCGTAAAACACATTCTTAGGAGAATATGGCGTACAGTGCGCTGCGGCACAAAACACCTGCCATTAAGACATACTTACCCAGCAGTGGAAACAACGAGCCATAAAAAATGAAAGCTATTCTACCAAACTAGCAACGCCTCATTTGACCAGATGCAAAAAGGCTACCTTCATGATCCCTGCGCCCTGAGAAGGAGACTGGCTTGGGGCCTCCACATTTTGAATCCCGCAG